>JACYXH010000001.1:330000-857500 GCA_026745465.1 Lota lota | reverse complement strand
ACCAGGACCATGACCTCAGCCCAGGACAAGGACCAGGACCATGACCTCTGCCCAGTTCCAGGACCAGGACCAGGACCAGGACCTCAGCCCAGGAACAGGACCAGGACCAGGAGTAGGACCAGGACCAGGAGTAGGACCAGGACCAGGACCATGACCTCAGCCCAGGACCAGGACCATGACCTCAGCCCAGGACCAGGACCTCAGCCCAGGACCAGGACCAGGACTTCAGCCCAGGACCAGGACCAGGACCATGTCCTCAGCCCAGGACCAGGACCAAGACCAGGACCAGGACCATGACCTCAGCCCAGGACCAGGACTATGACCTCAGCCCAGGACCAGGACCAGAACCATGACCTCTGCCCAGGTCCAGGACCATGACCATGACCTCAGCCCAGGACCAGGACCTCTGCCCAGGACCAGGACCAGGACCTCAGCCCAGGACCAGGACCAGGACCTCAGCCCAGGACCAGGACCTCAGCCCAGGAACAGGACCTCTGCCCAGGACCAGGACCAGGACCAAGACCAAGACCAAGACCAGACAAAGACCAGGACCAGGACCTCAGCCCAGGAACAGGACCAGGAGTAGGACCAGGACCAGGACCATAACCTCAGCCCAGGACTAGGACCAGGACCTCAGCCCAGGACCAGGACCAGGACCTCAGCCCAGGACCAGGACCTCAGCCCAGGACCAGGACCAGGAACAGGACCATGACCTCAGCCCAGGACCAGGACCAAGACCAGGACCAGGACCATGACCTCAGCCCAGGACCAGGACCAGGACCAAGACCAAGACCAAGACCAAGACCAAGACAAAGACCAGGACCAGGACCTCAGCCCAGGAACAGGACCAGGAGTAGGACCAGGACCATAACCTCAGCCCAGGACTAGGACCAGGACCTCAGCCCAGGACCAGGACCAGGACCTCTGCCCAGGTCCAGGACCATGACCTCAGCCCAGGACCAGGTCCAGGACCATGACCTCAGCCCAGGACCAGAACCATGACCTCTGCCCAGGACCAGGACCAGGACCAGGACCTCTGCCCAGGTCCAGGACCATGACCTCAGCCCAGGACCAGGTCCAGGACCATGACCTCAGCCCAGGACCAGGACCAGAACCATGACCTCAGCCCAGGACCAGGACCTCTGCCCAGGACCAGGACCTCAGCCCAGGACCAGGACCAGGACCTCTGCCCAGGACCAGGACCAGGACCTCAGCCCAGGACCAGGACCTCAGCCCAGGACCAGGACCAGGACCATGACCTCAGCCCAGGACCAGGACCATGACCTCTGCCCAGGTCCAGGACCATGACCTCAGCCCAGGACCAGGACCATGACCAGGACCAGGACCAGGACCAGGACCAGGCCCAGGACCTCAGCCCAGGAACAGGACCTCTGCCCAGGACCAGGACCAAGACCAAGACCAAGACCAAGACCAAGACCAAGACCAGGACCAGGACCTCAGCCCAGGAACAGGACCAGGAGTAGGACCAGGACCAGGACCATAACCTCAGCCCAGGACCAGGACCTCAGCCCAGGACCAGGACCAGGACCTCAGCCCAGGACCAGGACCTCAGCCCAGGACCAGGACCAGGAACAGGACCATGACCTCAGCCCAGGACAAGGACCAGGACCTCAGCCCTGGTCCAGGAGTAGGACCAGGACCAGGAACAGGACCAGGACCAGGACCAGGAACAGGAACAGGACCAGAACCAGAACCATGTCACACTCAGAAGAACACGTAGAGCACCAGAGGGACCATGGTCCTCCTCTAAGTGCTCCCGTTTATCTCTCCTCTGTGGGGGAAATGATGGCGTGTGCAGCCTGAGGGACCAGAAGAATGGACCAGGTGCTGAGGTGAACAAGCAGAGGCCGTTAGCCACCATGTCAGCTGAATCATGCATGCGCTGGGACAACAGAGACCACGTCACCGGGATGAATGAATGGTCTCTCTGCGAGAGCGCTACAGCAGGCTCAGCGCAGACCCACCACGCACACACACGCTGGGGCGAGCTCTGTGGAGGGTTGAGCCAGGACGCTGGTGTCATGGAGGGCATCCACGCAAAGAGCCAGCGGGAGAACCCACACACACACACACACACACACACACTGAATATACAGAGAGGGTAACACAATCAGGACCAAGACACAATTGCTAGTCCTCTTTCAGTCCGAAAAGGAATCACAGCGTGTGTGCTTATGACTATAGAAATGGATGGGTCCCATAACCCACTGGGTGAAATGCTGATGGTGAAATGCTGAAAGGCCGTAGCATCCGTAAGCTCTGAAGTACCCTGTATCGTCTTGAAGCAATTAAGGAAATGGTCAACGTTTCGGCTGGAGAAACGTTGCGATAGTTATATCATCCAAACAACGTAGGCTGTACATAGCGCTGCGTCACAGCGGTGCGTTTCTAAATGGACACACAGACATTAAGACCACATCATCGTTTCTTCCAATTCTTTGAAATTCTTTGAAATTCTTTGAATTTCTGAAAAGGTTCAATTGGTTAAAACATGTTTTATTTGGAAAAACGCTCCAAAAATAACAATTCCTAGAATATCATGAGTCAGTGCTGTGTGAAGGAAGTCAGTGGAAGTCAGAAAGCCCCCTCCACAGAGCTCGCCCCACCCAGTGAAAGCCCCCTCCACAGAGCTCGCCCCACCCAGTGAAAGCCCCCTCCACAGAGCTCGCCCCACCCAGTGAAAGCCCCCTCCACAGAGCTCGCCCCACCCAGTGAAAGCCCCCTCCACAGAGCTCGCCCCAGCGAGTGAAAGCCCCCTCCACAGAGCTCGCCCCACCGAGTGAAAGCCCCCTCCACAGAGCTCGCCCCACCGAGTGAAAGCCCCCTCCACAGAGCTCGCCCCAGCGAGTGAAAGCCCCCTCCACAGAGCTCGCCCCACCGAGTGAAAGCCCCCTCCACAGAGCTCGCCCCAGCCAGTGAAAGCCCCCTCCACAGAGCTCGCCCCAGCGTGTGTGTGCGTGGTAGGGGTCTGCGCTGAGTCTGGTGCGCCGCTCTCGCAGGCGTTCACTCGGTTACAGCAGAGCTGGTTGGGAACCAAATGACCAACATTTGGTCATTTGTATGGCATCAACTGTTTAATTGCATTGCATTATAATTACTTGTATGTTATTGCAACAATGAATAAACAAAATGAGAGACTTCCAATGGACTGTACAATAATGTGTTAACTATTAGTATAATACAAAAACCAAAACCATGTTGTGTATCGATGGAATGCCAATGTACACATAAATTCTAATGTCAAATTTGAATAGCCTCAAAACAGGAGCATCTGGATGATTCCCAGTTTCGGGAGGACAGCCCCATTGTCCTTCCATAAGAGTAAAACACAACAAACAACAAAATATTCCGTTGCTCATCTGCATGTGTTCTGTATATGTAAACTAGCCTTAGATACGTATAGCTGTACACGCTTAGAATGTAATGTGGATGGAAACAGGAACATGGGGTATACTGAGTCCTTGGTTTATATCCCTCTGTTCTCTAATGAGCTTCTATCTCATAACCCAGAGCTTAAAGTTCCCTATGACACATGCACACCGACACCCACACCCACACCCACACCCACACACACACACACGATGGAACAATTCAACAGGTGTGAACCAGCACCTCAGTGTGTCTGAGGTGTTTCTAATGGAACAAGTCGACAATAGATTTGTGCTGCTTTCAGACAGGCACAAACTTTGCTACTTTACTGCAAAATGGATCCTAAAATGCTTTGTGAGGACAAAGGCAACAGGACAAGAACGTGTGCGTGGGCTTAGAGACAACAAGCTAACTGTAGCTGTCCGTTCATTATTCCTGTGAAGGGGAGAAACATTGTTGGACTTGTGTCATTGTTTTTTATCTCAAAGAGCCAGCACAGGAAATAATAGGAAAGGAGAAATGTCCACTGAGAAATACATTGACGTGTTTGTGTTTCAATTGTCTAGACTCTGCCTGGAGTCAATATGCAATGCATCTCTCCATACACAGTATTTAGTCTAATGACTAAAGTGTGTGTGTTTGCATGGGCGTGGAAAGTTGAGTCCCAGATTATCCTGCTGCAGCTACTCCATACTTCACTACGTCAACAACCAAAAACACAGTTAAAGGGGACTGTCACACTGGGCTATTTTCTAAAATAAATACAACTAAAATATGAATCCAAAGGAAGGAAGAAAATAAAATGATTTCATCTATGTTTCTCTCTCTCTGTACGCCTCTGTCATAGGTCAAATGCTGCACTGTAAAGAGGGGCCATTTCTCTGAGCTTCATCTCATTTAGCTGTTATGGAGCATTGCAATTGCAGGGCTTTTTTTAGTGTGAGCGGGTTTTTCTTAGCTTTTGCAATCGTTTTTTGGATGGATTGTACACCTTGCATCGTGAATTGTAGATGAGACCTCACATTTGCCGCCATGGCTTCTGCTATGATTACTTGATGAATTGTCTTTTCCACGTGACAATCAATTGCCTACGTGGCTGTCCTCTGGGTTCCTCCCACACTACAGGATATCGGATCGTAAATATTGAACATGTTTAATATTTGCAATTTTAAATCGGTGAGGCCGCCATTGGTACAAACACTCTTAATATACACCACACCACAGGTTCATATCAGAAAATATATTGGTAGAACCATCAACAAATCGGGGCTTTGCTGACCAGAATCGGAAGGGGGAAATCGGCCACAAAATCGGGCAAATTATCTGATTTGTTTTATCCAGTGACTCGTGGTCCTTTTATCAGTCAGGAAGAGAAAGAATGAGCAAGACTTGTTGCATGTGTGACTACATCCCGGTACAAAACACACAAGTTAACGTTAGCTTCAACGGCTCTGGGCATAAAAGAGATAAAGTTATGACATAAGTAACATGACTCTAAGTACATATTTACACAGTGTTAAGGATGGACTTGTGACGAGGCGTTACTCAGCAGGGAGGAAGGATTGGTCTCAAGAAACTGACTTCTTTGTCTTGAAAAGTCACCTTTCAATTGACAAACATCATGTGTGTTCTTCGTGGCACAATTCAAAAGGGATCAAAAAAGCATTTGTCCCTCGCTGTTGACTACCATACACACGTCTTTCCAAAACAAGGTCCCACGGTGGTCCTCTTTCCACCCCCTCTACAGCACGCCGTTAGGCAGACGCAGGGCTTCTAACATTGAGTCCCTTGGTGGCTCGAGAACACACGCTGACCTCGTCTTATGGGGTTAGGCGCAGCAGCGCCACCCATGGGAGCAGTGGCCTGATTGCAACGTCCTCCTCCTGTTTGTGCGCCCACTCCGCTGCATCCACATGGGCCAGCTGCCGGTCCTTCTGGCACCGCCACTGCGCATTTCACCTCGGTTCGCAGACACTAACCGTCCTGCGCCTCCGTGTTCTCACAGTAGTGGCAGCCATCGACCACGCAGGGCCCGGCGGGAAAGTGTGTCCGCCTTTCCATGTTGTGTACCTGGTCTGTGGACCACGGGGAAGTCGTATCCCAGCAGCTAGGTCGTTCTTAAAGAGCAGCTCCCGCCTGGTGACACAGTGGAAGTGTTCAGCCTTGTTCAGTGTCCTGCTGTGGTATGCCACCACTCTCTCCCCTCCAGGTGTCACCTGAACCAGCCCTCAAGGCCTCAAGCCGACCCCGCTGGTGTCCGTGGCGCAGGCGAAAGGCAGGGCGGGGCCGGGTGGGGAAAGCACCGGGGCCTCCGCGAGGCTCTCTGTGGTGAGGTGAACGCCTCATGGCGTCCACACAGCTCTCTCCCCTCTGTAATAGCTGGAATAAGGGTGCTGCGATGCAGGTGAACGTTGGCGGGCGGCCCAGGAAAATGATTATTTTCTTTACTTCTGACACCAGTGAAATGTCCCTCAATAAACAGACTGTTACGCCCCCTGGTGAGTATCAATATGAATTAACCCCGGGGAAATAGGAAGAGAGGGAAACTGGGGTTAGCAAACATTTGGAGTTCATTGACCACAGACTAACGAAAAGATCAACTGTTAACAGAAACTAATTCCGGTTCACGACGATAGCTCTTAGCTTCACTAACACGCAGCTTGTAAACCGCAATCTGGCCCACTAACCCGGCTGTAGCTCGCCTCGCGTCTTATTCTCCAGGCCTTGATTGGAGAGTCGCCTCAGGTGCGATCCCCACTCAGTGGGGGAAGGGTGAACCTGGAGAGTGAGATATGCAGACACACCCACACACAGCACTATGGCCGCAACACAGAAGATGAGACATTAGCCGGATTTGCTGGCACTTTATTTTGCAGAATAACAACGCCAAACCAATCACAAACCTTTGTAAGCTCTCAACCCCTCGCAAATTCCAGGGATGGGTAGAAGTGAGAAGGAGTTAGCAATAGTAAAAGGACAATCAAAATCAAAGCCGTAAGATCTAAATGACGACTGCTAGTGAATGTACAATCAGTCATGAGATAACATTGATCAGAAAAAAACATAATTTTTTTCAAGCCATCATAGTGGTAAATCTGAGCAAGATGGCTGTGTGGAATGCTACTCTTGGTGGGAAGAAAGTAAACTCAAAGGTTACGGTTTGGTACTTCCTACAGAAACTGAGAGGCGCCAACTTCAGGGAGGCATGAGAGAAAAACAGAGTTTAAACAATGATGTTGAAGAGTCATTCATGTATAATGAGGATATTATAGGATCAACTGATATAACACTTTATAATCTCAAACCATAACATTTTCTTCCAGGACCGCAAAATATGAAATCATCTGCGATCAAAAAATTGAGATTTTGTCTGCTGTTAAAATATCTACCTGTCCATCTAGCTATGTACCTAGTATATTAAATACGTGTAGCAAAGTCCACTACTACACGCCACCTAGGTGGCTCCCATACTCCACCTAGGTGACTTTCCTCGGGCTCCTCCAAACCAATTGGACACAGGGTGGTGATGTTGAAAACCGGTTTATTGTAAAAGTTGCATACGATGAGGCCGGCAGACGGTGCTCCGTGCTGCCATGCCGAAGAGCTCTCCTTAAGTGTGTGTGGTGATGGCTGGTTTAACCTGTGCACACTGATTGCTCAATGTGCAACAGGTGTGCAGCCCCACCCAGCCCCAGAGTCCAATCAGTCTGACTCAGGCCAGGTGAGGCTGCTTAAACCAGCCCCCATCCACACACACTCCCACATAGCCCCAACACCCAATTGAAGCCGGGGAGTATCCCCAGCTGAAACCTCCCCCCCCCCCCCCCCCCCTCCTCCTCCTCCACCCCCCATCCAAAAAAAATAAAAATAAAATCCTAAACCGGACTCTGACCCAGGGTTACCATACCTCACGGACTCTGACCAGGGTTACCATACCTAAAAAAAAAAACTACAAAAACAACCCCAACCCCACAGTCCCCACACCTCCCCAGGGTGACACCCCAACCCACCCTCCCCCTCCATCCTGGAGACTCGGAGGCCTGGGCTGCTGCCTTGACTGGCGGAGGTGTCGGCGGACTTGGCGGTCCACTCCAGCCCACCCTCCCCCTCCATCCTGGAGACTCGGAGGCCTGGGCTGCTGACCCAGGGCTGTCTGGACGGGCTGGCGGAAGAGTTTGTTGGGCTGCGGCGCTGGCTGGATGCTGGGGCGGCTAGCCGCAGACGATTGCCTGTGGCGGTTGCTGAGCTGCCGCCACGGATCCACAGCACCGTTGGGGAAAGGGATGGTATTGGGAGAAGGCTGTCCTTCGTCGCTGCTGGATCCAGTGCGCCCCTGGACAGCTTTCCTGCATCCAAACGCAGTTTGGAGAGGCCCCACATTGGGCGCCAGTGTAGCAAAGTCCACTACTACACGCCACCTAGGTGGCTCCCATACTCCACCTAGGTGACTTTCCTCGGGCTCCTCCAAACCAATTGGACACAGGGTGGTGATGTTGAAAACTGGTTTATTGTAAAAGTTGCATACGATGAGGCCGGCAGACGGTGCTCCGTGCTGCCATGCCGAAGAGCTCTCCTTGAGTGTGTGTGGTGGTGGCTGGTTTAACCTGTGCACACTGATTGCTCAATGTGCAACAGGTGTGCAGCCCCACCCAGCCCCAGAGTCCAATCAGTCTGACTCAGGCCAGGTGAGGCTGCTTAAACCAGCCCCCATCCACACACACTCCCACAATACGATTCAGAGGTCAAACAAAAACTAGCTTGATCTTAGAAATCATCACGATGTGGACCACTAGGCGGTGGGTTTTGGTAGACAGAAGCAACCAACTGCTCAAATAACTGCACCACTTGACAAGTCAATTAGTTGTAGATACCACAGGGTTCTGCTGGCTTCCTAATCTGTTAGAGCCGTATTCCTAATTAGTAGACTAAGTATCGGCAACCCTGCAAGTTTCCAAAAGACAACACTGTGATTCAGAGATGTGTTTGTAGGTATGAGGTCTCTTGTGTAGACAATACATCCAATACTGTGATTGAGAGATGTGTCTGTAGGTATGAGGTCTCTTGTGTAGACAATACATCCAATACTGTGATTCAGAGATGTTTCTGTAGGTACGCGGTCTCTTGTGTAGACAATACTGCCATATCTATTATGTCTTGCCTTGTGTGTGCATACTGTACATACTGAAGCACTCCTGGTTAGTAGTCAAGCTCACCATAGCACCAGCAAGAAATAAGTCTCATTGGAAATAAGTGAAATTGTTAGAACAAATTACAACATGATTTAAGCACAAATGTGCCTCAATGTTGAAATAGATCTAACTGTGTATTTCAGCTGAGGGAATATTAAATAAATATAATAATGTGTGTGTGTGTGTGTGGGGGGGGGGGGGGGGGGGGAGGGCTGACTTGCTGTTCTCTAAAGGAGACCCACTGCTCACACTTTAAAGACATTCAGCTTTATTAAACTGTTCAGCATATCCTGTCATGGTGTGTTACACACTAGATTCAAATGCAAATTAACCTGCTCATCTAGGGTCCAATTCTGATTCTGATATGAAACCATATATGCAGCTGTGACTGCATACCAATGCCTGGAAGGAAGCAGGCTCATTAACAGGAAGACACTCTGAAGTGGCATCGCTCGGTAGGACGAGATGCCCTGGGAACTCGTGCGTCCCTGAGGCCAAGAAGCATCCATCAAACAGGATGACATATTATTCTTCCTAAGATTGATTGAGCAGGTTATAGCACATTCTTTACAATCACAAATCAACGCCTCATGCCGCATCATCCCCAGCCAGCGTCCACCCTCACCATCCCAGAAGATCTGCTGCTTTAGCGTCTGAAGCTGAGAGAATGTAACGTTCATATTCTCTGGAGACTTCTACCACCATTTTATCTCAGCGGAAAGAGAAAAGAAAGTGGCAGTAGGGAAAACGGCGTTCCCTTTTTCCCCCTTTCGTTTGTTGAGTCGATGCACCCACTCACCCCTCCCCCCACACCCCCTACCTTCGCTCCACTCACCCCTCCCCCAATCTTCTTGTGCGCCGGGGGCAATGGTGGGAGGAACACCCTTGAAGACCTCATACAGAAATCCTGCTGCAATTCCCCAGGAGAGAGAGAGAGAGAGAGAGAGAGAGAGAGAGAGAGAGAGAGAGAGAGAGAGAGAGAGAGAGAGAGAGAGAGAGAGAGAGAGAGAGAGAGAGAGAGAGAGAGAGAGAGAGAGAGAGAGAGAGAGAGAGAGAGAGAGAGAGAGAGAGAGAGAGAGAGAGATAAAGGGCGATCAGACAGGGAAGAGAGAAAAGGAGACACAGAGGAAGTCTAAACTAGAGAGCACAGAGTGATGAAGTATAGAGAGATGGACAGCGGGTGAGATTGCCTTTTCTTTCATTCATAACCGTTTACCATCTTTATTATCTTAGTTAACATTCCTTCAGTATTCAACAATGAAACCTGCCCAAAGAAAGTAAAGATGGTTATTTAAACTTAATTTCACATTTATTTAAGCCATCAAAAGTGCCTCCAATATTCCACATGTTTTTAGAAGATCTATTTCATTCATATTTAAAATCAAATTTTATCCTAGATGTTTGCCAAGTATTTCAACATTGCCAAACAGGCCATCCCTTGCCCTTACTGAAATTTCGATTTTACCAGAGCCAGTTAAGCTTTTCCAAGCAGATATTTCATCAAATAACTAGTTTTTTTGCTTGTTACATTTTCCATATGAGAAGAAAAGATGAAGATTGTTTCTTTAAAACAGTCACCAAGAGACAATAAGAGATTGTGAAGATTACTTACCACTTGTGTCAGTCTAGAGTAGTGTAGGAAACAGATAAGATGACACCGCACCATACAACAGCCACAATAGGTTTCTTCTTCCAAATAGTCAATGTTTAGTCAAGTCAATGTTTTACTGAGCACCATGGTGGCTTGTTGGTGAAGTGCAGCCATATTGTCATTAGTTCTTTTGAAAAACACGTTTATTTTAACCTATTTATCTTGTTAATCTAAATAATAGTAATTTCTTTGAAAAATGCCATATTTGTGATTCAAATAATGGTTGTTAGTAATGTATTTGTGAGCCGCCACCGATATCTCATTTTACTGCTTTCATGGGAGCTCTGACCCCTCTGTCCCCACGTGACTCCCTGGTGTCAGCTGCACAGTAGACCACACTTTCAGAACCACAGGGTTCTGCTCTGTTAAGGCCCTCCAGAATATCCTGAGCATTTGTTCCACGCGCAGGATAGACCAGAACTCATGTCTCTCAGCCACTGCCCCAGCATGGTCCATGTTACCCCCTAGCCAACTCGACCCCATCTTGCACAGTGACCATGCGTTTCCTCAACAGAGTCCCAGGCTGCCAAGAAGTGTCTGTCTTGGAATGGATCTTGGGAGAGTAAACACAACTGCTGGTCATAGCAAAGCATTGTAGTTGATTTAATTCGGCTGAATGAGAAATTGACACAACACAGCCATCAGAAACATGTCTCAGCACCCACAGCTTTTAAGCATCACATTCGGTCAGCCAGAGCATGAGTGTCGGCATTCATTCGACATGAAAGCAATCCAGGTTGACTGAGATAACATACTGTGACGAAGACCATGGCTACTCACAGGATACTGACCAAGATAACATATGAACCTAATTTAAATTATGCATCAGGACAAAATTCACATTTTATTTAAGGTAAGACAATTCTCTATCACATGTCAAATGTGCCCCCTCAAAACGGCTTCCTCTAGGAACCAGTGTATTGATGTGTGGGGAGACAGTCCATATCTCTCTATTAACCACCACGCTTTTAAAGGCTCATTCAGAGAGGTGATGGGCATTTCGGCTCTACTAACTTAGGTCAGATCATCTGACTCAGCTCACCCATAAGAGCCAGCTCTTTCGAACTGCTCTTTGTCAAGCCCGGAATGCGCGATGGAAGAATAAAAAAAAATAAAAAAAATGGCTCCACAGAACGCTGGAGCCATTCTCTTGATCTTGATCAGTTGGATAATTACCTGTTTTAATCTGTATTTGTGCGTTGTGCGTTACATCCACACCGGAGCTCGGCTGATCAGCCAGTTTTGACCTTCTTCTTACTGTTGCAGAGCCAGCAGGATTACTAAAGCGTAATCCTTAAGCCTCTGGTATCGTGCTTTCGGGCTAGGTACGACTTGGAGAGTGGTAAAGGTTCAACACGTGGTTTATTCAGAGATACAATGTAAACAGACGTGCACTCTGGAGGTGGTTCATGAAGCATCTGCCGGAGCCAGATAAATCTTCAATCTGTGTTGGCATGGGCAGAATGGTAAATAAGCCACGCCTATAGGGTATGAAGGATCTCAGACCCATACAACTTTAAACGGTGTTGTGTTGAATACTCTGTGTGTAGAAGCAGAAACTAGTCAAAACGATAGTTATGTTATTATAACTCTAGTTCTATGATTGTAGGCGTAGCCTTATGGGCTTGTCCCGTGGGAGCACCCACGTGCGCTGCAAATTTCAGCAATGCACCAATCAACATGGTTCCCGCCCACATTTCCCACGGCACCGTGTATATAAGGCGGCGCACAGCTACGTTCGTCCTCCATACTATTCTTTCAGCATTTGGAGGGTACAGCAGGTGGGAAACTAGACGGCTACGCCTACAATCATAGAACTAGAGTTATAATAACATAACTATCGTTCTATTTCATGTAGGCTACGCCGTCTAGGCTTCGCCTTATGGGCTAAGGTGAAGCTGCGAGCGGAGCCCGATAAATCTACTCCTGCTGGACCCAAGTCACAAAAATAAAGACCTAAGCACAGGGCACATCAGACTCAAAAAGCCGAAGATGTGCAAAACACAACAGCTCAAGAAAAACTCTAAATTCTCCTAAGAACAAGCAAAGCGATGATCAAGAGAATAGAGTGAGTCTGTAACCTCTGACTCAACCCGTATTTCTAGTAGTCCATGAAAAATGGGCGATGCAGAGCAACAAGGCTTCTCCTACGTCCGCCACCACCGAGGGCGGTAGGAGGAACCCGCTGGCAGGCGTAACGATGAGAAGAAGCTAATCGGCTTAACAAAGCAACGAAGAAGCTCTAGGCTGCTGGTGAACACACCGAGTGGGCCACGCTGGCAACGAATGCACGCGACGATGGACTAAAGATCCACACAAGCACACAAATCACACATAACCTTTCTTAATAAACGCAAAGCGTTTAAGAGAGAAGGGTAGCGTATTCATCATAAATGGTTAGAGGACAGGATGTTAATGACGCCGGTTACAATCCGTAACCAAAGCCAGAACAACCGGTCACTCTTAATCCCAGCGTAACCCCAGTCGACAGGAGAGATAGGCTTAAAGAGCCAGTGAACCCAAAACCACTGGTTTTAAACGTGGTCATTTGTCTTATTTGACAGTCGACATAGTAATCTATGCCATTGTATCACTGTTACTGAAATAAGTCCCCAATTGAGAGAAGAAAGAGGTGAAATCCTATGTTTTGGCAATTCTCCCCAAAACACTACGTGAAGGTTCCACTCTGCTGTGACGCAGGTGGCGTTCTTTCCGTGACGTCAGACCTACCTTTTCCGAGGTAGTCTGACGTCACGACCAAGGGGCACTGGCGTTTTGGACACTTATAGTATAACCCCATGGTGTGTGTGGATGGTGAAGCTCCGTCTGAGCAGCGATGTATTTAATGTCAGAGTGAGTGTTAGGCTTCCCGGACACGTACAGTATAACTCTACGGTGTGGCGGTGTTCATATACATCGCTTATTATAACGCTCGTAACAGTTACACAACGACGGTACTTAAAAGGTATCATAAAGTTGGCGTGGGTCGTAACCATGGGGATAACACGCCCCCCTTTTTCCTAAAACTCTCAGCCCAAAACGCACCCCACGAATTACATCTGAAACAGCGGGTTCACTGGCTCTTCAAGCGAAAAGCAACGTTACGAATGGTAACTGGTAAATGGATAGGACAAGCCTGTATCGAGCCCCCGATTCCATACACAGAGTCGCCGAGTGGGCCCCTGGACCCTGACGCAGCCGCGCAGATGTCTTCCACCAATACGCCCTTGAGTAAAGCCGCGGAGCGGCCACACCCCGTGCAGAGTGAGCTCTGACACCCAGCGGTGGCGCTAAGCCCTGTGTATGCTTAGCAAACACCCTCACATATCCAGCGGGACAGACGCTGCTTAGAGAGAGCGCGGCCCTTGGCAGCGTCGCTGTAACACACAAACAACTGTTGTGCGGAACGGAATGCGGTCCAGCGTTTCACGTACATAGTCAGTGCCCGCACCGGGCACAGGTGATGCAACTCCGCCTCTGCCTCACTAGAATGAGGCGCGGGGTGAACAGCCTTAAGCACAATATCCCTCGACCGAAAAGAACTGTTGATGTCCTGGGGGAGGAACGTAGCATTGGGTCTCTCAGCAGCACAAAGGAGCTGTCCTCGTAAAGTAACAAGCAGCTCGGGCAGACAGACAGAGCGGCCAACTCATCGGCGCGTTTGGCAGACAGCAAAGCCAAGATGAGCGCCGTTTTAAAGATGGAGCATCCAAAGGGGCTTGAGACAGGGGCTCAAAAGGGTCGCTGGATAACCCACGCAACACGGTGGGAAGATCCCAGCGTGGTGGAAGAACGCGAGAAAACAGGCTTAACACGTCTAGCCACACGCAACAAACTCTTGACCAGTGGGTGACTGAAAAAAACGGTAACTGTCACAGCCTGCTTGGCCAGCCGAAACGGCTGCCGCAGAGACTTTGATAGTGGAGAAAGCCAAACCGTTCTCCAGTAAGCACAGTAGGAAACTAAGCATCCTTCCCACCTCATAGAGAGCCTACTCAGAGAAAGCGCCCCACTTCGCCGTGCTCCTCGACCCTCTCCAGGGTAGGTATACATCGCTAGACACACAGGACTCAGGTGATCTTTAGTTCCCTGTGTCACATCACTGTTATCAGAATTTTTTTTAACACACCACTACAGCAGCCCTATAATGTCACTTTCAGAGTGACATTATTGTAAAACTTGTCGTTGGGAACTCCGACTACCCGGGCCAGCCACCAAAGGTTGGTGAAGCGACCAATCTTGTACAGCCTCTCATCAACAATGCATGACTGTGCAACTGCAAAGTCTATTTAATGATACAATGTGTTAAAGACTCAGTGCCCAGGGGCCCAGGGGGGTGGTAATCCAGCCTTGCTCTTCGTTTATTAATGTTTCCCTACAAAATGTGTTTAATATTGGTTGTTTAGTGCAACCCATTTAATGTGTTAATGAATTGTATAACAGTTGTCTCTTAGTTCTAAGATGTGCTGGGAAGTGTTTCAATTTGTTGGATTAAATGGGCTACAGTTTTGAAAGTTTCAGCACTCTGGCATTTGTCGCCATTCCACAGTAACAACCATCATTCCTAATGATGGTAGTAGTAGATTCAGAGTAGTAGTAATGTTAGTCCCACATTTCTAGTGTGATACAATTTATATGAAAAAAATAGGACGTCTCACTCGGCTCTTCAGATAGCTGAGTCGGCTCCAATAGTTAACTTAAACTTGTTCACATACGACCCGTTTCGAACTCTTATCTCCCACCAAGCCTAAAACCATCTCCCCAACTTGTCTCCATGGTAACTCTTGTCGACCATATAACTGTATAAACTGAAGTCTAAAAACAGCCCTTCAGCTATTAAGGTGAATCCCCTTTTCTTTTTGGTAACAACAGAACGTCCTGTGGTACCCAGTTTAATCTAACCCAGAAGAACAGGAATGAAATAATCTGGAGATGGTGTTTAAAGCAGTAACATCTGTCCAGCCCACCATATAACGTTCTCTCTTGCATGCCACACATCTTGTAAAAACTTTAGATTCTAGATTGTACAATACAACATTGGTAAGATGTCGCATATACATTTATTAATATTTTGTGGATGTTTGTATTGTTTATTGTGCTGTTTTCTGTCTCTTACAATAAAAACACTCAAAGTGATCCCACGCCTGCTATTCTACTTGTGTTCTTTACATAGCTAGCGGCCTACATTGTAATATATGTAGTCCCATTTAAAGCACTGGAAATCCGGATTTGGTCATCTCAAAGAAGTTTGGATCTGGATCAGGGTAATTCATCCAATGTTCCTTTGAAAAACCGGCACAAAAGTCAAATGGATTACCTGATTCTGGATCGCAAAAGGGGAGTTCCAAATCTGGATCATTCTGATCCAGATTACATTTTTTGAACAGTATGGCCCTGGATATTGTGTTCAAACCACCATTTGTTCTTCCTTCCCTGGTAGGCGGAGCAGCATCATCCATTACAGGTGGACATGTTGCTTTGTTATTTTTGTGTAGGGACCTGGACTTGACCTGGCCAGACCGCGTCATTGGCTTAGTGTTTGTAGTAGTAATTGGAGGGTTTGTAGGTAGCGGGAACGAGGTTCTGTTAAGGTTGGTTTCTGTGTACCCATGGCAGGGAGTTGAATTGGTTTGTCAGTTCTTTTTTTATTTGTTTATGGTGGGTTAGTGGCTATGGTGGAGTAGTTTGTTCAGGGACCTCAAGAGGCTAAAAATGATCACAAAGGATCAGCTAATAAAGGTTGCAGAGCTGGTGTGTAAGCGAATTCCAGAAATGGTTTGAATTGATAAAGGCTGGTTTGATGGAGAAGGACCTTAGTAAACAGAACAGGAGGAAGAACCTGTGGACAGCTGCGGACTCTTTTTTAATTTATTTACTTTAATTTAGAAAGACGTAAATATTTGAGCCTACCTCTCAACAATTGTAATGTTTCCCGCAATGTTCCACACAAACATACTCTTCGTCCCACATTTGGTTTGTTGGGGTGTGGTCACCCTACCCGGGAGTGGTTTCAGGTCATTATTTAGTGTTTGGCAGGCAACTAACGGTCAACTTTAATCGGTGATGCTCTGCCACTTAGGTTAAAGGTATTGCAGATCTTCATGAGCTAATTCTAATTGGACTGTTCAAAAATACACTTCCTGAACAGGTTATCACATACCTCAGTGAGACTGACGTTGCAGTATGGCCAGATGAGTTTGTCCTGACTCATAAACGGTTAGTGAGTGAAGAACCTGAGGATTCATGCTCGCTGTCAGAACTTGTTTGTTGTGATGACGTCATTTACTTTTTTCCCCTTTTAGTGGGTGGCATTTTAAACGTGGTTCTGTTCTCTCGCACGATTATGCTTTCATTAATTATAATTTCATTGTTGTCCGTTTCATCAGCTGTCTTGTCTTGCTTTGTCCCACTCTCCCAGATGTGTGTCGACTGACTCCCCCCATCTGGCTCTACAGCCAGCGGACCCTCGCCTGCTCCGTCGCAGCCAGAGGTTGCCCAGCCCTTTGCTAGTTGTTATTCTCCGCTTCACCACCACCAGCCTCGGCCCCTATACCGCCGTTGACATTTTGTAGTACCATTCACACATGTCACCTAAAAGACACTAAGTGGTTTACTTGGGGTCATTTACACCCAGACGTGATCATTTTTATTATTAATATTTGGCCATAGTGTGACAATGCAGTTTCTAATATCATTCAGGATGAAGGTGGCCAGGTGGAAAATAAGACAAGATAGCTGTTGGGGTGTACCAGAGGGAAGACATGCTCTCTTTGTTCTGAACTGTTCTACATTACTACTTTACTCCACAAATGCTCACAGAGAGAGAGAGAGAGAGAGAGAGAGAGAGAGAGAGAGAGAGAGAGCGAGAGAGCGAGAGAGCGAGAGAGAGAGAAAAACAGGGTGATTCTGGAAATGTATGCCAATACACATGCATATATATGCACTTCTAGTGTACTCCATAACAGATTAAACCTAATCTAATCCCTGACACGTCATAGTAGGGACGACGTGGACTGATAATCACTAAATTAATCTCAACAAGAAATGACAAAAAAACCTTGCCATTTCCTGCCTGTCATGCACACATTGAGTACTTGCATATGCATGCGTGTTTGCGTTTCAGAGTCTGGTAAATGTGTGCATGATTCCTCCAGTTAAAGAATGTAATGATGATGGGTTCATGTACAATGAGAGATCAATGACAGACGGAGGTGATGCCACCACCCACTCTAACCCGAGACACATGGTGTCTATACAAGTCTGCTGGGAGAAGCCCTTTATGGGCACATCCTTCCCACTACCTTGTTAGCGACAGCTTAGGGGTCGTGTCAGGTGGTGGCCCCCAAAAGGACTGAGACAGCATCTATGCCTCCCTCTTAATTGCTCCCTTTTACTTCGGCCCATGTCTGTGTGGGAGGAACAGCAGTAGCCCCTCCCCCCATCTCCTGTCCCCCATGAACAAGGAGACCATATACACACTCACAGCTAAACGCAGAAGGAGCCGAGCCAAGCAACACTGCTAATCAATGTGCCACCCACTTCTTTAATGAAATCCAACTGCATTCCCTGTCCTGCAGTTGTTTGTTTCTTGGACTTAGACCAAAATCCACTCTATACTTGTAGGGCATTCAACTCACTAGAATATAAGGTCAATATTCAGGCTAGCAGGGCCCATTAGTGTACAACCCTAATGAACAATGCACAGAAATGCTGCATTTATTAAACAAATACATAATGACAGTCACACTGGTGCACATACCATATTCCAACAGTGTTACGTATCCACCTGGGGTCAGTGGGAGGTTAGTAAAGGTGGATGAAGTTAAAAGCACGTATGCTTTGCTCTCGGCGCTACCGGCATTACTCCTGGAGGGGAACATTTCAGGGTATTGGAGGAGATGGATTCAACAGTTCAAGCTGTAGTAGCGAGAAAGTTACAAAAGCTGAGAAGCTACAATGCGGTTGAAACTGGCTTGTTGCCACTGGTAATCAGGGAAACTATTTATTGGATACCATTTGGATTGCCATTATTATTCATCTCTGAAACATCATTATTCAAGCTCAAATCGTAAGAATCACTTTGATTACACTGAGTTCACTGAATCAAATTGACAGTCATTTGGACACAATTCATTTGCAGAAAATAAGTCTTTAGAAATTGCCAAAAAACGAAATTAACAACATAATGTGTCAATTTGTAATCACTACACATTTTAAGTTGATGATGAACTAAACTAAACTTGATGAACACATCAATGTAGTCATTGTCATGCTAAATCTATCTGAAAGTGATTGGATTGTAAAGGCATTTATATGTAATAACAAATGTGCAATATTCGCGAATGAACAATTACTTTTAAGCACATATACAGAGTTGGGTAGAGTAGCCAAAAACTGCTAAGTAAAAGTATTGTTGCTATAGGAGTCAGAAAGTATCTAGTGAAAAGACTACTCAAGTACTGAGCTACTTCATCCCATACCATAACAGATTTGTGGTTGGAATAGGCTGAGCAAGATAAAATTGTAATTGGTTTTCCAATAGAAATAAACTAAATATAACCATTCACATTCATTGGCTCAACTACTACAATCATTCCGTGCATTTAATGAGCTCACAATGGATCTCCTATGTATCATGCCCTCATTACAATAACAATGCAAGGGATCCTCCATGTCCGTTTAATCTAATGCAAGACGTGCTAACCCTAACTTTATTATTTGTGAGCCACAAAAGACAATTCACATTGCGTGTACCCCGAACCACAAATAACCTGTACATTTATTTACACACACATTCATTTAACCTTTAGTGTTTGTGTGTGTGCGACCAAACCCAAGCGACATGATCCCCTCCAAGCTTACACCTGGCAGAGATAAACCCAACTCAAACCCTGGTCCGGACTAGCAGGTAGAAAAGCTCCCTACTTAAAAAACTGTTTTCGTTGAGAAAAATAACAATATCCGCCTTCTCAGGCAGTAAGCACAGATTGTGTCTCCCACAGTGGACTGAGTAGATCTTATTATATTAGATTACAAATGATTATACATGATTACGCAATTGATCATATCCCTGCAAACACAAAAACATACATAACATTTATGTTAGTGTTACTGTGGGTAAGTGTGGGTAGCTACTAGTAGGGATGGGACAGAATAATCGATTGTTTGATTATTTGTTCACAAGGGTCAAAACCTAATCTTTACATTTGGTCCCTTTTCCCATTCAAATAAACACGAATTAACGGACAGAACTAAAGTTGGTTCTGTACACCATTTCTTTTTATTATGAAATCATGCACAGAAAAACAATATACACAAGCATAAATAAGAATGTATAAGCATACAACACAAATAAACAGCACCAGTATACTACTGTACTGCAGTGCGCTAGGGCGTGACTCCGGTCAGAGAATCAGTTGCTTCTGTTCAGAAACGTTTACTAGAGGAAGAATGTGGTTCTAAGGGGCTTTGTGTGTGCCCACACTGCTTGTCATAATGTCATGTCAGGACTTGGAAATTGCGGCATAGCACTGGGAGCCATTGACTGAGTAGGCAACTCCAGTGTGTATTGTTGCCTGTTGTCTATTGCCACCGAAATGAAAAGCCTGAATCTCAGTGTTTGGTTTACAGGCATAATTGTCTGAGAAGTCAATGTGCAAAACCGTCTCATTGTCTTCTCTTTAAAGTGCCTGAATCGCTGCACCTGGTGAAGCCAGTTAAACTGATGACTAGCAATCTCGTCCAGCCCCTTGTGGAACACTTGGTTCAGCTCTCCTAGTGTCCCCCTTTTTAGTTTTTTTAACCCAATTTTTGTAGGTTTTCTCTCCAACCGGAACGGCCTCCTTTTACCATCGCTCCCATGTTGCAGTGTCAGCTCGTCAAAGCAGCCCTCTGAGCACTGGCGATGCATGTATCTTTAGAAAGGCTTTTTGTGGGGACCAAGCCTCTATTTGCAAGACAGTCAATCAGGAGACACATTTATAATATGTGTTGAGGTCACTTGGCTTTGCCTCTGTTATATATAAAAAGGTCTGTAACTTGTAAAATCTTTTTGATCAGAGCTTACTCAAAATATTATGCCCTGACTTGGAAACGAGCGAGCCATAAATATACATCTGTCTTATCATTCTGTACTTTCTTGAGGATAGTTGCAGTTATTTTTCTTAGTTGTATTCAAGTTTAAACTTTGTGAAACGTGCTTGGGACAGTCACAAATTGTGAAAAAGTGATTGATGAATTGCATGAATGTTCAGTATGTTCACATAAAGCAGCATGTTCTGAACAATGTAAAAAGGTTTATTGACAAATTACATTTTAATCTATTTGTTTTTGACAATTGGGACAACTAAAAGACCATGTCACGTCAACCACCCATTTGTGTAATTACGGTACACCATAGGGCAGTATCCTTCATATCAAATGCATGGGGAGGAAGAGTAGTTCTCGCTGACTGTGGCTCTGACATTCAGGACACTTGAGGTTGCATAATGGCTCAGGTAAGAATCCCAGCCTTTACTCTGGGGAAGTCATAGTTAGCTCCAGTTGACTTAGAAACCACAAGGACAATTGCTCATGTGTTGAGCGTGTGATTGGTAGTGTGCGCCAGACATATAGAATTTTGGGGGGGACATTGCCGATTGATTTCATAATGTGCAAGGACAATGACCATTTGTGTTTCATAGACAAGAATGGACTAGTCCGAACCTATGCCCATTAGTTGTTGATTTGTGTCTTGTTTTAGGCTATGAATAGGCTTGAATAAAAGAATAGACTGTATGTAACGTGATGAGTTTGACAACTTTACCAGTCAGAATTTTCAAATGTACTCATATTCAAAGAACACAAATAACATTTCCAAAAGCCACAAGTCTGGAAATAAATTGAATAAATATATTTAAATAAAACACCTTGGTTATAAAACACCAAGCCAATTAGCCAACCACAGTCCAGAAACCTGTCCTTAAGCACTTCAGGCACTTAGATTGAATTAGGCTGTACATGGTCGTGGTATTTTACTAAATTAGTTTCTTGACCCTTTTTGTCAGAAACTGAGAGAGCCTACGGCAGTTGGGACAGTATCATGTTCCTTTTGGCGCAACCTCAACATTAACACATGCATAGTGAAACCACTGAATATGCCATTTTGCAGTGTCACACAAAATCATCTGACCAAACTCAGGTCACTAGCCACAGTAACACCAGGTTGTTTATTGCCTGCTGGCACTCGCTGCATTATCAGAACCATCTGAATCAGAAGGGACATAGGTTGTGGGGACGCATTAGCCATGGTAGATGAAAGCATGGAACTTGCCAATTCGCTCTGGCAGAATGGCTGTGGCAAAAATGTGCCAATGTTCTGACATATCTTGCCCCAGAACTCTTAATCAAATAAAATGTGGTCAACATGCAGATCTTTCTCTGTCCAAACAACAAAATAGGCAGATTCCAGTTTGCAGACTACGATATGCGTTTTCCTGCATCATCGTCATCCAGTCCCTCAACTTCACTGTTGCTTCAATCAGGAACAGCAATGCAGCAACATGTGTGCACGCCTCTCCCAGGCCAGCCATACAGGTACAGTGGACTCCACGAATCCTACCTGACTTTTCAGCCATTATCCAGGGTTCCAGGGATTTTTCTCAAAGTCTTTGGGAATGGGAACACCAAATGTACGCTTTTAAGAATAACAAACTAGTTTCTCATCAGTTGACTTAATGTTGACTGATGTAAAGATCAGTTGATCTAGTAACATCAACAACAATGCATCGCCTACCTTGACTTTCACAATACAAGTCATCGATGAGCTGATACTGTGCCTCTCTCACCCATCCACACGCCCTCTGGTTGTAGGCCTCCAAATCTTTGTACGATTTTGAAAATACGAGGCAGTTCAGTTCTGGATAGCAAATAGATGGCAGAATGGTCGGGTCGTCATTCCAAGATGAAGGAGCGAGCTTGTGTGGATCTTTACCACCAATTAACCCTAGATTCTCATAATATTGTTCCCTTTCCTGCCCAATCCCAATTCACCCCTTAGCCCTACCCCTCAATTGTGTTGGGCTAAGGGGAAGTGCTAACTAGCCCTTGTAAGTACGATTTTTGAGAGGCAGACTAAAAAACGAGTGTAATGAGAAATCTTCCACAATGCCTTGTGAGAAAATGAAGAGAAATCCTTGGCAAGATGGGGAATGTAAGTATTTTCTTCGTTAATAAAGATTTAAAAATAATATGATAACCATTGCATTATCCAAATGTCGTTTCAATGTATTGTAGACATTTTCTACAACACAATCGCTAGTATGCATGGCTCTAGCTAGCGAACTTGCTAGCTAGCGAACTTTACAACATTGAGGATGGTGCCTGAAAGTACTGGACATAATTCCATATCCTGTTTCCCCCCTTTGATGGAATGTCGATTGATAGCGTGAAACGTATCCACACTATTTTCTAACGTCCCTCTGTATTGGCCGTGATGTGGCCAACTTCCTGCATAAATGTAGTTACGTTCTTTTTAGCGTTGGCAGCAGTCTGCTCAAGTTGGCTAGCTAGTAAAACCTTTCTATTTTATTTGAATTTCGAGCTTAATTAATGTCGTTAAGGAGTTTGGGGCTAACTTGTGCAGTTGTTGGCTGCACTTATAACCAAACAGAGTTGAACTTGTGGCTGAATCAAGAGTGCTACGATCACAAACCCGTGAAGACATCGGAGCGCTCATGTCCGCGGTTGTTCTCATCGTCTGCCGACGGCTGAAGACGATAGACGAATATGGCTACAAAGCCTTCGTTTGAAGAAGCCGCTGAAGACCCTTTTCTGACTGGAGGGTTGACATGCTGACCTTGTAGGATTTCATGTGTTCTTGCTCCTGGGCTGTCCAATTTAGTACATTGTAGACGTATGCTACGTTTGTTCAACCTTTCACATTTTTGTTTGCAGACGATGAGCTCATCTTTCAGGTTCTGAATTTCCCTTTGTTTAATTTGTGTTCATTCCCTTCTACGCACTTTCCTCCCTTGTCAAATTTGTGTGTAAAAATAAAATATTTGTTTAAGACAAGTTTCATTTCATTGGTTTCATTTTGGCTCTGTTGGCTGTGTTTAATTTACAACAGAATTATGATTTTTTTCTTCACTCATTTCACAATTTGGTGTGTGTGTGTGTGTGTGTGTGTGTGTGTGTGTGTTTGGAGAGGGTGGGGTGTACAGGAGAGAGTAGGAAAGGAAGAGTGAGTGAGGGTGTATGAGAGGGTACCAGTGATGCCAACTAAAAGCCTCGCGCGAAATTATGAGATAAATGAGAAAATGTCCAACATTTGAAAAGAGACAGAAGACTTACCATGTGCTGTGATGTCAAAAGTTTCTCAGAAAGGGGATTTTTGTTTTGTTTTGTGGTAGCACCAGTGACATGACACCAGGCAACAGCTATTTATTTTATATTATTCATAATATTTAGTTGGTAGTAAAAAAAAATGCTATCCACTTCATAAATGTGATAGTTGTGTATACATCATTGCATTTAACATTGGAAAGAAATATATATTTTAACTCCAAAACCCTAAAACCTCCATGCACTTTTCTTGTACTTGGAATTTCTTATAATTGATTAAAAACAAATATTGCCCAAATGCACGACTCAAATAGGTATAATTGTAAAATAACATTTGACGTTATTTAAATATATAAATTAAATGTGACCTCAAAGTCTGTTAACAAAGTGACAGAAAAGTGGGCATTTCAGTAGAATGACTCCTTAATCTTAAGTCTGATTTGTAACACTACGGATGATCAGACCTAAGCATGAACTTCTATTAAATATCCAGTGTGTAAAGTTAAGTCGGCCACTAGCGGAGAGATTGCAAAATGATGTCATCGTCTACGACAGCATCGAGTAGCCAAGTATCAAGTGATGAGGTTGTTTGATAGATTTATGAATTTTATTTAGTTATTTTTACAAAGTCAGAACGTAAAACTATAGATAATAACTTACAGGTTATTTTACATTCCGATTGTTCATTGCGTTTTTTTCCCACGTCAATACAATTAATTACAAAACATGGAACTGAATGGGACTGTACACATATGGTGCAGTTTCCGTTTTTTTAGCCTGTGAATAAATCAGTTAATAAATCAGAACAAATCACACTCGGGTATCTTTGTTATATTCACCATGGACACTGTACACGTTGTAGGACATGGCGGAGGTAACAGCCTTCTAAGTTTCACACACACAGTCCTCTTATTGCATCCATAGTGGTGAACTACTTTCATCGTTTTTACTATCTGTTAAATGTATTGATGATTCATCTCGATTGTAGTTGGCAGTACAAGTTAATGTTTACTTGCACTGTGGTACATGAATATAGGTTGCTTTTCATAACATGATGTTGTGCAGTTGTTTTGTTTTGGATGCCAACTTTGTCCGAAAGAGTGATAACCTACTTTTAGAAAACAAACTAGCGTTTCCAATACATAAATGTATTGAAGAATGCACACCCACTTATCATAATCCTCCTTAATCCATTCGCTACACTATTTTTCCATCTCTGCAGCGGTTGATGTCCACATCTGAGAGAGGGTTTAGCTTCAAGGACACTTTTAGTCAAACGCCACGGTGTGTGTGGATGTGTGGAGCTCTGTCTGTGCAGCGGTTGATGTCCGCGTCCGAGAGAGGGTTAATACACTAATTAGAACACACTTCTTAATGTTATATTCCATTTCTGCCAAGTCCGTTCCGTTAGATGCCTCTCAATTCTACCCACTGGACCTTTAAGCTATTTTTAAAACAATGTTATAGAGAGAGGCATGTATTCTGCAGTCACTGCAAATTATTCAAAGTATTTGAAACTATTCTATTATCATCGAAAGGATGGGATTACCCAAGCTTGGCAAAGAAATGTAACTAGGTACACTGTCTAACTCCCGCTTGAATTATAGCAATAAATACAATGTGGATTGACCATGGTGCCTAGCATTGATAGAATGACACCTCTGTTGCATGCGTAATACCCTGAAACCACAGGAGGACACTTCCTGTGGTTGTTACGTTCTAGAAGACGATCATCATGAAAATAATACACAGACAGAAGGACACTAGATTGTCAAAATCCTTGGAGGACACACATTTGAAGGACACTTGATGAAAATACAGAAGGACACTAGATGAACATACAGAAGGACACTAGATTAACATACAGGACAATAGATGGTGGACACTAGACGAACACACAGGACACTAGATAAACATACAGAAGGACACTAGATTAACATACAGAAGGACACTAGAATAACATACAGGACACTAGATGAAGGACACTAGACGAACATACAGGACACTAGATGAAGGACACTAGACGAACACACAGGACACTAGATGAACATACAGGACACTAGATTACCATACATGACACTAGATGAAGGACACTAGATGAACATACAGGACACTAGATTAACATACAGGACACTAGATTAACATACAGGACACTAGATGAAGGACACTAGACGAACATACAGGACACTAGATTAACATACAGGACACTAGATGAACATACAGGACACTAGATGAACATACAGGACACTAGATTAACATACATGACACTAGATGAAGGACACTAGACGAACATACAGGACACTAGATTAACATACAGGACACTAGAATAACATACAGGACACTAGATGAAGGACACTAGACGAACATACAGGACACTAGACGAACATACAGGACACTAGAATAACATACAGAAGGACACTAGATTAACATACAGGACACTAGATGAAGGACACTAGACGAACATACAGGACACTAGACGAAGGACACTAGACGAACATACAGGACACTAGATGAAGGACACTAGACGAACATACAGGACACTAGATTAACATACAGAAGTACATTAGATGAACATACATGACACTAGATTAACACACAGAAGGACACTAGACGAACATACAGGACACTAGATTAACATACAGGACACTAGATGAACATACAGGACACAAGATGAACATACAGGACACTAGATGAACATACAGAAGGACACTAGATGAACATACAGAAGGACACTAGATGAACATACAGGACACTAGATTAACATACAGGACACTAGATGAACATACAGGACACTAGTTAAACATACAGGACACTAGATGAACATACAGAAGGACACTGTAGAAAGACAACCATTTAAACAACCAAAGACCAGCTACAACCATCTCATACAGGACACTAGACAAACATACAGGACACTAGACAAACATACAGGACACTAGATGAACATTCAGGGCACAAGGTGAACATACAGGACATTCGATGAGCATACAGGACACTATATTAACATACAGGACACTAGATGAACATACAGATCACTAGATGAACATACAGGACACTAGATGAACATACAGGACACTAGATGAACATACAGATCACTAGATGAACATGCAGGACACTAGATGAACATACAGATCACTAGATGAACATACAGGACACTAGATGAACATACAGGACACTAGATGAACATACAGATCACTAGATGAACATACAGATCACTAGATGAACATACAGATCACTAGACGAACATAGGACTGGTAGCACTATGCATTGAAAGACCCCTTGTCTTCCTCATCCGAAGGAGAGAGGAACTCCATGAATTGAGACTGACTCTAACACACACACACACACACAAACACACACACACATACACACACACACACACACACACACACACACGCACACACACACACACACATATCCTCTCTCTTTGTATTCTGTTGTAACCTGATTAACCTATGGACACATTATTGAATCATATTGACTGAATAAACAGGACAATTATTAGCCATCTCAACATCCTGAGACCAGTGAGGCAGACAACCAGCTACAGCCATCTCAACATCCTGAGACCAGTGAGGCAGACCAGCAACAAGCTACAACCATCTCATCATCCAGAGACCAAAAACCATCTACAACTATCGCCACACCAGAGACAACCATCTCAACATCCAACTATTGGTGATTAGGGTTGGGGCGCTATGACATTTTTCAAACCGGTTTTATAATTAGTCAAACACTGAACCATACCAGTATATCAAACACCAGATGGTGCATGCATCAAAGAAGCAGCTTCTGACAAGTGGGAGTTATGCCTGGCACACACAAGACGATTTGTCTCATTTAGAAACCGTGAGAGACCACACACCTAACTATGGATGAAGATAAATGTAACTGTTTTGGTCGTTAGGTTCCGTAGAAGGCTACTCTTTTGCAAACACAGCAAATCATACACTAAGCAATTCCATTCCCAAAACAAGTCTCAAAACCTGAACTCAATCCAAATCACAATTTTAATCTTGCGATCATAAACGTGACTTTAGTGTAAACAAACATGGCGGACAGCGGCAACGCTATGCTAGCTTTGCAAGCTTGCTCGTTTTGTTCGGAGCATCCCAAAGAACTGTTAAAGAGCTATGGACAAAGTCATGGAGACGGCGTGAAAACGGACTGTACATGTTGCAGTGTGAGGTGGACTCCTCCATGTGGCTTATCTATCTCACGTTGGTTTGTGCTGCCATGGCTTCTGATTACCGTACAGCGCGGCTGGGTGTCGTCGTGATCCCATGACAATCTAAACACTGCGTACTCGGATTTGGTTTCCAAACAAACGTAATATTATTAATTATTACTATTATTATTATATATGTTGCATAGTTCTAATACAAGTTATGTTAATTTTCAACAAAAGTTGCTGATGTAAGCAATGGACTACGTTTTAATTGGCCATAACATCTCATAATGACAAATGTTGGTTTGTTTGCATATGATTAAACTGGTATAGGTTTGCAGACCGCACCGTACCGGTATAACTGGAAACAGCCAAACCCTACTGCTGGGTCAGTTTCCCTCTGTAAGGGCTGATCATCAAATAAACATTGAGCTTTACCTACCTGTACCTCCAGAATCAGCTGAACACACAGTGGCTCACATCAACACTAACTGCTCAATTTGAAGAATGGACAGAGCTGAAAAGGGTGTGTGTATGTGTGCCTGTGGGAGGGTGCTTTTGTGTGTGTGTGTGTGGGTGGGGGGGCGTTTGTGTGTCTGTGTGCATGAGGGTGTGTGTGTGGGTGTGGTTGACACTTATAAAGCAATGTGGAATGGTACTGCTTTCTAATTGAATAGTGATTTAATTCCAGGACTCGATGGGCTGAAGTGTAATACAATTAGATGACCGGTAGTGATTGGATTTTGTGACTACATAATGAAGTAGTTTGTATGTTTGTGTGTGCATGTGTGTGTGTGCGCGTGTGGACCGTATACGTACATGCACACGGATCAAGAGGTCCTTGGAGTGCTCCTGTGAAATCCCCCAGAATGCAGCGGTGCCTGTGAAGAGCTGCTGGGTGCTGGATCTCTTCTTCTACTGGCTAGCTTGCTCAGAGACATGAAGAGCAGGATGGAGGATAGATGACAGAGATAAAGGGTGAAATGTGTTGTCTGATTCATCTTGTCCTGTTCTATGTTTAAATCAAGTGAGCAAACACATTCAGCAATAAATGGAAAAAATATATATTTAAGCTATTGGATTAATGAAAAGAATCGCATCCAGATTTGAAAGTGTTCAAGAATGATTTCCAGCTCACTATAAGATTATGATACGTTTCTATCAGCATCTGATACAGAGCAGTATGGAAATGTTATTGTGCAAGAGTTAAAGGAAGCTCATGTACCAAATGTCTCCTGAAAAATATGTCTGTGTTTGACTGGCTTTGCTGTTTATGAATGTTATTTTGTATAAGACAGCACTATTCATGTTCCAGCGCTACAAAGAAATGAGTTAACAATATAGCTCCTTTTATAGCCCTTTATAGTCTGAATTCCAACCCAATGCCATACAAAGGTATAAATAGCAAATAATAAATAGCACATAACAATCCGATATTTACAATATCAAACATAATCACACATACTTCTACTGTAACTACAATACTAATGTAATTTTTCACCGCCAATATAGATTTTGTTCAAATGTAAGTTACCAAATGTATGTAAGTTACTAAATGTTGCCAGAATCAAATGAATCCATCCATGATGCAATCAAGCCAGGATATTATGCTCTTCAGTTTAATTTGGTGCCGAACCATGGATGTTACGTCAAGGTCAATATTAATAAAACAACCTTTTTTGTTTTATTCGCTTTATTTTGGCTTGAAAACAAAGCTGCAGATCATTAGAACTCACAAGGCCTTCGACCACGTCCAGGCGAGGTGCATTTGAGTTATTTAACTAAACCCCCAGTTAGGATGGGCATTGGGGTTTAATGAATCTGTCTCCAGACAAATCTTCAATCAATAAATGTCCCAATATGAAAATAAATAAAACATATAGGTATGAGATGTTCAGAAAATATAACATGACTTCAGGTATTTCATAATCAACATGACTCATTTGAAGTAATGATATCATGATGTAAGAGTTTCTTTACGCCAGGGGTTATTAGGGGTTGTCGACTAATTTGGAGCATATTAGCCCCACAGCAAAAAAACGATTAGACAAGAAAGTGATAACATGTTCTGCTGCTGAGCCCCAGGATCCCATAAATGATGACTGTGTTATGAAAGAGGAGAGAGTCCCTGGGAGGACTTTAAACCAGAAGCAGTCAACCAGGAGGCAGAGGGCAGCAGGAAATCAGTAGGATTTATCTTAGTAATACATGCTCTATTTTGGATGAAAGCCACAGAGAAACCGGCTCAAACTCTGGAGGAAGGGCTTTTCTGCTTGCTGGGAACCTTCCCTGTAACTCAGGAAAGGGAAGGGGCTTGACAATGGCAACAGGGAGGGAAAGACAAAAAAATAAGAAACAATGGAAGAGAGCGAAGAAGGAAATGGATTCCAACATGTGGAAGTGAAGGAAGTGGTAGTAAACAGAAATACAACTCTCAAGCAGCCATCTATAAACTATCCTCGTTCATTTAGATCAGTCACTTTAACAACCGTGTGAACCGTTCTCTCAAGTCCTTTGTGTTCCCAATTGCAAAATGAGGCGAAAAGGGTTTTTTGTGCCTGCGATGATACGATAAAGCTTTCTCGAGTGTGATTTATGTATATTCCTGATCCATAATAATTTGAGTATTTTCCTTTGGGCAATAAAGTATTCACATATGCAACAGTGTTAGACGAAAAAGCTAAGCCAGCCACTGTTCTGCTGTAATAACTTGTTTATTTTGAAATACTCCATATTAAGGAAGTAAGGTGTGGTGTATAAGCAATTACACACTGCGTTTGATTAGAGCTACAGAACACGTATATCTTCAGTCACTGATTGTGATGACAACAGAGCTGATGGACCCTCAACCTTTCCCAGAGAGTGAACACAGAACCCATATTTAGAGCTCAGCTTGTAAGAACCAGGTGAACCACAGGGAAAAAAGAACTCAAAAGTACGACTCAGAGGAAACAGTCTGGATAGTGAGAATGGTCTTTACTAAAAAAAAAGCAAGGGTCGGTACACGGGTAATCAGTTGGAGATCAGGCAAACAATCCGGCAGTGAGTACACAGGCGTAGTGGTTCGGTAAACGGGTAATCAGTTGGAGATCAGGCAAACAATCCGGCAGGGAGAAAGCAAAGGCGTAGTAGGGGAAAACAGGCAGGAATCAAAAACCAGGAATCTTAGAAATTGCTTGAAGTAATGCTGGAACGTTTGACACGGAGGAACAAAGACAAACTGGCACAGAGGAAGGGAAACACACAGACTAAATACACTAGGAGGGGAATGTTAATGAGGGACAGGTGAAAACAATCAGTGAGTGGGAACAATCAGGACCAGGAAACACAAGGACAGAGTGCAGTCTTCAATGGAGGGGGCGGGATGTGACAGCTAGCCATGGGGCAGTGGCTCCCAAACTGTAGCCTCACGACATAACCCGACCCAAACAAACAAATAAAATCGAATAAAAAACAAGGGGAAGCAATAAGTTACAAGATAGATGTGACTGTAGCCAAGACATCTAAATCAAAAAGTAACCACGTGCCAAATACACAGAGGACATCTCAACCACAGTTTAGACATTACAACACGTGTAAAACTGAGGAAGCATGACGACGAGACGTATCAAAAGCAGGGATCTGGGCGCACTGGGGCATAGAAGAAAGAACAAAGTGTGTTGTGCTTCAAGATACTAGCGGCGGACAGCATGAAGGCCAACAAGCTGAAATGACACATAGAGACCCTACACCCCCTTGCTTTCTCAACAAATACATTCCCCAGCAGCATTGATCTGTTAAGTAGCATCTGTACCTGTAAAGCCCACTTAGTAGCCCAGTGCAAAAAGCCCCACACACATAGCAGAGGAGTTAACACTCCCTGATGCCACGGACATGGTTTCAACACTATTGCAAGGCTCTTATATGATATGGAAGCTCATTGAAAAACAAATCTGTCACCGTTTGTAGAGATTGTGCTAACGACGTACAACAGCTCAATGCATTATCTTTCCTCATGGAAGCGGCCTTGCGTTGTTCAAAAGACTCCAGCCAATCAGACCTCTCAGATGCTGTTGCTCTCTTTGTTTTGGCCAAATCCGGTTGGAAGTAAAGCAACACATTAGAATCAGAAAAAAAGCCTTCTGTGCAAATGTCAGTTCATCTTTAAACATCATTATTCAGTCTATTTTGGACTAAACCGTTTTGATTGCTCTGTGGATTGCAACACTTAGGCTCCCCCATTACTATTATATATTTTTTTAATTCGGCACTGCCAAGTTAAAAATAGAATTAGATTTAGATAGATTTAGCCTTGTTGATTGTTATTGTAGCCATAACATGGTTACCTCGGCCATCCTTGTTCGTCATAAACTAAAGCCCCTCTCCCTAGCGCTGATTAGACCTAGACTGGCCAGACTGATCAGGATGGTCTCACAGGGCTAATAAAGAGGGAGAACCATGCAGAATCAAGTTTTTGAACCACACAAAAGTCTCAAAGTGAGCCCCATATATAAAAACTATATGATTCAGCTTCAGTCGGCCATGGGTCTGGCCTGACGAATCAGATACCACCATGCAAAATCATAGTCACCCCTAATAAACTGCTCAAAAAAATAAAGGGAACACTAAAATAACACATCCTAGATCTGAATGAATGAAATAATCTTATTAAAAACTTTGTTCTTTACATAGTTGAATGTGCTGACAACAAAATCACACAAACATTATCAATGGAAATCAAATTTATCAACCCATGGAGGTCTGGATTTGGAGTCACACTCAAAATGTAAGTGGAAAACCACACTACAGGCTGATCCAACTTTGATGTAATGTCCTTAAAACAAGTCAAAATGAGGCTCAGTAGCGTGTGTGGCCTCCACGTGCCTGTCTGACCTCCCTACAATGCCTGGGCATGCTCCTGATGAGGTGGCGGATGGTCTCCTGAGGGATCTCCCCCCAGACCTGGACTAAAGCATCCGCCAACTCCTGGACAGTCTGTGGTGCAACGTGGCGTTGGTGGATGGAGCGAGACATGATGTCCCAGATGTGCTCAATTGGATTCAGGTCTGGGGAAGGGGCGGGCCAGTCCATAGCATCAATGCCTTCCTCTTGCAGGAACTGCTGACACACTCCAGCCACATGAGGTCTAGCATTGTCTTGCATTAGGAGGAACCCAGGGCCCACCGCACCAGCATATGGTCTCACAAGGGGTCTGAGGATCTCATCTCGGTACCTAATGGCAGTCAGGCTACCTCTGGCAAGCACCCCAAAGAAATGCCACCCCACACCATGACTGACCCACCGCCAAACCGGTCATGCTGGAGGATGTTGCAGGCAGCAGAACGTTCTCCACGGCGTCTCCAGACTGTCACGTCTGTCACATGTGCTCAGGGTGACCCTGCTTTCATCTGTGAAGAGCACAGGGCGCCAGTGGCGAATTTGCCAATCTTGGTGTTCTCTGGCAAATGCCAAACGTTCTGCACGGTGTTGGGCTGTAAGCACAACCCCCACCTGTGGACGTCGGGCCCTCATACCACCCTCATGGAGTCTGTTTCTGACCGTTTGAGCAGACACATGCACATTTGTGGCCTGCTGGAGGTCATTTTGCAGGCCTCTGGCAGTGCTCCTCCTGCTCCTCCTTGCACAAAGGCGGAGGTAGCGGTCCTGCTGCTGGGTTGTTGCCCTCCTACGGCCTCCTCCACGTCTCCTGATGTATTGGCCTGTCTCCTGGTAGCGCCTCCATGCTCTGGACACTACGCTGACAAACACAGCAAAACTTCTTGCCACAGCTCGCATTGATGTGCCATCCTGGATGAGCTGCACTACCTGAGCCACTTGTGTGGGTTGTAGACTCCGTCTCATGCTACCACTAGAGTGAAAGCACCGCCAGCATTCAAAAGTGACCAAAACATCAACCAGGAAGCATAGGAACTGAGAAGTGGTCTGTGGTCACCACCTGCAGAACCACTCCTTTATTGGGGGTGTCTTGCTAATTGCCTATAATTTCAACCTGTTGTCTATTCCATTTGCACAACAGCATGTGAAATTTATTGTCAATCAGTGTTGCTTCCTAAGTGGACAATTTGATTTCACAGAAGTGTGATTGACTTGGAGTTACATTGTGTTGTTGAAGTGTTCCCTTTATTTTTTTGAGCAGTGTATATATATATATATATATATATATATATATATATATATATATATATATATATATATATACACCGGTGTATATATTTATATATATATATATATATATATATATATATATATATATATATATATATATATATATACACGGTAACAAACTGACTGTGAAATGTACAGCAAGTTGCTGGCAAAATAATTACAGTATCTTGCTGGACATAAATGAATACAGCTTATTACATGTGTATTGTATTACAAATTACAGCTCAGTCATTTTGGTGTGATCTAATTTACAGTATTTCTTTGTTTATCTATTTTACAGCAGTTAGCTGGCAACTCTAGTTGCCAGATCTAGTTATATCATATCACCACGTGGAACCATCATTTCACCCCATAAAGAGATTTTCCCTCCGATGAAAGAAAATGCATCGTTTAATTGCTGACTGTCAAAAAAGCGGCTGTCATGTGAGGGAGAGTGAAGAACACTTTGCATAGGCAACAGTTTGTCAAATGTTATATCAGTTGCATGCATTAACATAAGTGCTACAGCCAGCCAACTATCTAATTTGCCATGGCTCCATTTTAATCAGTGGTTTCTGTTGTTGTGTCATGTCTCCATCAGGGCGAGGGCAAGCTTGAAGGGGACACTGGGACGCTGTGTCGTCACTGCAAATTCTTTCACCGTGACCAAGAAGGGCTTCTGAGACACTACAGACTCCATCACTGGTACCACTTGAATGGACTTCTGCACTGCCTATACTTAGACTGTGTATGCACTTTGTTAGATCCGTCACTATGTGAAGCTTGTTGTCCAGTAACGGTTGTGAACAAGCCGGTGAGGAGATTCGCCCAGCCCCTAACTACTCTATACCAGACACCTACCCCGCTTGCTCCGGCGCCCCACCCCTGGGCATAACCCTGGCCAGGACCGTGGCTGCCGGCCACGTCTGTGTAGTAGCTCTCCTCTGGGATCCGTGCACTTGGAAGTTTGCTGGGATTATTTAAGAGTTTGGAAAAATAACTCTAGGGATATGTTTCTTGAATGAGGACTAAGTAACCTCTTAGAATCACGATGCTTGTTCCATCTCTACCGTTGTCCGAAAGAAGAGGGCGTTGTCCGATGAAAAATGGTTAAAATGATTTTATTAGTTGATAAACTTGCAGATTACAGGGGGGAACCTTGCATAAAGCTAAAAATACCCTCAATGAAAAGTAAAAGGGAAAAAATAGAATAATAAAAAAGGTACTTTCTATAAGTAATTTAAAGAAAAGGTTAAAACAACGATCACACATGTTGCTTACTTGAGATGAGGAGCCGTATTAGTTGCAGGGGTGAAAAGGGAAAAAATCCCTTTTTGGAACATGGCCGAAAAAGTTATATTAGTTTTTTCTGTCCGTAATTCTTCGGTGGGCCCGCAGCTGTAAGCCTTCATAGCTTCTTAGGGCTAAGGGAGGAATCCTCTCTTCGGAGGGTGGGCGGTCAAGGCTAGCTTCTGGTAAAAATGCGCGGCTGATAGAAGTTTTGAGAAGAAACTCTCTTCTCCTATTTTCTGAAATCTTTCTAAGTCTTTTTAGTATTTCTTCTTCTCCGGACTTTAGGTGGCCGGCCGGCATGGCCGTCCGGCACGGAGCCGCCGTGGCTAGGAGTCCTTTTTCCTACCCCGGTCAGGCTGTTTTATAGAGCGTATGGCTTTGCCCATTTTACGCCCTTCTATTGGAGCAGATATGGTTTTGCCCTTTTATGGATTTATTCGTTGTGCTGTCGTAACTTAGTTATGCTGACCTCACCTATGCTATCCTCCATTTTGTCCTTACACAAACCGCAGCTGGTGTTTTTCTGCTGATGTCAGCTAATCTACTCGTTATTTTGGTGATCTTATCAGTACTCATCAAACCCTCACAGGCAAGGCCAACTTTCCCAAGTAAACCAATTAAGTTATGTTCCAAACAATAACAACACCCCACGTATGCCATAATACATAAAACAGTAATTATCCTCAGAGACCCGTAAGTCACACCAGACCTGAATGGTGAGCCCATGTACCCTTAGTTAACAGTGTTATACTATCTCTAGACATAGAATAGTTTGCACATGCCAACCGGGCTTACTAACATTGGATGCAGTACATGTACTTCTCGTATCATAAAGTGTTTCTTCATTTTATAAGATACTCCCGAGTGCTTCAGCATTGTAGCTAGTGCATTACTTATAGTATGTATGGTTACGCAGTATGACATACAGATGGGTATACAGTAAAACATACAGTGTTCATTGGTTATTGGTTATAGCTTCCCATAGGGTTGCACAGTGTTATAGTAAAACATACATGGATGCATGACCAGTGTATTACTTTTAAGCGCGCCTATAGTTATGATAAAACAATGCTTAGGTTTATATAGAATGTGATTAATAAAGAGTAACATCCCTTACGCCCCATACCTTCTAATATATCTGGACACCGATGAATCAACATTACTTGACAACTTTCAAAACCAAAGGTGCGTTGAAGACTCATCTTACCAGACCTCATTCACAGCCACACAGAGCAGGAGAGTGTGCACCTTTTTAATTGTGACATTTGTGAATTTAAGGAAGTCTGTTCGGAGAACACATAATTTAGCCAACTTGCAGGCCATTTAAAAAACCACAACATGGTTAAGCGCCCTTTTAGAAACTGTAGGTCAACATTCAGATCACACAGTCGAAATCGTAGAAGACAATCAATTGAAGATTTGAGAGCTTCGGGTTTAGTAGCAAACAGCATTCGGACTACAAATGAATAGAAGAGGTGGAATGTGAAGGGGTTTACAGAGAGAATGATGTCCCCAACAGCGTTCCTGATGGCGTTCCTGATTCTGTCGATTTTGATTCATTGCAGGAGCACAAGGTTGCAGCATTACTACTGTTTTTGCAAACAGTTCTTCATGTATCTAGGAATGCCATTCAAATCATACTTGAAAATATTAAGGATCTGCTATCGCTTTCAAGCTCACATACAGCAAAGGGTGTTGAGGACATTTTGCATAGAAGCAGTTGTGCTGTTTACCAAACTGTAATCACGGAAGTATCTGATTTTGTACATACATGAAATCCTTGATGACCACTTGCCACACACTACAGAATTATAAATAAAAAAATTGATCCTATTGAATATATTTTCAGGAAACCAAACAAAATGTCCTTTGTCTATGTTCCCATTCTGAAGGTTTTGAATACTTTGTTGATTCAACCTTATATTTTGGAAAATACTCTGAATTTGCCATCAGAAACAATTGGATTGTACACATCGTTTACAGATGGACAATACTATAAGACCAAGACCTCCATTTGAGCCTTGGCTTGTACATTGAGGATTTTGAGACAGCCAACCCACTCGGTACATCACAAAAAGTATTAGCGATTAGTTGTTTGTAATTATGTTTATTCATTTATTCATTTGATAAAGTAAACCAACCACAAAAAATTCCAACAGCATTTATAATTGAAAAAAAGAAACCTATTGGTGGTAATGGCCATGAGAATGGCCACATTGTTGATGCTACTCCCATTGATGATAGGTGCTGTAGTACCAGAAGGGGAAAAGGCCTTGCGCCTTTTATTGGATCTTAAGGACATAGTTTAGCTAGTTGAGGATAGCTTCTGGTGTGTCTCAAATGATTCATTCTCTGTTTGTGAGTATTACGTGCATCACACACACACACACACACACACACACACACACACACACACACACACACACACACACACACACACACACACACTTTGTTACTCAATGCTTAAACTAATACTTTTTTTGTGCTTATTTTGACCATCTTTCCTTCTACCCAGGTGGATACTTCTAGAGCAATGTTGCTTCTTCCTGTGTGATACTGGGATCAGACCACATTGAGAGACTTGACCTAGCTGGAAAACCCTCATCACTGGAGGAACTCAAGGACATTATCTGCAATGAACTCCAGATACCTAAAGGTTTCTCACTTCAATTCAAAGATCCTGCATTCGACAACCAACTGTGCAACCTCAGAGATCTCCGTTACCTCCCAGAGGATAGAGCCACTCTCAAAGTGTATTGGGAACTTGATCTTTTACCATCAACCCCAGTGCAAAATTTCCCAGTGCAAGATACCCCAGCGCAAGCTGACAGTTTTTCCCTGATGTCTTCCTTCACCCTTGACACAGAAAGCATGTCCTCTGAGTCGACGGTCAGCTCAGTGGCCAGACATCAGTACTATACCAACATTCTCCTACGAGCTGGAACTAAGAGTAAGAAAAGGTGCAGAAGAATATGCAAAAAGTAAAACCCTGATGAAAGTCGCTCGTGAAATGAAGATTGGTATCCTGGAAAAGATGGCAGAGTTCACAGTAACATTCAAGGCATACCCTGATGATGACGGTTATGAGGAGCTTGCAACCACCTTGGTCAAGAAGCATCCGATGCATTGGTTCACCAGACACTGGTAAGCCATGGCAGCCCCGGAAAACCAGCTTGAAGGCAAAGATGGCAAATTATCGCCAGAAACTAAATGCTTCAGGGTGCTTGGAAGTAAAGATCAACAAGAGAAGCAGAGGTGAACAGCAAGGAAGAACCCAAGAAGGCCGAGATCAACTTCCTGCCAGATCACCCTTAATGGACTTGATGAAGATGCTCTGGAGAGGGAGAGCTTGGCTTGAAGAAGAACTCCAGAAGAAGAGTTTTAGCATGTCTCAGGTCAAAGCCAAGATGGACCTTACCTTCTCCCTCAGAAGGAAGGAGGTGGTTTCTGACCAACCACCCATATCCACTATCAAACAGAGATGGCCATCCCTTTTCAAGGAAGAACAGGTGAGTTCAACAGTGCTTAACGTTTAAATGTAACCTTTAACCTTTACTTTACCTTATTGTTGAACCATGGAATTGAGTCTGTACAAGTGAATTGCTGAATGTGTCTGCTGATCAAACAAGCTTTATCTGGTTTAGTTATAATCAATTTCACTCATTCATTCTCAATTTTGTTTCGCTGGTGCATGCTGAATTCCACCGCATCACTGGACTTGATCTTCACCCGACTTTCCAGAAAGCTCTGGATGATAATACAAGAGGCACGCACGCACGCACGCACGCACGCACACATACACGCACGGATGTACCGCTCCAAACGACATGACCGCAACGGGCACAACCAAGAGGAGATGAGTGGCCTGTTGGAGCACCTAGATGTCCAGGTAAATGTGAACACCATCGCTGCCTTTATTGCTATGGTTTTGTTCATTGGATGATACATTTAAAACAATATTATAATTGTCATCTCCAACATGTGTGTTGCCTATAGTTTAAGCAAGGATGCAGTGCTGTACACTGTTGTTTGAGCCTAATTCTGTTCTTTCTATGCAGACCACACACATAGCCTTGCACCGAAGGGCACTTGCGATCAAAGGCCTGCAGTTTTATCTACGGGAATATGCACCAATTGTGAAGACATGTCAGGTAAATCAACATTTCAGGCATCCGGGGAAACAGTTGTGCCTGTCTTACGAACTATAAACAATAGGGTTGTATTGAATAATGTATGGTGTTGGCAGTTTCACAGAATGTATCTGCATAAAGGCAGTAAACAAAGTTCCAAACTGTGAACTACAGTATTGTTTTATACACTGTTGAACAAATGTGATAGCTGAATGTTTTTAGCTGAATGTTTTCTGACTTGACTGAAAGCAATTCTGTCACTGTTTAACAAATCACTGAATTTATACTTCAACAATACACAAGCTGTGACAAGAAATTTGTTGTCGGTTTCCAGTTTGTTTTTTAATTCACAAGTATTTTCAGTTTATCACATCCAATTAAGAATTATGTGATAATGGCATCAATGAACAATTGTCTAGTAACTAATTCCCAAGCTTTTTCTAGTTGGAATGCCCAATGAATAATTTCTAATTGACTGGGCATGTAACACATGACAAAATAATGGATTAATTTCAAATTGAAGCCCATTTTGAATTTTTAATTCAGAGAATTACTTGAACTTAAAATGGAGTAAACAAATAAAAGCTCGGGAATTAGTTACTGAAAAATAATTCATTGGACCAACAGGATTTTTTTTTTTTTTACAGTGTAGCAAGGTTGTTTGACTCTTGGGGCTGCCTCTGCTGTTGTGTTTTTCTTATCCTAATGAGCTGTCTCTGGTGCCTCATATTTATACTCATAACACTCTTACTCCCTCTTTCTTTACTGCTCTCTGGAGGTGCTTTAAGATCTCCAACACACAGCTTAATCAACTTCGATAACACCTTTTCCTTCAAATGGGTAAGTACAAACATTATGGTCCAAACCAAAAACATGTTTGTTTACCCCACGTTTTATGTAAAACCTGCTTCTTATTCACTCTTTGGCATATCTTTCAGTGTGTGTGTTTGTGTGTGTGTGTGTGTGTATGTGTGCGTGTGTGTGTGTGTGTGTGTGTTTGTGTGTGTTTGTGTGTGTGTGTGTGTGTGTGTATGTGTGTGTGTGTGTGTGTGTGTGTGTGTATGTGTGTGTGCGTGCGTGAATGTGCGTGTGTATATGTGTGTGTGTGTGTGTGTGTGTGTGTGTGTGTGTGTGTGTGCGTGCGTGTGTGTATGTGTGCGTGCGTGTATGTGTGCGTGCGTGCGTGTGTGTGTGCGTGTGTGTGTGTGTGTGTCTCAGTAAGGGGGTTAGACGGCTCGTCAGCCCCACATATGAGAGAACCTGAAAGAGCTGTGTTGAGCTATTCACCCGAATCTTGCAGATCTCTGCATCTCTGAGTTATACACAGACCAATGAGCAGATCTTAGCATGTCAAAACACTCAGGAAGCTGAATGTGTGTGTGTGTGTGTGTGTGTGTGTGTGTGTGTGTGTGTGTGTGTGTGTGTGTGTGTGTGTGTGTGTGTGTATGTGTGTGTGTGCCACAGCGGTCTGCAGACAACATTAAGCTGTTAAGGTGTATCTCTGTCCAGTGATGGAGCTTGATCTGAGTTGCAGCAAGCTGCGGTGTAACTTCCCCTAGCTGGCTGGCTGACTGAATGGCTGGCTGGCTAGTTGGCTGCCTGACTGAATAGCTGGCTGGCTGACTGAATGGCTGGCTGGCTAGTTGGCTGCCTGACTGACTGACTGGCTGCCTGACTGGCTGGCTGGCTGGCTGATTGAATGGCTGGCTGACTAGTTGGCTGCCTGACTGAATAGCTGGCTGGCTGACTGACTGGCTGGCTGGCTGACTGACTGGCTGGCTGGCCACTACCTCCAGCCAAGGACTCCCTGACGACCACCTCTTCCTCCACAATGAAAGGATATGCTGAAATGTTTTTATTTTATGATATTATATAGTATTTGTATTATATTGGAGTCTTTCCCATGAGACGTGTTAAAGAAAAGTTGGTAAACATGGTTAAATCCTGAATTTACTGTATTTAGCATATTTAATACCCCCACACACCCTCACCCACTCTCAGTGACACATTTATCATCTGTAAGGCTCTAGATAGTGGCAGACTTGGTCGTCTCAGTGAATACTACACAGTTATTCTCCTTAGTTCCCCGTGAGTCTCTCAGGCTAACTGAAAGATACAGCAGACTGGAGAAGCCAGCTGTGCAGAGGAGGGAAGGAAGGCGTGCCCTGATAATTATCTACAACTGTATCTACAATTAACTCACTTAATGTGCAGATTCCTGAGTCACATGGATTCACATGTCAGCCTTCAGCTATGAACCACTGGGAACGCCTCTGGGCTGGAAGGGTGGTGGTGTTCCCGGGAGACAATCTTTTATAGTTCATGCACAGGCCTGTCTGTTTTCACGGAGCCCACAACTGGTTGAAGGTCATATTTAACACTGCATTCTTCCATTAGCAGATAATATATTCACTATATTTTCAAAGGGAGGCAATAGGAAAATGTCTCCAAAGCTTGTAAGGAAGGATCTTATAATGTTCGGATTATATTGGATTACTCCTTTGGGATTTATGTTTGGGCCTTTCCCTTAATAGGGTGATTTGCCTTTCCACATGTGGATTAATGGACTTCTGATCCTCATAAATTTCTTCTTGACATTTGGTCAGGTAGGAGCTGTGGACTTTAAGTAACCTGTAGTTATAAGCCTGAGGTTCTGCAGAACCGCCATCTAAACCCAGCTTCACCACATAGAAGTTGAGCCGCCCCGCGATGCACGCAGAGTGTGGCGAGAGTTCTCAACAGCTTGATTCATTATTCTTCCTTTGTTCGTACCCCAGTATAGCTGTAGTGGGTGACTTTAGATTGATTTGAAAGATTGTTATAAGCTGACCTGGAGCAGTTGATTGATATGACTTGGCGCAGGGACGTGACTTGGTTGCTTCGTAAGGACCACTTTAGATGCTCTACTGTTGCCTGTGTGTACTAACCACTGAGTCAAACCAGAAGATATTTACTGTTCAGTTCTGCGTATACTATATGGAGACTGGATAGAGATGTATTCTATTAATACAGAGGTACAAAGATAAAATTATAAATGTAATAACAATAAATAATATTTTTCTTCATTTAGCATAGCGTATCATACCTGTTCAGTACATGGAAGTGATAACAACAGATTACACTGTAACATTGCACGGTTTGTTTCATTCATAGTGTATTGGTGATTGCGGTTAAACAGTGTTAGCAGCATACGTAGACACATGAACACGCATTCTGCCTGATGTTACTTATTCAGGCAGGATCATCCTGACTAGCGATGTGGGGATGTCAATGCACAGCTATTCTTGCTCTTCCTATCAGGAGCAGATGGTGCAAAATGTGCAGGATGAGAAGAAAGTGGGGGAGGAAGGGGGGAAATATGAACGGCAAAGAACAAGTTCAAGCTAGACATTACAGTAAGGGACTTCCTGACACGCCGACTCGGCCAATGGGGCTCGCATTATGCAGGACTTGGTCTCTGTTCTCTTGTGCTGCTTCAGCTGTGATGCATGGAGACGTTAGCAATTGGGGGTTGCTTTCCGGACATTTAGCATTAAGCATTTCCCTCAGTGTATGCCTATGCGTGTGCTTGTTTTTTGATGTGTGAGTGATGTGCAGTAAAGCCTTTCTGAGAATGACTTGCAAGAGAAGTGGTTTGAGATGATTAACCTATCAAAATAACATTTGAAATTCTGTACACGCTGACATATTAACAATCCCCGGCACACCTATTTTACGCTTAGAAACATATTTACAGTTTAAATTAATATTTAATAACCTAGTAAAAATGTATTTGGTAACATCTGTATATCTTCACCATCATTGAGAATTCTAGGGTCTAAACACAATTACCTAGCCCTTTCTTTTTGAGGTAAACCTGCAACATAGTTTGCATACTGGAGCATGATCGGCCTAAATAGATTTTCATCAACATTCAAGCAAAATCTGGTTGAATGGGGGAGAGCTGTTAGGAAGAGTTTCGGTCTTTGGTTCTTGGGGGAAGGTTGTGGAGAAGGTTTAGTTTGTTCAAAACTTTTAAAGGAAAACCTTTCTACCTGTTAGAGTTGAAAGGTCCACTATCAAAATTTTCTAAATCTCTTTGCACAGACTTCTTGTAGACAATGAATTAAAAACTAATTTGATCTAAACTGGATATGATTCGTGCACACAAAGAACAGTGACTGGGTAAACAGAACTTGGATAACGTTTCCGCGATTCCCTGCATAGAAGTGGCAGCTCAAGAGGCTTAAAAGATGTAGAACTTCTGACCAAGACAAATGAGTTCTGCGATTACATTGGTGGCGCTACTCCGTCGTACACACACCTCAGCAAAACATGTTTTTATTTGGTCGGCTTAAATTTGTGCACTGTGACCACCAGACTACATTAGCAACTAACCGAAAGTATCCATTTAATTCTGATTTGGACTAACCCAACATACTAAGCATGTGAAACAGCCCTTAGGGTTTGGGTTTGTCTTCAAATAAAAGCTTTTAACGGGGAAGGATAGTCCAGTGATTAGGGTGTTCCAGCCAAAGGGTCTGGTTTGAGTCCAAATGTCAATAGTCTAACTGGGCTTCCTTTACCAAGCATGCACCTGTAGACTATTTAAATACATGTAACCTGTGTATGTCCAACATGTATTGGAATTTGTAATGAAATGTTGTAACAGGTATAGTATATTGTAATGACATGTAGCTAACATTTATCGTAAGTTGGAATGACCTGTAGCTAACATGTATTGTATGTTGAAATTACTCGTAGCTAACTATCGTATGTTGTAATGACATGAAGCTAACATGTATTAAACGTTGTAATGACATGTATCTAACATATCTAACATCACTTTGGATAATAGCCTATACTTTAAGGATAACCTCTAGATGTGACCCATCGTGTTCATGGGGGTCGTTGAGGTAACACTAAACCACAATCTAAATCACAACAAAAATCATATAGATACAGACACAAGCATACTATCACTCCACGTCTCAGATCAAACCTGCAAATCCTATTAAAAACGATATTCAGAGAAAGACTTGGTGTTCTTATATGCAACCTCAGCAGTCCAAAATAGGTAAAAACAATTTAGGGACATATATATTACACTCAGCCTTTATTTTGTTGTTACATAATCCATTTGGGACCTAAAGTAAAAGGTGAATAGCATCTGCTAAAATAGTAACGGGCTTTTTGAACTTAAAAGGTCTACATTGTAACTGAAATACTTAATTGTCAATAACTGTGTTATACCTTTATAAAACAATGTAAAGAGATAAGCTGATGATATGGTGTTTGGTGTGTATATAGCTACCTAGTCAAACAGCCTTTACAGATGCAAATGAAAAAATGATTGCCTTCTATAAGGCCTTCTTAAAAGGAAGTCATGTGGTTGATGTCTCCGTGTGGCCACTTGGATGTGATCATGAGAGCAGCAAGGTGGGTTTTTGAAGTGAATTGGTCTGCAACACACTTTAATTAAACTGCCGTCATTTGGCTGAGGAATCATGTTGGAAATCGAAATGTTTCCACCCAATTTGATCTGAAAGCACGTCTGCTGCGTGCAAAGCAGGAGCATGAAACCTCCGGGATATGGATTAGACGATCGATCGAACAATGGGCGCGATTAGCCTGGCAAGTCCCCCTCATTACCATTGCATTTCTGTCCCTCAAAAACTCTGTTTCCACTGTTCTCCCTCTGGCGTTGTATTTCCTGATTGCAGAATAGAGGTATTTCTTGTTGTGGTTACGATTCCACAAATCAACCAATCTAGAACCTTCTTGTCACTTAAAACCAGTCCAACAAATACGTCAACAGCTTTCTCTGTGCGTTGAAAAGTTAATATCACTCAGACAAGACAAATTCCTTGTATGTGTAAAAAACGTACTTGGCAATAAAGCTTTTCTGATTCTGATTCTGATTCTGACAATGCATTGCAAGCACGCACACACACACGCATCATAAATATGTAGATATAGAGGAGAAAAATATTCACAGAAGCACACACACACACACACACACACACACACACACACATACAAAGTCAGGGCTCATGGCTGTTTTGCTCATTGCCCCAAAATCAAAAGGACAATATTCTATATGCATATGGACTACGGCACACAGACTCCTGCATTGTGGCATCGGAAGAACATGCATCGGAAGATTATGATATTGTGACCAGTCATCTTCAGATCTCAACCAAAGACTGAGACAAAGACAGGAAAATAAAGATCAGGCTGGCCTTTACTGTAAACACGATTATCTCATTTGAAACAGAATGACTTGAGTACAGGGGGAACTCCAATCAGGTGAACTCAAAGAAGGCATCTATAAAGATGAACGTACTGGGAAGTCAGGATCCCGATGTCAGGAAAGGAACCGTGACATCAGCCCTGTTCCCCTGAGTGTGCTTGTGTTTTTAAACACTTGAATGGCATATTGTATGGCTAGCCATTGCAAGTACATAAACACTCACAAGAGTGCAGATGGGTTTGTTTTTTTATCAAATTGGACATACTTAAAGAAGTATGATTAAACTGATATCACATTCTCTTTGAAACCTCCTGGGAGGTGGTCATAGATAGTGCAATGGGTTGGACAATGTGTGACTGAGTAGTTACTGGTAATAGGACAATGTAGGCACATCATTTTGGCCAATCAAAACGAAAATGACTGTAGCAAGGTCCTTTGCTACACGCCACCTAGGTGGCTGCCACACTCCACCTAGGTGACTTCTATTGGGCTCCTCCAGATAAGGACACAGGGTGGTGGCGTGTTTATTGTAAAAGGTTTGTTGGAAATGATACATGGCCTGGTGTTCCATGTTGCCATCCAGGAAAAGTCCCAGAGTGTGTGTGGAGATGGCTGGTTTAACCTGTGCACACTGATTACTCAATGTGCAACCGGTGTGCAGCCTCAACCAGTCCAATCAGTCTCTGACAGGTGAGGCTGCTTAAACCAGCCCTCCACACACTCCTACAATAACATTTAAAGAAATGAAGACATGGAAAATGCTCCCAAATGCACAAATTTCAACCACTTGATGACAAAGCTTGGAACAGAAGACCATTATTCATCATGATGATGATTGAGTTATTTTGAAGGCTTTCTAGAACGGTTGTTGTCACATTTTCATGATTAAAATGAGGCTGATAAATAAACCTGCTCATTGCTCTAAATGTGCTGCTTAACAAAGCAGAAACTGATGGAGGGTTAAATGTTAAAGTAAGATAAGATCTTCTTTGTTAATCCCAGACTGGAAATCCAGGTGTTCCTGCAGAAGGTAGTCTACAGGACAGTCTAGAATTGAAAAACGTTTAGAAAATTAATCAAAGTAAACAAAATAAACAGAAAATAGGTCTTTACGTACACCATGAGGGTAGTAGAAAGGTAGATGAAAAATAAACATGTAAACATTATGGACAGTTGGGGTAGACATTAATAGACTGGATATGCTATGTTATTGAAACTACATTATTGACCATTACACTTACATTTGGATGTAAAGCTCTATAGACATACCAATGCATCATGGGAGTTTTTGTTGGCCACACTCCACCATATTGAGAGGACTGAAGAGAGTAATACTGTTAAATCCTAAATCAACCTAAATACACTGTATTTTAGGTTAATGCAAACTTTTCTTTGCATGTCTCGCATGAGAAATGCTATGGCAGTTTCAAACATAACAATGTCTCCCCATAATGACAAATCATTTCATGATAGAGTACTAAACAATGACCAAGAGAAACATAACTTCCCAAATGAAGGCGGTTGCTGCGATGTAACGCCTCGATGTACAAGCCCTATAGGCCTGGGTGTAAGCCCTATAGGCCTGGGTGTGAGCCCTATAGGCCTGGGTGTAAGCCCCATAGGCCTGGGTGTAAGCCCCATAGGCCTGGGTGTAACCCTATAGGACTGGGTGTAAGCCCCATAGGCCTGGGTGTAAGCCCCATAGGCCTGGGGGTAAGCCCTATAGGCCTGGGTGTAAGCCCCATAGGCCTGGGGGTAAGCCCCATAGGCCTGGGTGTAAGCCCCATAGGCCTGGGTGTAAGCCCTATAGGCCTGGGTGTAACCCCATAGGCCTGGGTGTAAGCCACTATAGGCCTGAATAGAACATGGAGGAGAGAGCATCTAAAATGGGTCAAGTGCGAGACGAGTGGACAGGAATTGGCCTCAGAAAGGGACTGATAGTAGTAAAGAGACCAGCAGTCCAGTCCTCACTAGGAGAGGAGCAACTTCAATCATCACTCTTGCTGCAATACAGATGAAGAGAGGGCAGTGGGAAGGGTAATGTTTAGAATTTATTCTGTTAAGAGCGCCCTCCATCTTTACATTAGTCAAAATATATTCTGTTGAGAACCACCCCCATCTTTACATTAGAATATATTATGTTAAGAACCACCCCCATCTTTACATTAGAATATATTATGTTAAGAACCACCTCCATCTTTACATTAGAATATATTATGCAAAGAACCACCTCCATCTTTAAATTAGAATATATTATGTTAAGAACCACCTCCATCTTTACATTATAATATATTCTGTTAAGAACCACCCCCATCTTTACATTAGAATATATTATGTTAAGAACCACCCCCATCTTTACATTAGAATATATTATGTTAAGAACCACCTCCATCTTTACATTAGAATATATTATGCAAAGAACCACCTCCATCTTTAAATTAGAATATATTATGCAAATAACCACCTCCATCTTTAAATTAGAATATATTCTGTTAAGAACCACCTCCATCTTTAAATTATAATATATTATGTTAAGAACCACCTCCATCTTTCAATTAGAATATATTCTGTTAAGAACCACCTCCATCTTTACATTATAATATATTATGTTAAGAACCACCTCCATCTTTACATTAGAATATATTATGCTAAGAGCCACCTCCATCTTTACATTAGAATATATTATGTTAAGAACCATCTCCTTCGTTACATTTGAATATATTCTGTTGAGAACCAGATTAACCGTTAAGAATATCGAATAACGAGAAATAATGTCCTTTTGACGACATGAAAATAAAGCCTGCATGGTCCAAATATAACATTATAACTAGTGATGCACCGATTGATCGGGCACCGATCATTATCGGCCGATGTACGCCCTAAACACTTGATCGATGATTGGCCGATCAACTTGAAATTTCAGATTGCAGGGGCCGACCATGTGACTCAAAAACGATTGTGCACAAGACGCGCAATCATTGAGACAGTAATGTTATCCTGCTTTATCATAATTCATCTTGACTCACAATATAGGTATGCTTCACTTCAATGCTGGGCATAGAGTTCACCAGAGCTTCACAGGTTGCCACTGGAGTCCTCTTCCACTCCTCCATGACAATATCACGGAGCTGGTGGATGTTAGAGACCTTGCACTTCTCCACCTTCCGTTCGAGGATGCCCCACAGATGCTCAATAGGGTTTAGGTCTGGAGACATGCTTGGCCAGTCCATCACTTTTACCCGCTTCTTTAGCAAGGCAGTGGTCGTCTTGGAGGTGTGTTTGGGATCGTTATCATGTTGGAATACTGCCCTGCGGCCCAGTCTCCGAAGGGAGGGGATCATGCTCTGCTTCAGTATGTCACAGTACATGTTGGCATTCATGGTTCCCTCTATGAACTGTAGCTCCCCAGTGCCGGCAGCACTCATGCAGCCCCAGACCATGACACTCCCACCACCATGCTTGACTGTAGGCAAGACACACTTGTCTTTGTACTCCTCACCTGGTTGCCGCCACACACGCTTGATACCATCTAAACCAAATAAGATTATCTTGGTCTCATCAGACCACAGGACATGGTTCCAGTCATCCATGTCCTTAGTCTGCTTGTCTTCAGCAAACTGTTTGCGGGCTTTCTTGCGCATCATCTTTAGAAGAGGCTTCTTTCTGGGACGACAGCCATGCAGACCAATTTGATGCAGTGTGCGGCGTATGGTCTGAGCACTGACAGGCTGACCCCCCACCCCTTCAACCTCTGCAGCAATGCTGGCAGCACTCATACGTCTATTTCCCAAAGACAACCTCTGGATATGACGCTGAGCACGTGCACTCAACTTCTTTGGTCGACGGTGGCGAGGCCTGTTCTGAGTGGAACCTGTCCTGTTAAACCACTGTATGGTCATGGCCACCAAGCTGCAGCTCAGTTTCAGGGTCTTGGCAATCTTCTTATAGCCCAGGCCATCTTTATGTAGAGCAACAATTCTTTTTTTCAGATCCTCAGAGAGTTCTTTGCCATGAGGTGCCATGTTGTACTTCTAGTGACCAGTATGAGGAGCTTGAGCGCGATGACACCAAATTGAACACACCTGCTCCTCATTCACACCTGAGACCTTGTAACACAAACGAGTCACATGACACCGGGGAGGGAAAATTGCTAATTGAGCCCAATTTTGACATTTTCACTTAGGGGTGTACTCACTTTTGTTGCCAGCGGTTTAGACATTAATGGCTGTGTGTTGAGTTATTTTGAGGGGACAGCAAATGTACACTGTTAAACAAGCTGTACACTCACTACTTTACATTGTAGCAAAGTGTCATTTCTTCAGTGTTGTCACATGAAAAGATATACTCAAATATTTACATAAATGTGAGGGGTGTACTCACTTTTGTGAGATACTGTACATCTAGTCTAACTGTATACACAATACAGCCTATAACCTTATACATACATCTAGTCTAACTGTATACACAATACAACCTATAACCTTATACATACATCTAGTCTAACTGTATACCCAATACAGCCTATAACCTTATACATTAATCTAGTCTAACTGTATACACAATACAGCCTATAACCTTATACATACATCTAGTCTAACTGTATACACAATACAACCTATAACCTTATACATACATCTAGTCTAACTGTATGCACAATACAGCCTATAACCTTATACATACATCTAGTCTAACTGTATACACAATACAGCCTATAACCTTATACATACATCTAGTGTAACTGTATACACAATACAGCCTATAACCTTATACATACATCTAGTCTAACTGTATACACAATACAGCCTATAACCTCATACATACATCTAGTCTAACTATACACAATACAGCCTATAACCTAATACATTCATCTAGTGTAACTGTATACATAATACAACCTATAACCTTATACATCTAGTCCAGGGGTCGGCAACCTTTACTATCAAAAGAGCCATTTAGCCCCCTCTTCCACTAAAGAAAAATAGTCTGGAGCCGCAAAACATAACACAGCTTATAACATTTATGGTTTTAGTCCTTACAACAACAGAATACAACACACAGAAGTGCAGTGTGCATGTGTAGGCCTACTTTGAAATAAATGAAACACTGAACTATGCAGGCCTTTTTCAGTGCTTCCCGTATCTGTGTAAAATTAAAATAAAATGTAGCCCACTTTAATATAAAAAAACATATAGTTGCAGCTTAGCAGTTTAAAAAAAGTAAACATAAAATTAGGAACACTTTTTGACAAGTCCATTTCAGTGTGCTCTCATCCTCTTCAGGTTTCTTTCTCGGCCAGCAATCAACTGAAGCACCTGAACTTACAAGAAAAAACGACATCAGCTCCGGGTCTGAAATAAATGTTTTTTTCTGAAAAAGAATAGCCTATTAAATGCTAGTGTTCTCACCTGTTTAATGTGACCTCTGTTTCTGAAGCTCCATGCTGATCTTCCCTATGTTAGGGCTGTAAGATGTGACTTTGATCTTCACACAGGACTGTAGGCTCTCATTTGTGAGGCGGGAGCGATATTTGGACTTTCTGAAGTTCATGCTCAAGAAAACTTGCTCGCATAAGTATGTTGAGCCAAAGATGGACTCCAAATGCATACTTTTTCATGTTCATATACGTGCCGGGAATGGCACTCCATGTTTTAAAAACAAGTTTGTCAGGTTTGGGGAGGCTTTCCATATCGTTCCATTTGTGCTCTTTAGCGAGAGTGCCCTTCTGACGGGCGACTTCTTCGAGATCCGCTGTCAGGCTTTTGAATTTGGACACCCATAAGTCTTTATCCGCTATGTCGGCCAGTTCAATGTCAAGATCGGGCTGACTTATCCCCTGTAAATGTGGACATGTTCAGCAGGGATGGGTCGATGTCCAGCGGTGTAACAAGGAAGGACAGAGTGTTTTTTTCCTTTCTGAACTCGCTGAATCTTTCTCCAAATGCAGCTTGCATTGAATAATTGCACGGTGTAAATAATCAGAATTTGTGTGATTCTTCTCTTCTTTGAACTCTCTCAGGAAGGGGAAGTGAGAGAGCGTACCTCTCTGTACATCTCTGGCAAACACTGTCATCTTGCGCCCAAACGCCATAACATCCTCCACCAACTGCAGGGCCGTGCTTCCCTTTCCCTGGAGATTTTTATTCGGCGTGTTTAAGTGACTTGTCATATTCACCATGAAATACAACTTTTCCAGCCAATTGAGGTCTCCCAGTTCGGGATAGCTGAGGCCTTTGCTTTCCAAGAAGGTTTTCACATGTTCCAGACAAGCAGCCAAGCGTTTCAGCACGTCTACCCTTGACAGCCACTGAACTCTGTTGTGCAGCAGGAGATCTGAATATGCGCTCTTGACTTCATCTAACAATGAACAAAAAACTGTCGGTGGTTTAACCCGTTTGCAGTTATTTTGTTCACTATCTTAATATCGAGGTTCATTACTTCCACACATTCAGGGGGGAATGTTTTGAGCGCACAGTGCTTCTTGGTGCAAGATGCAGTGAAACGTCATCTGCTCTCGATCCAGCAACTTTTGAAGTAAATTCACAAAGCCCTTCTGTGCTCCTCTCAAACTGGGTGCACCATCAGTAGACACTGACACCAGGTGAGTGGTGTTTATTCCTTTGGCTTTTAGACAACTCAACGCAGCCTCACAAATGTCCTGTCCCCGCGTTTGGCCCTTTAGCGGTATGAGTTCAATCAGTTCTCCATGTGGCCCGTCAGAGTTCACATATCTGCATAACAGTGCTGTCTGCTCAATGTCGTTTACATCCCTTGACTCATCACAGGCAATTGAATATGCTTGAGCTGAATTGATGTCATCAATTTGCTTTCTGGTGATGTTTGTTGCCATTTTAATGGTCCTGTCCTTGACAGTCTTTGCAGAGAGAGGCATTTGTTTAGTTTTCTGACTAATTTCCTGTTTGTTTTTTAATTAAGAGAATTCAGAGAAACTCTGATATTTTTATGAACGATTCTTTCATGTCTGTGAATGGCTTCCCCCTCCTCACGATCTCATGAGCTGCCACAAAACTAGCAGCTGTAGGAGAGTTTGGAGAGTTTATCCACATCTTGAAAGTATGTTTGCTCTGCTCAACTTTCTGTAGTATTTACAAAATCGCTCTCTTTCGCCCATCTTCCGTTGGGTACTTTTCAGAAAATGCTGAGTGCTTGTTTTGAAAATGTCTTTCAACGTAAATGTTTTTGTTGTTTGCTAATTTCTCGCCACATATCAAGCACACAGGTAAGCCAGCATCGTTAGCAGTGAAGGCAAAGGAATCTGTCCATGCAGAATTAGACTCTATTTTCTTCTAAGATGTTTCTTTTTTGGGATGTATTCATGGTTAGCTTACCGCGGGGGTCGCACACTCAACAAGCATTCTGCAGGTAAACGCGAGGGCTATAGACGTGGATGTGACGCATAGTTTAATTGACAAATTATAAAACCTTTTTTAAAGTATCACCTCGAACTCCAAGATAACTGTGCAACAAAACAAACAAAAATCTAATTATTTATAAATAAAAATCAAAAAAATAAATAACTGTTCTTCTTTTTTCTTTTTCTTTTTGTCAAGGCCGAAGGGAGCCACAACAAGGAGGCTGAAGAGCCGCATGAGGCTCCGGGGCCGCGGGTTGCCGACCCCTGATCTAGATGGTGGATCCGAGACAAAGCCATCCATGGAGTTCTCAATCAGTATTGCACTGTATTAAGCACCCTCTGACACAGGCACAAGGGCCAATGGCTTGCACATGCGGAAACAAGTTAGAAAAGCGGAAACCAACATGCAAAGGAAGTGTACTGTATCACACCGACTCTTTGTGACATCTGTGCCCATGAAAGGAGCGCTGTCTACGGCTTCTCTCACGAGCTCAGACCGGGGGTCCAGCTACAGCAGACAGCGCTGTTATGAAGTCAAGGGTTCAAGAAAGCCTTGGCTTATCATTGTAGGAACTATGTTGACATGCGAGTACTATGGCTGTACGTAACGCTTCGGTTACGCCGTTTAGAGACATGATTATATCGAAAGTCGATCTCGCTCGTCTTCCATTAAAGCGGCGGGAGCAGCGAGTTAGTTTCACATGAAGCAGAGGGAATAAGCGGGGAGCAGCCTTGTTGTATCAGGTTCAGTAGTTTCAACTAACATGGGGATGTGCGTATAACGTCAAGTCTAGGTCTGCTACTTATAGTGCAAACCTACTTAAAAAGAAAAAGAAAACCGGGAGAACGAAGCCCGGGGAGATGCAGGCTGGTTATTGCATCCTATAACCGAGATCAACAAAAAGCTATTTCTATGGTTAAGTGAAGCGCACCTTATTGTTAGACAGGTTCCAGCAAGGTTAAACTGTCTCGGGGCTCATGGCGGTAACGGATATGACAGGGGAGCTGGAGTGTCTTAGTAGGTCACTGCAAAAGCAAATACAAAGTATTGCAGTGATGAATGCTGCTGTAGACTGTGTAAGAAATATGCTCTAAAGAAAAAAAGAAGTGCAAAAGTTCTAGGAGGTGTATATCAAGGCTGTGGAAGTAGTTGACACCTTAGGAATTGAGCCCATCCAAATGCAGATCTTGCGACGGCCACCCAAAAGTACACGGGTGAGACAAGCCAGCATATTCCATTGGACTTCTACAGAGCTGAATTTGACAAAGTACGAGACACTTTGGACATGCAGTTTTCAGAAAGGTTTAATAAGACTGACTGGGTCAAACTTGGCACACTTGAAAACATTCTCTTGACAGGTGCAATAGTTGAGATATAATAGAGATAATAGATGAGAATCCAGAGCTCTGTAAGGAGAACCTGAAAGTGCAGCTGGCCATGTTCCAGAGGAAAAACATCTTCAAGTCCAGTAATGAAGCTGCCCATATCTTGAAAGCAATGCCAGTTGAAGTTAGAGTCCCGTTTGATCAGGTTGAGGCCTGTTTGAGCTTGTTAGGCTGTTGTTGGTCATCCCTGTGTCTTCAGCAGAAGCAGACGAGAGAAGCTTTAGTGGTTTAAGAAGGCATGTGTTTGGGTCTTTTTCAAAGAGTAGATGAATAGACTTGAGTGACAGTGAGATTTCCCTACCATTATTTCATGCATGTGCTTGATACAGGATGTCCAGTAAAGTCAATTACAACCAATTTAGAGCTTATGTAATGTAAAATGAATTTGTATAATTGCACCAATGGCCATTGGATATTTACTTTTTTGTTTTGGCCAAGTACCTGTGGCCTCTGTTTATTTGCATATAGTCTGTTCATTTGCCTTTTCTTTATTTCATTTGGAACTCCTCTGTGCGGTCACAGAGTAGGCTAATGGTACAGTCAGAGTCTGAGTGGGAGAAGATTTTCTTGTGATACATTTCAAGATATAAGTTTAAAAAAGTTAAACTGTTCTTGCAATGATAGGAAAATAAATGTTTGAAGCACAACAACATTAATGCCTCCATATTTGTAATTATTGCACACTATTATTGATCTCTACAAGATATTAAATCTGATCAATTACATCTATGAAATAAAGAATCAGAATATAATATATTTAGAAACATTTAGAATAGAACCAAGATGTATTGCTTTAATTGTTGGCACATTTCACCCCACACATGTGTCCCTGCCAACTTTCAAACCAAACCTACTTCCTTGCAGTTAGACTAGATGTATGTATAAGGTTATAGGCTGTATTGTGTATACAGTTAGACTAGATGAATGTATAAGGTTATAGGCTGTATTGTGTATACAGTTAGACTAGATGTATGTATAAGGTTATAGGCTGTATTGTGTATACAGTTAGACTAGATGAATGTATAAGGTTATAGGCTGTATTGTGTATACAGTTAGACTAGATGTATGTATAAGGTTATAGGCTGTATTGTGTATACGGTTAGACTAGATGTACTGTATGTATAAGGTTACAGGCTGTATTGTGTACACAGTTAGACTAGATGTATGTATAAGGTTATAGGCTGTATTGTGTATACAGTTAGACTAGATGTATGTATAAGGTTATAGGCTGTATTGTGTATACAGTTAGACTAGATGTACTGTATGTATAAGGTTACAGGCTGTATTGTGTATAGTTAGACTAGATGTATGTATAAGGTTATAGGCTGTATTGTGTACACAGTTAGACTAGATGTATGTATAAGGTTATAGGCTGTATTGTGTATAGTTAGACTAGATGTATGTATAAGGTTATAGGCTGTATTGTGTATATAGTTAGACTAGATGTATGTATAAGGTTATAGGCTGTATTGTGTATATAGTTAGACTAGATGTATGTATAAGGTTATAGGCTGTATTGTGTATACGGTTAGACTAGATGTACTGTATGTATAAGGTTATAGGCTGTATTGTGTACACAGTTAGACTAGATGTATGTATAAGGTTATAGGCTGTATTGTGTATACAGTTAGACTAGATGTATGTATAAGGTTATAGGCTGTATTGTGTATACAGTTAGACTAGATGTACTGTATGTATAAGGTTACAGGCTGTATTGTGTATAGTTAGACTAGATGTATGTATAAGGTTATAGGCTGTATTGTGTACACAGTTAGACTAGATGTATGTATAAGGTTATAGGCTGTATTGTGTATAGTTAGACTAGATGTATGTATAAGGTTATAGGCTGTATTGTGTATATAGTTAGACTAGATGTATGTATAAGGTTATAGGCTGTATTGTGTATATAGTTAGACTAGATGTATGTATAAGGTTATAGGCTGTATTGTGTATACGGTTAGACTAGATGTACTGTATGTATAAGGTTATAGGCTGTATTGTGTACACAGTTAGACTAGATGTATGTATAAGGTTATAGGCTGTATTGTGTATACAGTTAGACTAGATGTATGTATAAGGTTATAGGCTGTATTGTGTATACAGTTAGACTAGATGTATGTATAAGGTTATAGGCTGTATTGTGTATACGGTTAGACTAGATGTACTGTATGTATAAGGTTACAGGCTGTATTGTGTACACAGTTAGACTAGATGTATGTATAAGGTTATAGGCTGTATTGTGTATACAGTTAGACTAGATGTATGTATAAGGTTATAGGCTGTATTGTGTATACAGTTAGACTAGATGTATGTATAAGGTTATAGGCTGTATTGTGTATACAGTTAGACTAGATGTATGTATAAGGTTATAGGCTGTATTGTGTATACAGTTAGACTAGATGTATGTATTAGGTTACAGGCTGTATTGTGTATACAGTTAGACTAGATGTATGTATAAGGTTACAGGCTGTATTGTGTATAGTTAGACTAGATGTATGTATAAGGTTATAGGCTGTATTGTGTATACAGTTAGACTAGATGAATGTATAAGGTTATAGGCTGTATTGTGCATACAGTTAGACTAGATGTATGTATAAGGTTATAGGCTGTATTGTGTATACAGTTAGACTAGATGTATGTATAAGGTTATAGGCTGTATTGTGTATGCAGTTAGACTAGATGTATGTATAAGGTTATAGGCTGTATTGTGTATACAGTTAAACTAGATGCATGTATCAGGTTATAGGCTGTATTGTGTATACGGTTAGACTAGATGTAAATGGTTATAGGCTGTATTATCAAAAGTTGTCTTTTGATAATGGCTTGAGCTCCAGAATATTTACCTGCCATATCGGCAGCCCCATTATACACTATATTGCCAAATGTATTGGGACACCCCTCCGAATCGTTGAATTCAGGTGTTCCAAACACTTCCATGGCCACAGGTGTATAAAATCAAGCACCTAGGCATGCAGACTGCTTCTACAAACATTTGTGAAAGAATGGGTCGCTCTCAGGAGCTCAGTGAATTCAAGCGTGGTACCGTGATAGGTTGCCACCTGTGCAATAAGTCCATTCGTGAAATTTCCTCACTACTAAATATTCCACGGTCAACTGTTAGTGGTATTATAACAAAGTGGAAGCAGTTGGGAACAACGGAAACTCAGCCACGAAGTGGTAGGCCACGTAAAATCACAGAGCGGGGTCAACGCATGCTGAGGCGCACAGTGCGCAAAAGTCGTCAACTTTCTGCAAAGTCAATAGCTACAGACCTCCAAACTTTGTGTGGCCTTCAGATTAGCTCAAGAACAGTGCGTAGAGAGCTTCATGGAATGGGTTTCCATGGCTGAGCAGCTGCATCCAAGCCTTACATCACCAAGTGCAATGCAAAGCGCTGGATGCAGTGGTGTAAAGCACACCGCCAGTGGACACTAGAGCAGTGGAGACGTGTTCTCTGGAGTGACGAATCACGCTTCTCTGTCTGGCAATCCGATGGACGAGTCTGGGTTTGGCGGTTGCCAGGAGAACGGTACTTGCCTGACTGCATTGTGCCAAGTGTAAAGTTTGGTGGAGGGGGGATTATGGTGTGGGGTTGTTTTTCAGGGGTTGGGCTTGGCCCCTTAGTTCCAGTGAAAGGAACTGTTAATGCTTCAGCATACCAAGACATTTTGGATAATTTCATGCTCCCAACTTTGTGGGAACAGTTTGGGGATGGCCCCTTCCTGTTCCATTATGACTGCGCACCAGTGCACAAAGCAAGGTCCATAAAGACATGGATGAGAGAGTTTGGTGTGGAGGAACTTGACTGGCCTGCACAGAGTCCTGATCTCAACCCGACCAGAACACCTTTGGGATGAATTAGAGCGGAGACTGCGAGCCAGGCCTTCTCGTCCAACATCTGTGCCTCACCTCACAAATGTGCTTCAAGAAGAATGGTCAAAAATTCCCATAAACACACTCTTCAACCTTGTGGAAAGCCTTCCCAGAAGAGTTGAAGCTGTTATAGCTGCAAAGGGTGGGCAGACTCCATATTAAACCTTACGGATTAAGAATGGGACGTCATTTACCTTCATGTGCATGTAAAGGCAGGCTTCCCAAAACTTTTGGCAATATAGTGTATGTCTGACCTTGGAATCCTGACATGGGCAGATTTAGTCTTAAGAGCACATCAGCCACTACCTTTGCAATTTCCTGAGACCTCATACAGGCCAATAAACACCTCATGAGGCACTGTGCTGCAGCTGCCGCCTTCAATGGACTGTGTTTCTATGCTTCTGACCTAATAGTAATGATATTACATACAAATCTGCAAATATTTTTAGTTAATCATATTTAATAACATTACAGCTAGGAATCTCTTACTCACAGACTGGAGTTTGGTGATTTCTTTTCAGTGTTCCTCCTATTTTGTGAAAGCTGATAAACACATACAGACACAAACACAATCAATTATCATTCATTTATTCATTCATTCATTCATTCAGACTTGATGGAGGACACAGCTCATGTGGAGTTCATAGCACCAAAGTACTCTCAGGGAAGTACATTAACTTTACATTCCTGTTTTATCAAACAACCTTTGCCTACTTTATTTGCTCACAATGATATGGTGAATTAACATTAGCTATCCGCTGATAAGCATCCCCTGGCAGATCCTGAACAGAATTTGACCAGGAAAAACAGTTTCCATTAGCTAGCTAGTGTCAGCTATTTGTAAAAAATATTCTCCATAACATTATACGATACAACAATACGAAAAAGCATGGAATTTGTTTATTTCAGGAGGATCAAATTAATTGGGATTACAATTATTTAAAAAAATATCGCTAAAACTATAACCCATTTGCTAAATTAACTAGCTAACTACCCAGATAGCAGGCTATGCCCTAGCTTACTCTGGATGAGAACGCAAAGGATATCAGTCTGTTATGGTGTTTCCTTTCTAACCTTTTCAGTCAACGAGAAGACATAAAAAGACAAACCAAGTCACTCTCTAGCCATCGTTTGTTTCTATCAAAAATGTTTGCACTTTTGACTGATGAGCAGGTGTTTGTTGAGCGACTGTTGTTATTCGATTTGACGCAGTTAGTTCCGTGTCAACTCTACTGCTGTGTGTCGGTGTAGCTCGGCACCAGCAAATGCTAGCCTACCCTATAGAGTGAGCTGAGCCAGTATGAAGCTCCCAATGGAATAACAAATACAATTAAAGAAGGTCTCAGTTTTAGCTGTGATGACATGTCTAAAGATCCCTACCTAAATCTACACCTACATGTCTAACTGTACATAAATGTCAATGTTTGTTTATGATCAAACCAGGCGATATGCACAATGTTGACCCCATGTACACAATATTCTGAACCAGGAATGGGACGTTTATGGAATTCTTTCCAGACCTACACTCTACCGATCCAACATCTTCTCCACTGCAAGGGACACGATAAGTTTGTTTTGCATAACTTTATTTATTTTACAGAATATTTATTTCATAGTGACTTATGTATTCAGTAATCAGTTTCACCGATTAGCAGTATTTGTAAGAGTAGTACCTAATGATGCACATCCCTTCTCTTTTTAAATATATATATGAAAGCTTTAGAAGGGGAATTTTGTTCATTTTGAAAGAAATCTATTCAAATTAAGGTTTGCATCGAACACACAGGTAGGACTGTCCAGCCATCAAACTAACCCCAGATTACTGTTTGACTCCATCAATCGTCTACTCCACCCCAACGCCCCCCTGATGCAGCTGAGGTTTCTTCAAGACCAAAGTGGATCTATGAACAGCTCCAGGTGACCCCTCCTCTGGTCAGACCCTGGTCACTGTCCCCTTACATGCTCCACTTCTTCACTTCAGCTTCTCCTCCTTGTCCGACGTGGCCCAGCCCACTACACCAGGTGGGTATCCAGGTCAAAGGCCTCCACCTGCTGCCTGGAGCCTATGCCCGCCTGCCTAGTTAACGCATGTCTCCCTGCCTTATGGCGGGGATCATTAACACCTCCCTTGAATCTGGCATCATCCCCTCCGGCCTCTAAATGGGAACAGTCACCCCCATAACTAAAAGCAGGGCCAGGCAAAGGGAAAACGCTGTGACAGAAATGTGTGGGTTGCAACTGTCATGCCTGAATGCATTTAACCTAAAAGGCTAATCACTCAATAATTATAGTTTGAAATGCTTGTATGGGAACTTTAGAGAATACAATGGTTTAAAGGTGATGAAATATATAAAAGTTCAACATCTCCATGGGCTATCTCAGAAGTCAAGATGGGTTGGGAAGGGTTAACAATGTTGCGTGCACACATTGGGCAGTTTGGGGATAAATGGCAGGTCCAAATCCAGGCCGGATGATGACGATGATGATGAATAGACAACAGGAGGAAGGTACAGTCATTGTTGTTTTGATGCTGAGTAGACAACCTATGCATGAATATCATCAAAGCTGAACAAGTTATGATTGACTATTATCGCTGAAACTCCATCTTAAAGATCCACCAAGCCTTTACAGATGCATGGTGGAAAGCTCGAGCCCATTCTGCAGTACAATCTAGTAGTCTCAGGACAACTCTTGCTCTGCACGCTACACTGCTCCGGGCTATGTGCATGTTTAACAATAACTAACAGGATTCTGCACTGTGAATACTGATCACTTACTTCATGGTTTGTTGTCTGTGCTCGTATTGAGTCGTTATTGAGATATCACAGGATTGTCAGAACGAAGCAGTGTATTATTTTCAAATGGGGGTTTTGAATGCATGAGAAATTGTCTAACTACCGGAACGCATTTCAATCCAATCACCAAAAGAAAAAAACGTAAAGCATTTGAAAGGTCGTCAGCGATGCAACCATGTCAGGGGAGCTCTTGCTGGATCTCCACTCCACTGAGAATGAATGCACTTCAACAGCCACAGTGTCATGTGACGCATGACACTCATTTCCAAAGCCAGACTGTCATGAAAACCACAGACTCATTACTGATCCACTCATTCATGTATTTGCGTTCTTGGCCAATAATTGTTGATAAATGCTATCTAATAGCATGCTATCTATAAACCTACTGACCAACAGACCATCTTGAGACAGGTTAGTTTTACCCTTCTGATGATGTGTTGTTGCAATAGTTTGTAGACTTAATCATTTTAAGTTGTTGGATGTAAGTCCAAGTCAAGTTTCAAGTCTTTATATGAACACGGATAAATAAAGTGGACACTGATTCATTTCCAATCACAGTCAGTGTTGCAGATGTCAAATAAACCGTTTTGGTAGATTCAATAGGAGACTTATTTGGCGATTTTTGTCTAAGAAACAGTGTGTGGCTAGGCCTAATAAATGGAATTTAGAGAAAGTTTGAAATTCACCCTGAAGTTAGCAGTAATGCAATATTAGGGTTGCCGTTTCCTTAGCATACAGGAGAACAAGAAACCAAACAGTGTTGCTAACATGGCTGCTAAGCGTGCCTCACAGTCACGTAACAAATATGTTTTAATAATGCAAAAATATACATTTAATGTTAATAACATATCTCATAGCAAATGTATTAGGCGTATTACATGAATCAATGTGACAATTGCCATTAAAATCACCAGACTTATTGACGTTAACTAACAAACTAAACGACGTAGTCTAACACAAAAATAATTCTAGGTCTTGCATTTAAAAGAAATATCGCTTTGGAAAGCATCCAAGCCTGACACTCAGGCTGGCACAATGGGGGCACATAATTACCACCCCCGGATAAACACGCGCTCCACAGCTGCACTTGAGTCTGAACTGAAAGAAAATGCACTACCATTTTATACAGATGCAGGAATCAGCTTTTATTTGCAGCAACCATGAGAGCATTCATAAAGATACCCTTGAATCTTAGCTGAAGGGAGGTCTTCAGAGCATTCACCAGAGGGCGGAGGTTCCAGGCTTAAACATTTGAAGGGGACGATTAAGGAACAGAGCACCCGGTACCACACAGGAGATGGTGACCACCCTGTCCACCTGTGTGACATCTGCGGCCTCCAAAAATGGCTGCAGGTCCTACACAAGCTCCTCCAGATTTCACCTCTGTCTCGCAGTAAGTATAAATTAATGATGTACCTTTACCACCAAGAGTTCACCCATTCTGGTCTCCCATGCCATTGAACTTGACAACGCTTTAGCCATCTTCAGGCTTGGGTTCCATCTGGTCTAGACTGCAGCTGGAATCCCACACCTCTGCCAGAAGCAAGACTTGGAGGCATCCTTAAGCTGGGACTGGAATGCAACAGAGTAAACAATTGTGTAGCCTTTCCAAGGGCTCAATTCAGCCCTCTGCGGTCCTTGAAGCTGTCTCTTTTGACTGTATGAGCTGCAGAGAGGCGCCTAGCCTGGTGGTGGCCCCAGTGCCTTTTCAACACCTTTCACCTCTTCCCGCAAGGCTTCCTTCTCTACATCAGAATCAGATGTGGCATCGTCAGCAGGGTGAACAGAGTTAGGCTGGAAGCATATGGAGAACGCCTTTTTCATATTGGAAGCATTGGTGCAGATGATAAAGCTCAACTTCACCTTCATTTAAACAAATTGCACACCATTTCCAAACTTTCTGAATTAGTTTCTGCAGTGTGACGGCCGGTAATAGGTTCACAGCCCAACAGAGGGCTTGTGCTGCATGCTCATTATCATCCCCTAGGAGCTGTGCAGGGACTCCTAAAGGACCCTGCATCTTTCTGTCACTCCAGATGTCAACAGTCACTGACACTTAAGATGCTGCTGAAAGCTGCACCCTATTGACCTCTTGCTTGACCTGGCGCATCTTTCAAAAGGTACCTGACAACCCTGCGGTGGCTAACAGGTGTGTATTTTGCATCCACAATAGAGAAGAAATGCTGCACGCTGGGGTGTTCCACGATAGACAGTGGAAACTACAGTTGAAGGTCATTAAGAATGGATGCTGTAGTTTCCTTCTGCTTTGTATTTGCCAACACTGGACTTATAATAAAGCTCACAGTGCTTGTTTGACCCTCTGAGGCTGCAGTCTTTCTGCTGGTGTATTGATTCTACCTGTCGAGAAGAAAAAACAATTTGATTTTGATGACACCGTTTTGATACAATTCAATTGGTCATATGTGGGGAGGTGTGTTTATGGTAGGGTTTTGCTGCTCTGTTTCTGCATTTTGATGTGCAAACTGTTGACCCGATCTAGTCAAAACAAAGGCTTGAGAGTCACTAGGCAAAGAGTCGTGATTGGCTGATTGCATTTTGATACCACTAAGCTGTCAGCTCATCTCTATCTCGTCAATAACTTATGCCACTTGTTTGAATCAATACTAATGCTGTCTTGATGATGTGTACTCGTCATCATTCAGCCAATTATTTTTCAGAATATTATTATTATTATTACATTCATATAAATGGGTCAGAATGTCCCTGAAAGACTTGTATGTGCCACTTGGACAGAGCCCCTATAGAGATTATAACCTGCTTGATTTGAAGGGCACTGCACACTGATTATCCTAGTTTTCATGCCTTTTTGCACCCCTGGATACAGCAAGTCTTTTTTTTTGGGGGGGGGGGGGGGGGGGGGGGCTAGATCATTGATAAACAATGTAATGTTGCACTCATTTGGCCACCAGACCTACTCCTAAAGTCAACTACTGGTTTGATGTAATACAGTGATGTCAGCCTTCTCAACCATTCCCCCAAAAAATGCAATAAGAGAGATTAATCAAAGGAATAAACTTAGATCAATGGAGAGAGGCACATGTTTGCCTCCTCTGTTGCAGGACTCAGAGTAATGAGAGATTATTAACATTTATATTGGAAGATGAATCCCCATTACAGAGCAGCTGGTGGATCAATATACTTCTGCCTCGTATGCCTGTTTCATTTTTGGGTTGAAAATATTGCATTACAACATGGCTGCGGTGGCTCATGTGAATTAATATCACTACCTGATTGTAGTTTGCATGGTCGTTTCAAAAGTGGATATCAGTGTTCCAGTAATTACTGTGTGTAACTGACACATCTGTTTAATAGGCCTTTGGTACGTTCCTTTAGACTGTCTAAGTGGTAAAGGAACTTACCTTATCAGGGGCCGGATGAATAAAAAGTACTTGGCATAGAAATGCCCTCAGAAACATGCATATTCAGGTTGTATGAAGAGACCTGTGAGGTGAGTATGTGTATAGCACCCTAGGAGCGTAGGAGGGTGCATGTAAAAAGAGATGATCATCAATGATAACGAGCGGACAGACCATGGAATAACAGACAGCTCGGGGATATGCCAGTCCGCCCTTAGCTGTGTGATTCCCGGGGATTGGGATGGCATTGTCCAACTGACTCCACGCTAAATGTTTGCCCCATACACAGTAGTTGAACAGGCCAACATTAAAACGCAATTTGCAGTGGTAACGGGTTTTCCAAATGTAATCGGTGTGATTTTAAGACACTTTTCTTTTCGGAATTATAAATCAATGAAACTCATGATTCAGAATGAGCCATCAGATCCAGGGAATTATAGGCGTTCCTAGAATCCTTTTTTTTTTTTATGTTGGGAGTTGACAGGGTGTGGACTCTAAGCTTGTTCACATGCGCACAATCGCAGGACAGTTGATAGAAACAGAAAACCGTGCCCTGTTGTGCTATGCACTATGTAGCAATGTCCACTACTACACGCCACCTAGGTGGCTTTTCTCACTCCACCTAGGTGACTTTCCTCAGGCTCCTCCAAACCAATGGACACAGGGTGGTGATGTTGAACATCCGGTTTATTGTAATGGTTGCATATAATGAGGTATGCAGCTGGTGCTCCATGCTACCATGCCGGAGAGCTCTTCCTGAGTGTGTGTGGTGGTGGCTGGCTTAACCTGTGCACAATGATTGCTTAATGTGCAACAGGTGTGCAGCCCCACCCAGCCCCAGAGTCCAATCAGTCTGACTCGGGCCAGGTGAGGCTGCTTAAACCAGCCACCATCCACACACACTCCCACAAACAGATTTCTACCTTTTGTGCAGAGCATTCATTTGCGGAGACACCTTCACGGAGTCCTATGCATGTGGCCCAAGAGGTGGAAAACATTGAAGAGACTCAGCTGAAAAGCAAACGTATATTTACTGTGGGAAACCCAAAGGGAAGAAAGCCATATGTCTACTCTCATCTGCTGGTTGAATCTGTGCATGTGCATGCATGTATGATTGTGTCACGATGTCATATGCGTCACATTAGATATTGGAGTGCTCACAGTTTTGTTTTAATGCTAGCGAGATTCAAGGGAAAAGCTAATACATTTCCAACATATGCAGATATCATTTTGGGCATACCAAATCATACAGATGGACATTTGAAGATAAACTATATATGCCTGCAGACATGCATGAGACCGGCTTTTGCTCATCATGTATTTTCACTAGGGGTGGAAGGTTCACAAAATTCACGGTTCAGTTCATATCAAGATTTTTGGGGTCACGGTTTTCGGTTCGGTACGGTATGTTTTTGGTTAAGCAAGGGATGACACAAGTGCCTATAAAAATGTCTATATATATTATATATATATTATAGGGTTCTCCCCAAACAATGTAATAGTGGCGCTGCGCCACCATGTAACATTTTAAAATAGGACTGAACACATTTAATTTCTGAAACAGTTAAATTGGTTAAAACACATGTTTTACTGGAATAACACTTGAATAAGCAGAACTGCAATATCATGTAAGTGCTGTTTGGGGGAAGTCAGTGGGTTTCAGACCCAGTCTTTGTCCTAGACCGACTCGGTTACAGCAGAGCTTCAATATAAAGCGGGTCGCACACCAGACGAGCCAGGGGGCGCCGCGTCGGGCAGCGTCGACTTAAGGTCTTGTTCTGTGTTTAATATAATGAGCGGTAATGGCTCAGTGATGATTTTAGGTCTTGTTCTGTGTTTAATATAATGAGCGGTAATGGCTCAGTGATGATTTTAGGTCTTGTTCTGTGTTTAATATAATGAGCGGTAATGGCTCAGTGATGATTTTAGGTCTTGTTCTGTGTTTAATATAATGAGCGGTAATGGCTCTGTGATGATTTTAGGTCTTGTTCTGTGTTTAATATAATGAGCGGCAATGGCTCAGTGATGATTTTAGGTCTTGTTCTGTGTTTAATATAATGAGCGGTAATGGCTCTGTGATGATTTTAGGTCTTGTTCTGTGTTTAATATAATGAGCGGCAATGGCTCAGTGATGATTTTAGGTCTTGTTCTGTGTTTAATATAATGAGCGGTAATGGCTCAGTGATGATTTTAGGTCTTGTTCTGTGTTTAATATAATGAGCGGTAATGGCTCTGTGATGATTTTAGGTCTTGTTCTGTGTTTAATATAATGAGCGGCAATGGCTCAGTGATGATTTTAGGTCTTGTTCTGTGTTTAATATAATGAGCGGTAATGGCTCTGTGATGATTTTAGGTCTTGTTCTGTGTTTAATATAATGAGCGGTAATGGCTCTGTGATGATTTTAGGTCTTGTTCTGTGTTTAATATAATGAGCGGTAATGGCTCAGTGATGATTTTAGGTCTTGTTCTGTGTTTAATATAATGAGCGGTAATGGCTCTGTGATGATTTTAGGTCTTGTTCTGTGTTTAATATAATGAGCGGTAATGGCTCAGTGATGATTTTAGGTCTTGTTCTGTGTTTAATATAATGAGCGGTAATGGCTCTGTGATGATTTTAGGTCTTGTTCTGTGTTTAATATAATGAGCGGTAATGGCTCTGTGATGATTTTAGGTCTTGTTCTGTGTTTAATATAATGAGCGGTAATGGCTCTGTGATGATTTTAGGTCTTGTTCTGTGTTTAATATAATGAGCGGTAATGGCTCTGTGATGATTTTAGGTCTTGTTCTGTGTTTAATATAATGAGCGGTAATGGCTCTTTGATGATTTTAGGTCTTGTTCTGTGTTTAATATAATGAGCGGTAATGGCTCTGTGATGATTTTAGGTCTTGTTCTGTGTTTAATATAATGAGCGGTAATGGCTCTGTGATGATTTTAGGTCTTGTTCTGTGTTTAATATAATGAGCGGTAATGGCTCTGTGATGATTTTAGGTCTTGTTCTGTGTTTAATATAATGATATCATTATATATATATATATATATATATATATATATATATATATATAATGATATAATAATATAATGGCGCTACAATGCGTACCAACGTAGAAAATAAAAGAACCACCTATGCTATAAAAACATTTTACAATTTAGTAAAGTGAGTGAATCTTTAAAAATGTATGTACACAGATGGATGGTACATGACAAATGATATGCCAATATTGCGAGAAAGCGGTATTTTTTTTTAGGGTGCCACCAAATGAAAAAGTTAGCAGAAAACGTTCCAAAACGTTTTGGGAACCAATTGAACCGAACAATACACACATGCCACGAACCGTGACTAGCGAACCGAATGGTTTTCCTTGGATCGTTCCATCCTTAATTTTCACAGAACAGAGCAAATAACTGTTCTTGAGGAATTACATTTTGGCGACGGAGCCTGGAGTTATTGACCAAAATCATATCATTACCAACGCTACCGCGATCCACGTGTCTAGCTTGCAAAGTTGGTCAACACTAGCCTGGGAACCAGATTAATCTGCAAGCTCATGTTTTATTTGCTCTGGAATATGTGTCTGGCCTCCCTCCCGTTCAGTCCTATTTCCAGCAGACCTGGAGGGGTTTGGCCGATCACAACTTGTTATCTCCAATGGGGTGGGTACAATCCAATGACTATAGAGAGAACCGCCCTACGGAACGTTGCTGAGGCACTTTCATAAACAACCAAGCGGGCTGCCGCTGATGGGTCACACGTTGCCTTGCACTGATTCGTTAGCGGTCTCTCCAATTTCGTCCAGAGGCATTTTAGTCTGCGCCCGCGGACAGCTGTCCTTGGAATCGAAAATGAACCGAGAGGTTACAGACTGGAGGCCCTTTTACATCACACGTGTAGAAAAGAAATTATGCCAAAATGTAGAAAGAAACGGAAGAAATTGTTGCGTCAAAATTATTTGCATCTTCTGCGACGTTAATATGCGATATATCTTCAAGTAATATTTGCATGTAGAAGACCAAAATGGACGAATCGACATCTAATGAAGACGAGCTTATGTTGATTATTTTAACTCAATAGAAAATAAAGAGAGTATGATTCCATCCCCTTTTAGAAAGGGAGGACCTTGGAGAGGTCCGCTGTTGAATCCAGGAGCTCAAACATCATGGGTGCTGTTGAGGAATGTATTCATCTAGTTATGTATGTATTCATTACAGTTAGAAATGGTTTTCCCTCGTTCTGTTTTCATCCCTCTCCCTGCCAGAGCACTGTCTCTGTCCTCCCACTGTTAGTTGATGACACCTTTTCCCTGCCCTCATCCCCCTCACTGCCACAGCCCTGTCCCTCACCCCACACCGCTATAGAGGACACTTTTCCCTGCCCTCACCTCCCTCCCTGCCACAGCCCTGTCCCTCACCCCACACCGCTATAGAGGACACTTTTCCCTGCCCTCACCTCCCTCCCTGCCACAGCCCTGTCCCTCACCCCACACCGCTATAGAGGACACTTTTCCCTGCCCTCACCTCCCTCCCTGCCACAGCCCTGTCCCTCACCCCACACCGCTATAGAGGACACTTTTCCCTGCCCTCACCTCCCTCCCTGCCACAGCCCTGTCCCTCACCCCACACCGCTATAGAGGACACTTTTCCCTGCCCTCACCTCCCTCCCTGCCACAGCCCTGTCCCTCACCCCACACCGCTATAGAGGACACTTTTCCCTGCCCTCACCTCCCTCCCTGCCACAGCCCTGTCCCTCACCCCACACCGCTATAGAGGACACTTTTCCCTGCCCTCACCTCCCTCCCTGCCACAGCCCTGTCCCTCACCCCACACCGCTATAGAGGACACTTTTCCCTGCCCTCACCTCCCTCCCTGCCACAGCCCTGTCCCTCACCCCACACCGCTATAGAGGACACTTTTCCCTGCCCTCACCTCCCTCCCTGCCACAGCCCTGTCCCTCACCCCACACCGCTATAGAGGACACTTTTCCCTGTCCTCACCTCCCTCCCTGCCACAGCCCTGTCCCTCACCCCACACCGCTATAGAGGACACTTTTCCCTGTCCTCACCTCCCTCCCTGCCACAGCCCTGTCCCTCACCCCACACCGCTATAGAGGACACTTTTCCCTGCCCTCACCTCCCTCCCTGCCACAGCCCTGTCCCTCACCCCACACCGCTATAGAGGACACTTTTCCCTGCCCTCACCTCCCTCCCTGCCACAGCCCTGTCCCTCACCCCACACCGCTATAGAGGACACTTTTCCCTGCCCTCACCTCCCTCCCTGCCACAGCCCTGTCCCTCACCCCACACCGCTATAGAGGACACTTTTCCCTGCCCTCACCTCCCTCCCTGCCACAGCCCTGTCCCTCACCCCACACCGCTATAGAGGACACTTTTCCCTGTCCTCACCTCCCTCCCTGCCACAGCCCTGTCCCTCACCCCACACCGCTATAGAGGACACTTTTCCCTGCCCTCACCTCCCTCCCTGCCACAGCCCTGTCCCTCACCCCACACCGCTATAGAGGACACCTCTGACCTCCACTATTAGCTGAGCAAACAGTAAATATGTTTCCCCTGCGTCCTGTTTAAATCCACCTCCCTGCCAAATATCTGTCTCTTTCCCCCCACTACTCTTGAGGAGTTATCCAAACAATTTATGTGGATTCAACTGCACCCTGTTCTCCTCCTCCTCCTCCCTGCCAGACCTAGGTCTCTAACCCCCCATTGTTCTTAAAGGAATTGATCCACGGAGCAACTGAGGGGTTGGTATTAACATAAAATGGCCCTTCTTTTGTCTTACAGTCCAACAACAGATCCCCCACAGACCAACAGGTCTGGGGCCCATCTTGCCCGGGTATCACACCCTGTCGATTATTCAACCTAGAGAGGGTGAAGGCGGTTATGATTGGCTTGATTTGACCTCTTCTAAAAAAAAATGATGGGAGAGCCCACAGGATTCACACGCAGAATTAGGACACAGAATTAAAATAATCATGGGAGGACTGTGGTGGTTGTTTTGGGTATCCTTCGTGAGCCCACAAATAAAGTTTTGAACGAGAAGTATTGGCTCCGCGGCCTATTTGGAAGAAACAGACTTGGAGACTGCACACTTGATTTGATCCTACCTTCTTCGGCGCTTCAGACAGTATTTCCGTTCGGCAGTTGGACAGTTTTAGAACATCTTGAGATGACCCCATTTGAGGAGGAACAGAATCAAGGAAGCCCATTGTGTGTGGGTGCATCTGCATTTGTATTGTGTTTTAGAAAGTAAAACATGCCTCCACAACGGCAAGCAGAGATGTAGATAGTGGTCATCAAATTATAGTCAATATAAAGTTTAAACCCGCTTATTACTCCAGTGCCAATAGCAATATCGAAAAAATAAACCTTACTGATACACTAATATTTCAAAATCTACTACCATATCCATTTACAACAGTTTTTTGGTGCACATCTCTACAAGTGAGTGCATATTCCATCTTTAAGAGCAAATTAGCTCAGGCTGTGTGAAGCCTTTGACCTGCCTTGTCGTCTCCAAGGAGCACGTCAGAATGATCCCAGGAGGTGTGGCGTTGCGTTCCAAGCTACCGCACCGAGCGCTCAAATACTTCATCAACCTGCACATCAACAACCATTCCAGTGGGTTCATGTGCAAAGTTGTTTGGTATAGGATCCAGAGTGAATCCCACAAGGACAATTAAACCCGTCATTTAGCAATCATATTGTTTGGCTCTGTTAATAATAGAATAAAGTGATTCAAGATTCAAGAGTTTATTAATTCAATGAACTGTTAAACACAGGGTAGGTCTCGCGACTGAAAGTCTAAAGACAAGCCACGGGTCAACTACGTAGTAGGTAAAAAAAATTAACTGCACAACAAGAGTAAGAAATATACATTTAAAATATATAATACAATAGGATAGAATACACACATTAAATAAACCCATTGGAGTTCGATCACTGAATAGGGAATGTACGGTTAAGTTAAAGATACATGTGGTCGATATGTTACTGATGCTGGTTGAGAAGCATGAGGGCCTGGAGATAAAATGGTTTGTCTTTCTGGTAATCTGTGACCGGATGCTCCGCTAACGTCTAAGTAATGCCAGATTTGAAAGATTTACCCTCACCATGCCAACAATCAGATTGTACCTACAATATAAATTAAATCCTTTATTATGGGGGGAAACAACTGGAGCCAGTTTGTCTTCTATTATCATGTAATACAAAATATACTATATGTATAACATGTTCCACTTAAGGCTGCTCTCTGCACAGATACACACCAGACACTCCTGCTCTCTAGACAGATACACACCAGACACTCCTGCTCTCTAGACAGATACACACCAGACACTCCTGCTCTCTACACAGATACACACCAGACACTCCTGCTCTCTACACAGATACACACCAGACACTCCTGCTCTCTACACAGATACACACCAGACACTCCTGCTCTCTACACAGATACACACCAGACACTCCTGCTCTCTACACAGATACACACCAGACACTCCTGCTCTCTACACAGACACACACCAGACACTCCTGCTCTCTACACAGATACACACCAGACACTCCTGCTCTCTACACAGACACACACCAGACACTCCTGCTCTCTACACAGATACACACCAGACACTCTTGCTCTTTACACAGATACACACCAGACACTCCTGCTCTCTACACAGATACACACCTGTTCTTAGGGCACATGCCCATAAAATGTCCCCTTGGGTGTTTGCTGTGTGTAGCAAAGTCCCATACTACACGCCACCTAGGTGGCTCCCATACTCCACCTAGGTGACTTTCCTCGGGCTCCTCCAAACCAATGGACACAGGGTGGTGATGTTGAACCGGTTTATTGTAAAGGTTGCATGGAATGAGGCATGCAGATGGTGCTGCCATGCCGGAGAGCTCTCCCTGAGTGTGTGTGTGTGTGTGTGTGTGTGTGTGTGTGTGTGTGTGTGTGTGTGTGTGTGTGTGTGTGTGTGTGTGTGTGTGTGTGTGTGTGTGTGTGTGTGTGTGTGTGTGTGTGTGTGTGTGTGTGTGTGTGTGTGTGTGTGTGTGTGTGTGTGTGTGTGTGTGTGTGTGTGTGTGTGGTGGTGGCTGGTTTAACCTGTGCACACTGATTGCTCAATGTGCAACAGGTGTGCAGCCTCACCCAGCCCCAGAGGCCAATCAGTCTGACTCAGGCCAGGTGAGGCTGCTTAAACCAGCCATCATCCACACACACTCCCACACTGTGTGAGTGTACCATTGTGTTGTTTCTGATGAGGACGGGTGTATGGATTTATGGATGGATGACTTGTTCTCTCAACTCTCTAACCCTAACCCTAACCCTGGGTTTTCCAATATTGATGCTTGCATTATTTTACCAAGCACTTATTTTTACTCTTTTTTGTGTGTGTTCATAACTATGCCTTTTACCATATACTATTTATGTGTGATTAGCATGTATTATTTATAGATGTGTGTGGAGTTTTATTAAAGTTGCGCCTGCATTTTTTATCCATGAGCTCTTAACATTTGCAGTGTGCTCCTTTACAATTTATTATTATTATTGTTATTATTATTATTATTATTATTATTATTATTATTATTATTATTATTATTATCATTAATATATATATATATATATATATATATATATATATATATATATATATATATATATATGCATCTGTGAGTGTGTGGGTGTATGTGGGTGGGACCTTTTGTCACAAAGATCCCACCCAGCGGGATTATAAATAGGGGTTGCTCATTTTCATCTTTTCTCCTCCCTTTGCTTTACTCCAATTTTTATATTCATTTACTAGAAGTGTGTTTTACTTACCCGACAGCCATGCTGGGGGGCCCCCACGTGGGAGGCCTCTCGGGACCATGTCCCCCCGGACCCTCTCCAGTACCGGCGCTGGCCTGTTCCCTCCTGGCTCCTCCTGGGGAAAATGAAAATGAAAGAAATCCAAAAAGTTAAAAAATAACAAATGCAAACTTACCTTGGCTCCGCTCCTTCCTCAGACTCCAGCTGCAGCTCCTCTTCTCCTTCTCCTTTTTATCCTTTTATCCCTGCAAAGGAAAGAAACACAAAAATGAAAAAAATCGAAAAACATGCAAAAATGAAAAAGATGAAAGAAAGGGACTGGTGTGCACTGGTGTGCCAGTGCACCCAGGGTCATACTGACCAATAGAAACTGAAATATAACATAAAAACCTAACCCTAACCCCTCAACAAAAAAACAACTACACAAAAGGACTGGGGGATGGTGTTGCCAGTGCATCTAGAGTCTTGGACTAACAAAAGCTGAAATATAACACAAAACCTAACCCCCCTCTAGCCCTCTCTCTAACCCTAACCCTCTCTCTAACCCTAACCCCCCCCCCCCTCTAACCCTTACCCTAACCCTCTCTCTAACCCTAACCCTCTCTCTAACCCTAACCCTCTCTCTAACCATAACCCCCCCCCTCTAACCCTAACCCTCTCTCTAACCCTAACCCTCTCTCTAACCCTAACCCCCCCCCCTCTAACCCTTACCCTAACCCTCTCTCTAACCCTAACCCTCTCTCTAACCCTAACCCCCCCCCTCTAACCCTTACCCTAACCCTCTCTCTAACCCTAACCCTCTCTCTAACCCTAACCCTCTCTCTAACCATAACCCCCCCTCTAACCCTAACCCTCTCTCTAACCCTAACCCTCTCTCTAACCCTAACCCCCCCCCCTCTAACCCTTACCCTAACCCTCTCTCTAACCCTAACCCTCTCTCTAACCCTAACCCTCTCTCTAACCATAACCCCCCCCCCCTCTAACCTAACCCCCCCCCCTCTAACCCTTACCCTAACCCTCTCTCTAACCCTAACCCTCTCTCTAACCCTAACCCCCCCCCCTAACCCTTACCCTAACCCTCTCTCTAACCCTAACCCTCTCTCTAAACCTAACCCTCTCTCTAACCATAACCCCCCCTCTAACCCTAACCCTCTCTCTAACCCTAACCCTCTCTCTAACCCTAACCCCCCCCCCCTCTAACCCTTACCCTAACCCTCTCTCTAACCCTAACCCTCTCTCTAACCCTAACCCTCTCTCTAACCATAACCCCCCCCCTCTAACCCTAACCCTCTCTCTAACCCTCTCTCTAACCCTAACCCTCTCTCTAACCCTAACCCCCCCCCCTAACCTTAACCCTCTCTCTAACCCTAACCCTCTCTCCAACCCTAACCCTCTCTCTAACCCTAACCCTCTCTCTAACCCTAACCCTCTCTCTAACCCTAACCCTAACCCTCTCTCTAACCCTAACCCTCTCTCTAACCCTAACCCTCTCTCTAACCCTAACCCTCTCTCTAACCCTAACCCTCTCTAACCATAACCCCCCCCCTCTAACCCTAACCCTCTCTCTAACCCTCTCTCTAACCCTAACCCTCTCTCTAACCCTAACCCCCCCCTCTAACCTTAACCCTCTCTCTAACCCTAACCCTCTCTCCAACCCTAACCCTCTCTCTAACCCTAACCCTCTCTCTAACCCTAACCCCCCCCCTCTAACCCTTACCCTAACCCTCTCTCTAACCCTAACCCTCTCTCTAACCCTAACCCCCCCCCCCCTCTAACCCTTACCCTAACCCTCTCTCTAACCCTAACCCTCTCTCTAACCCTAACCCTCTCTCTAACCATAACCCCCCCCTCTAACCCTAACCCTCTCTCTAACCCTAACCCTCTCTCTAACCCTAACCCCCCCCCCTCTAACCCTTACCCTAACCCTCTCTCTAACCCTAACCCTCTCTCTAACCCTAACCCTCTCTCTAACCATAACCCCCCCCCTCTAACCCTAACCCTCTCTCTAACCCTAACCCTCTCTCTAACCCTAACCCCCCCCCCCTCTAACCCTTACCCTAACCCTCTCTCTAACCCTAACCCTCTCTCTAACCCTAACCCCCCCCCTAACCCTTACCCTAACCCTCTCTCTAACCCTAACCCTCTCTCTAAACCTAACCCTCTCTCTAACCATAACCCCCCCTCTAACCCTAACCCTCTCTCTAACCCTAACCCTCTCTCTAACCCTAACCCCCCCCCCTCTAACCCTTACCCTAACCCTCTCTCTAACCCTAACCCTCTCTCTAACCCTAACCCTCTCTCTAACCATAACCCCCCCCCTCTAACCCTAACCCTCTCTCTAACCCTCTCTCTAACCCTAACCCTCTCTCTAACCCTAACACCCCCCCCTAACCTTAACCCTCTCTCTAACCCTAACCCTCTCTCCAACCCTAACCCTCTCTCTAACCCTAACCCTCTCTCTAACCCTAACCCTCTCTCTAACCCTAACCCTAACCCTCTCTCTAACCCTAACCCTCTCTCTAACCCTAACCCTCTCTCTAACCCTAACCCTCTCTCTAACCCTAACCCTCTCTAACCATAACCCCCCCCCTCTAACCCTAACCCTCTCTCTAACCCTCTCTCTAACCCTAACCCTCTCTCTAACCCTAACCCCCCCCCTCTAACCTTAACCCTCTCTCTAACCCTAACCCTCTCTCCAACCCTAACCCTCTCTCTAACCCTAACCCTCTCTCTAACCCTTACCCTAACCCTCTCTCTAACCCTAACCCTAACCCTAACCCTCTCTCTAACCCTAACCCTCTCTCTAACCCTAACCCTCTCTCTAACCCTAACCCTCTCTCTAACCCTAACCCTAACCCTCTCTCTAACCCTAACCCTCTCTCTAACCCTAACCCTAACCCTCTCTCTAACCCTAACCCCACCCTAACACCAACCACACCCACACACAGACACTGTAATGGACAGCTGTGCCTCCTGTGCCACTGATTAAGAAGGTCCCCATGTATGTTGCAGTGGTCATAATGTTGGAGGGAGGCTGTAATAGCCTGGTGAAGGACTACACGAGCCGCTGTGCCGTGACAAATCCATCGCTTAATATGCTCTGATCCCTTCTCTGTCAAAGCCATTAAAAATGCAAACGGTCGGGTGATGTCACCCGCAGCCCTGTCCTTCTGTGTCCCCAACGTAAGCCGGGGTGAACTTTGAGTCAGGGAGGTTGTTCTGAATTGTTCAGGGTTCTCATTAAGCCCATTCCCAATGAGTCACCCAGAGACGCTTCTTTTTGACTCCCCTGTCAATCATAACTCACCCTGGAAAGTCTTCTTCATTCTTGCGCGAGTGGAATCTCAGAGAGACACCTCACCTGGACAGCGTGTCCATGTTTGACGGACAGCGACATAGTGAGGGGAGTTGCTGCAGGAGGGGAACATTTTTCATTCATTTTTTACATGCATGCATTCAAATAGTCTGTTCAAAGGCTGCATCTTTCATTGGGCAACTCGTGCTGCTTTTCCATTGAGGGCAGGCACAGGCAGCACCCGAGAAGCTCCCGCCAGCGCACTTCCTGTGGTCGCCCCAGGCCGCACATGAGGTCACATGAACAACCAGCGGAGACGACACTGGTCCACGATGGAAAGAGGTGGTAGAACCAGCAGCAGGTGATGCAGTACCAGTGACCTCTCAGCCCCGTGCTGGTGTTTGGAAGACGCAGAATACAGAAGTCGACTACACCAATTTGCTTGGAGTATTATTTGGTTGCAATAGGAATACACAATGTGTACTTGTGCTTCATCCACTCCTAGTATTTAATAATAATCACACTGTTATTCATCAACATATGAAATGAAGCCAACTGAATACATTGATGACATTCAATTAAATCCAATATGTGCTAGTAAGTTATTTGTAAAACAAACTCATGTTAGTAAATGTACAGTAAAGACCTTTTATCCTTTATTAGACCATTTCATGTAATTATTAACGTTGAACTATATGAACAGAATCAATATTTGACACATAATTGGATAATTTAATATAATAATAAGTTCGATTCAGCTAAACTTCATTTGTTAATGGCTTGGAAACTAAAGTCAATTTAGCTTGTTCATACAGTGAGTTTCGTCAGGGCGGTAAAAGCATGGACACACTCTGTATTTAAGCACCAACATCAAGCAGCATCAGACATGTTGACACGGTCTTTCTTGTGTGCTTTCTTCTTCTCAGCACGGAGCACAGAGCGGCTGGCTGCAGGAAATCAAAGCATATGCCCGTATGAAAAACCTGGAATGAACACAAAGTTATAGATACGAATGACCACAACTTCTGCAGGCTAGGCACCTGTAGTTGTGAGTTTATGTGGTTACTTGAATTTGGGCACAGAAGAGAACAGTAGTCCAGCATTGCGTGGACAACCACTTGCTCGGTTCAACTCCACCTCTTTAAAAAGGTAGCCGTCATTAAGCTAACAGTTTCCGAGAAGACACACTAAACTGGATGTCCCTCTAGTTTCCACAAGTACCAGACTGCCCCACGATAGGGCACACTTCACAGGCCGCACCGGAGAGGCTGCCTGCAGTGCTTGTCTCCATATCGCCCGGCTCTGGTGAACGTCTACATCAACACGTGTTGTGGATGTGGAGGACTCCTGGGCAGGGCGCTGGGTAGACGTGCTAGTTCAATGGGAAAAAATTGATTGAGGTAAACGAGCAATTCAGCCAGCTTGGCCTGCGGCTGTGTGCCGGTCTCTTCGTCTGGTGCCCAGTAGCTGCTATTGATTTTCCTTCTTTGTTGTTTGTCTGAAATGTTAGGTGCTTGCACTTCGACTACTTCTTCTCTAGTGTGAAAGTCCAGCAGATGCATTGCAACTTGTCGTTTAAAATCAGAATAAATAATTGCTACTCCTGTGCTTACTTAAATCAAACGTTAGGGACTTGAATTTGGTTCATCAGACACAAAGAAATTCAATATGGAACAGAGAGAGATCGTCTGAGAGACTAGGTGCTACATTTGATACCTCAGTGCACTGAAAGCAGCCTGTTTTCTTTCATAACAATCTAGCCAATGGCAAGAAGAGATTTCAACACCCCCACTCCATTTTGCCATCTCATGTTGCTTACTTCATATGAGATAGCAAGACAGCTTTTTTCCATTGAGTACCTGCCCTTTTTATCCTCCATTCCAAACACAAGACTATCTTTCCTCACTGCCCTGTCATGCTTTTTCTCTGACACTTATGTACCCCTGGGACATCCTGACCACATGAACTCTCTCCTTTCTTTGGTTACAACTATGTGTGTCTCTCTTTCTCCTGCATCCTCTCATATTATCTGCACCCCCACCAAGACTATCTTTTAACATATTGCTTTTGGCTGGAAGCCTGACTAGGGCCATTTCCCCAACTTGAAATTCTTGGACAACAAGCCACTAGCTTGTGAAGTTTTCCTTGCAACTCATTACCGTAAGACAGCCCTCCACGTAAACTCAAGTGTTGCCACCGCTGCCAATTCAAATGAACACAACTCATCACAACAAGACATCATTCCTTCCAAATACACAAGTATTTTATTTGTAAAGAACATTTTTGATAGTACTATTCTGTAGCACGACGCTGCACTATCACAGAGACAGAGACACGGTTTTTAGGAGCAAAACTTCAAGGATCTTTATTAATAAGGCGGGCGGGGGGGGGGGGGAAATGACCATATTATTACTGGCCTGGGGCTGTATTCTTCTGGAACTCTACACCTGGGACACAATGGGAGAGGGTCGCAGAGAACAGGGTGGGTTAACAGGGAATCTCTTCTTGCCTGGACGATATCCACATCCTTTATCTATTCCAGCAGCCTTCACAATAAACTGTGGTCTATAAGCAGTCCAACAGTTCTTTAACATGTCCAATTCACACTCTGTACCTCTCTCCAACATGCTTCTCTTACTAACCTTCCCTCCTGTGGTTTCTCCTGCTCCTTTGGTTCGCTCCTTGATTGGCTCATTGCTGGCTGCTGCCTCAGCTCCACACCTGCAGGCAGCAGTGAGAAAGTAGCTCCCATGGGAAAGACCGCCCGGGCTTTCTTGTGAGAGCTACCAACACCAACCACTGGCCACTGAACACATGAAATGTCCTCAGAGATTAAGGAAACATTCTGAGTCATAATACTGGCTTATCCAATGCTACAGCCAGTATGGTATAAAAATAAATCAAATTAAATGTCTAAAATATACGATTAAAATGATGGAATAATACTAAATAAAAACACTAAATAAAATGAATAAATAAATACATAAACAGACATAGTCTTTGTCCTAGAGTCAGCTAATTATTAGTTCAGTGATGGCGCATTGCTTGCGTTCCAGATTCATTCTTGGTAGAATTTGGCCAACAGACATGAGTCTCGCTTCATTATTCAGGTTCATGTTACACCAAGAGGTTCATGTTGCAAGGAACCAAGTGCGTCAACCACATCTTAATCTGCAAAGTTAAGTGACGTGACCTATTGTCCGAAAGGTCCCATCCCCAATGCATGTTAATTTACAGTTCAATTGACCAGGCCAACCAGTTAATTCATAACACAATGGCTTGCACATTGGTACACAAAATCATAATGCATATCAATCAATTGGAAATGTTATCTTTGCTCATTATGATCGTATGTTTTCATGTCATAGACATTAACCTTAAATACACAAGATTGAGCGAGATATATTATGTGTTCAGAATCATACAGTGCACCCAACACTTGGACCTGAACATTTGGTGCCTTCTTATCTCTTCTCAGATGTTATTTTCTCCTCTTTAGAGGAAGACAGGATCAGATCACAGAAGTTGGATGACATCACATGTGTGTAGCGTTGCTCATCCTTTGTGTTGAGAAGCTTCCTGGTCTCCTGTTCCCTGACTTGCAGGAGAGCTTGTAACTTTGAGCGTGCTTGTAGATAGAGACATGAATCTGTAAAATGAACGAATACTCGCTTGACACACAAAAACGAGCTATGATTTTCATTTCATACAAACTATTTTCCCAGGATTAAGAAAGGAATGGGAAACTTGAGCATGCTAACAGGAGGCTACTGTGTTGTGCGAGGACGAAAGAAGGTTGGCTGGTCTGTTGTTCACCTTAAAGAAAAGCTTGACTCTCTATGCCCTCTCAGCATGTATGGTGCATGTCTGACCTTCCTGCGCGGCATCAAACACCCACTGCATTTTAACAACATGTGAAATGCTAAAGGTTGTGGTCCAGAGTGCTACTTGCTCAGCACCTTGTTTCAAGTCCTCGTGTTAAGCAAAAAATATAGAAGTGCGTGTGGAAATGATGTCAACACCGCTTACGTTTGTTGTGAGTTGTGACGCTATTGTTTGGCTGAGCACTTATCATTTGTCTCATGCTATAAACACGTTTTAGAGCTTAATAGAGTGTAGCGGTTATGATGCTCTATGAAATAACAGAATGCACTCCATGGACAACAGTTATAATGGTCGATAAACATGGAATGTGGAATAGAATATTAACATGCAATAAAAACTCTTTCCTTTCCTCACCCCACTAAAGCGAGAGGTTGCATGATATCTTGTATTTCCTTCTCTAGACTCCCAGCTGTACAAGCCTCAGTGAATGACTTTCCTGTCCATTGTTATGATGATGTAATTCATAATAGTTCAAAATATGGGTTTGCATGCAGTGAGTGAATTTGTGTGTGTCCCATACTGCTATGCAGGATGAAAGGATTGGCTCACACACGTGTGGGTTAATGCTCTAATCACTGTGAAGGCCGATATCAAAATGATATTATATTATTCTTTGGAACCAACAATCGTACAGAGGGCTGGCGCAGAGCGCTAGCATAGAGAGGGCTAGCACAGAGTGCCCGTCGCATCAAAACCTGAGGAGAGTGTGGCTATATGCGACTTTTCTAAATCTTTCTGTGTCAAGTACCAACTTTATTCTGGCAGAGTTAGGTACGATTGGTCAGAAATAAACTGAACGGCCACTTCAAAGAGCTGCTAAAGTCACCCCCTGCGGTGCCTGACTGTCAGTTTGAGTTCAGTTCAACTGAGATCAGACTGAAAAATGATCCACTATGTGACAGTAGCTGCAGTCCAACACTAGCTTCACACTCACTACAGGGATTCCTATATGATGCTGTAAAGTTTAGTCAAGTGGAATCTATAATGGCCGTTCGTGAAGTGAGCCGCCTTGCCATTTATAGTCGCCATTTTCAACATTGGTGTGGACGCACATTTAGCATCCACTTGCACAGCTGTATCATTTCAGGGGTGCGCGACACACTTCAAATCACTGTATGAACACTGCGCGAGGACAGTGATGATGTCATTTTTGGTTTGCACCGGCTCATGCAGTTCAAACACAGCAACTATAAATTAGCTTTAAACAACACAATACAATTAAAATATGTGAAATAGAAATCCATGCAAATGCGATTTCTATGCATTGCAACTACAAGACCCCACTTACTGTAATATAGAATGTGAAAGTCCATCCAAGTCATTCTAGCAATGAATAACATCATCCCATGCACATTGTTTTATGGTACCTTTTTTTTAATACATTTTGGTAACTAGCAGCGTAGCTTATTTAGTTTTGTTATTCTTATTCTGATGCACTTATTGGTGGATGGTTTAACAACAGTTCTCCTCCGCATCAGTTTTCTCAGTTGGGACTCAGAGGTCTCAGTTGGGACTACGTTAAGAAAGCTTTTCCATTGCAAAGTGGTTACTAAGATCTTCTCTATTTACTGGAGTAGTAAGGTGGTTTTCATTCTATATGATAACTAGCATTAAGTGGCAGGTCCACACTATATCCGTCAATATTTATAGCCGTTGATATCACCGATCAGTGTATAGTTTGCAGAACAATCTAAAGGCCTAATTGTGAGCCTCTCCATCAAAGCTTCTTTTACATGATAATCTTTTTTATTTTTTTTACTATAACCGAAATGGTTATGGTCCGGTTGTCTGCTTTTTTAATTATTATGTTTTCGTTCTGGCAACACTGACATTGATATAATATCTGATGCAGCCAGAGTTTGCAATTTTGTTGTCAGGAGTTCAGTTGAGCTGAACTCATTTGAGCAAATTGGTTGTAAGCTGACAGAAGCCAAACCACTGTTTCTCTTCTTTGCAAGGCAAAAGTAGTCCACCTAGAACGCAATAGATTGGCAAGGTACAAATAACCACACTAAACATGTACACACACACACACACACACACACACACACACACACACACACACACACACACACACACACACACACACACACACACACACACACACACACACAGTCAGAACAGAGGCGAGGGCTTGACATCAGATCGGTGGGCTTCCACTGTAACAGAACCGATGGCTCCCCCACTAGAGCTGGTGGAAGCAGGGACGGAGCAGTGCCTGGCATGGTGGGGAAACTGTTAAATAAAGACGACAGGAAAAGGAAAAAGAGAAGGTTAAAGGCACATTATATACGATTTCGGCTTTAAAATAACTAGAACTATGCCATATATTTTATTTTGTTGAGTACTTACCCTATCCCAACGGATTTCAACCATTTCTAAACTCATTGAAATCCGTACTTTTAAAATGGAAACGTCCCGGGCAATTTTGTCGAGTCTTAACGGCGTCATTTCCCCTTAACCACTAGCATCCGGGAAATTCGGGAAACAGAGCGTGAGCAAGGAAGTCGGCGAACTAGATAGCTATCAACTCTATTGTTTTTTTTTCATTATATTGTATTTATTGCTCACTCCTGATGGAACACGATTATTCAGTCCAGATTGCCGCGACTTCTGTTGCCGAAGCTGTCCCTGTAAAGCGCAAACTGTGGTAACCCGGGCGGGGGTTCAGAATAAACGAGCAGAGAAAACCGCTGTGGTTAAATCCCACACAGGGTATCCTTTATTTTAACCACCGCAATAAGGTACGTAAGGGTTGGGGGTAACGGGGGCAACTAAGGTTCTTCCCGGACCAGGGTAACTTCCTTGTAAATCCAGCCTTCAGCCAGGGACTCCGGAGGATAAAGATCATCGAGTCCTTCAGTCAGCTCCCCCACTTCTTCCTCCCTTGCAATCGTTTGTCCTTTGGCTTAAGTAGGCCCGGAGCTGATTGTTAGCGTCAGGTCTGCAGCACCTGTGAACGATAATACTGATTATCAATTATCTTGCCCAGCTGCCTTTTACCTGTAGATCTGGAGTGTCTCTTCTCGGCCCTTTGGGGGCGCTGAGGTTCTCCTGGTCCTCCACAAAACGTACGGGTGAATCAAACGACCCAAGAAGATGATCTGACAAGAGGAGAGCTGGCCTACGAGGGTAAACATTGGTGCGGCATTCCCAAGATGGAGGGCTTCGCGAGGCGCCAGGCCTACAGAGAGACGCCAATCTCGTATGTGTTGTACCGGACAGGCTAGCACCGTTTGGTTCAAGTTATCGGAATAATGGTACCAACAACAGTAATAATACCATGCAGTATATTATTTTGATGATACTGTTGGAAAACGGTAACCATCCTCAATGTCGATGGTGTAACAGTATTATATGATGAAAGCACCATGCAGTTAGTCATATTGTAAGATCCTCGTGTTTTTATGAATTAGAACGAGGAACGTATGTGTATCGTGCCTCAGAGACCCTGCAAAAACCTCACTAACGTTAACGTATAACGGGATACAACGTCCCTTTGTAAATATATAGAATTGGGCTGAGGAATTGGCTTTGATGGTGTGATAATCAGAATGTTATATGTATTTTAACATTGTAACCTTAAAGCTGATGTAGGCTATCAATCACTGTGATCGATACATAATAAGTAAATAAACACGCGTGTTGGCTAGTCATGACCCCGTGTGGGTTTCAGCCGTTCATATGACATGCATCCAGACACAAACGGTGGGTGGGGATACAAACGGGGTAACGTAACAAAATGCAATAGTTTCGATCTACAACGTTCGTAAACCATGACTATATTCAGTGTTTGTAAGGAAATAGTGAGGCGCATCGCGATTTCACCGAGGCATGCCATGAACTGTTGTCCGTTAGTATTCCCTGCCTTCATTTCGTGGCACATGCTAAATAACACTTCACACAGGAGGACCATCCACGTCAGCTCCTAGCAAGAGACCTCGAAAGCCTGTTCAAGTCCTTTCTACCTAGCAGCCTCCACCAGAGCACCATCCAGTGACTCACCATCAGATAGGTAAGGAATACTGAATTATTCGAATATCACTTCGCCACTGGAGCCTGGAATTGAAGACCTTTCCATGTCAGAAATAGAATCACAGGTCCTACCTGAAAGGTGACGTTATATAAAGGGTATGTGGTGTTGCTTGTTTTAAATTAACACTGGGCTATACACCAAAGTCCTTTAGCATCCAACAGAAGGTGAATATAGAGGTTTTGATGAGGACTATGTATCTATCAGCAGACTGTAATAGCAGAACTTTGATGTGCTACTGTTCTGTCTGATTGGATAGTGGTATGGCCATGGTCTACATTTTTTCTGAGATGGTAAATTATGGTTATTCCTTCTCATCTGAATGCAATGTCTTTGACCTCACAGGGGCCAGCTCTACGCTACAAGAGACAAGTGACAAGAGCTGAACGTAAACTACAACCTCGTTCCTCCGAACCCGTGTCCCAAAATCAACAGTCAACTGAACGAGCTGCACCTTTATATTTTTCCTTTAATTAATTTAATGTTATACATTCATCGCAAAGCAAAGTTTTTACTTGAAAACAATTATTTTTTCTATAGATATAAATAAATGTAATGTACTGTGTATAAAAACATTGCTTCTGTATGTAATCACACATGCTCTTACAACTATCTGAATAACCAATGCCTTATAAAGAAGGCAGTATGGAACCATATAATATACATTATGACAAGAATAAATTATAAAATGTACAAAGAAATGACTAACCATTCACTTCGATAAAAAGGAAGATATTTCTAAAGAAGATAACAGGAGTGATGTTGCTAACAGTAATTAGAACAGTGCCGCCATGAACCCAGCGTGCTGGCCGTTTGGGTCTGGGTATTGGTCACGTGTCCTGCACACTCCTGCCGTTTCGCCTGCTGATGCCCATCCCTCCCTCTTCCTCTACCCACCGGTCTTCCTCTCGCCGCACCGCTTGCTCTTCCTGTCCTTTTCCTGTGGCCGTGCCTCTTGTGTTTCCATGTGATAGGCCTTGGCCCCGTTGCTATAGGGGGGACTCCAGGTCTCAGTTGACATTGATACATCCAACGAGGAGCTATCTGTCTTCCGGCAACATACAGTATTCACATGTCAACAGAACCACTTCCAAAAATCTTGCGATACAGAGAGGACACGATCAGCTGACAATATTGTATGTGGCTACATTGAAAGAGCTATCATGTGTTTTAGCTAACTTTAGTACTTTTACATATTAATGTTGAGTATGTAAGTCATTTAGCAATATATTTGTTAAATTAAACCGTCTTCATTCTGTAAATAGTAAGTGTTGCATTCTTTGTGTGTGTCACTACACATGCTATGGTTTATTACAATGCTTTTGTGCTCATGCAATTACAGCAAAGGTTTGGTTTAAGACCATGAATGATGACTTCCAGTGCAGGAGATGTTCTACATAATTAGTAAGTCAGCCTGTTGCACTAGCTGCCCTTCATTTCAAACTTAGCTTTAGTATATACATACATATACATGCCTTATTTAGTGATGGGACATTTTAATATGGATCTAGCCTACTATGATGTGCTACGATGTAAAGTCATAACAACGTTCAACACGCTGAACATGTTATTTTTAGTATGAGTGTTGAGACCACGGATAACAGCGCTGGGCTAACGTAGCCTTCTTGAACACAGTGTCAGCGTTCTCTTTCAAGTTCAAGTTCTTTATTTAGTCAAATGCACAACAAAACATGCAGTAGCAGTCATTGCTGGCAATGAAATTCACATGTTCCAAGCTCTCCTCGACAGTGCAGGTACTAAGTAGTATATACAATAAATCAATAAATAAAATAAATAAAGTAAAAATAACAAGAGAGTGATAATATGGTACTGTACATTGTGAATAGTTCAATATATGTACAGCAAACAAACAACTGCTATTATATAGTTGTTATTTTGTGCGTGTTTTTGGGGTGCGTGGTGGGGTGATCACAGTTCAATAGTCTTGTGGTTTGGGGGACGAAGCTGTCCTTGAACCTGGTGGTTTGTGTGCGGATGCTCCTGTACCCCCTGCCAGACGGCAACTCAGTGAAAAGTCCATGGCTAGGGTGGCTGCGGTCCCTGAGTATAGACCGGGCTTTTCTCCTACATCTCTGAGTGTAGATGTAGTGTGTAGCCCAGTCCTGGTGATGTGCTGTGCAGTTTTCACCACCCTCTGCAGAGCTTTGCGGTCGAGGTCAGGACACTCTCGACGGTGCATCGCTAGAAGTTGCTAAGTGTCCTGGAGTCCATGCCGAACCTCCTCAGCCTGCGGAGGAAGAAGAACCTTTGTCTCGCTGCCTTGACGATGATGCGATGATGTGATGGGACCAGGACAGGTCCTCGCTGATGTGGACCCCAAGGAACCTGAAGCTGCTGACTCTCTCCACTGCAGCCCCGTTGATGTAAATGGGGGGAGTGTGCTCCCCCCTGCAGCTTCCTGTAGTCCACAATAAGATCCTTTGTTTTGCTGACATTGAGATGGAGGTTGTTGTCCTGGCACCATGATGACAGGGCGCTCACCTCATCTCTATAGGCTGTCTCATTGTTACCTGAGATCAGACCAATCACTGTAATGTCACTCAGCATACTTTATGATGGTATTGGAGCTGTAAGTGGCCATGCAATCGTGCGTGAACAGGGAGTACAGGAGGGGGCTGAGCACGCACCCCTGCGGTGCTCCAGTACTGAGGGTCAATGTGGAGGAGGTGTTGGTGCCAATCCGCACAGCCTGGGGTCTGCCCGTCAGGAAGTCCCGAATCCAGCTGCACAGGGCTGTGTTGAGTCCAAGGTCCCTAAGCTTAGTAATGAGCTTGGAGGGTAAGATGGTGTTGAATGCCAAAATGTAATCAATGAACTGCATTCTCACATATGTGTTCCCCTGGTCCAGGTGGGAGAGGGCAGTGTGGAGGGCGAGGGAGATGGCGTCATCTGTAGACCTGTTTGGCCCGTAGGCGAACTGTTGTGGGTCCAGGGAGTCAGGCAGTAGAAAGGTGATGTGGGTTTTGACTAGCCGCTGACAGAAGTGAGTGCTACGGGGTGGTAGTCTTTTAAACAGAGGGCTTTTGTTTTCTTGGGGACAGGGACAATGGTGGTCCTTTTGAAACATGTGGGGACTACAGACTGGAGCAGGGATGTGTTGAAGAAGTCCGTGAATACATCTGCCAGCTGGTCTGCACACGCCTTGAGTACTCTGCCAGGGTAACCGTCTGGGCCAGGTGCCTTGTGTGGGTTTACCCTTTTAAAGGGTTTACACACCTCTGCCCTAGATACTTCCAGTGGGCAGGGGTCCTGGTCCATTTGTATATCCACAGGAGCGGTGTTAACCTCAAAGCGTGCGTAGGATGTGTTCAGCTCATCTGGGAGAGATGCAGACTTTTCCTCAACGCTCAGTTCAGTTTGTTGTCCAGGTGAACACCAAGATATGTATACTGCACAACCAAATAAGATCTTTAATCATGACTGGATTCACGGTTTTCTTTTTATTTATAAAAATCAATGATCAACCCTTTTGTTTTTCCAGCATTTAGACTGAAGTTGTTTGAGTCTCTCGTTTTGGAGACACGGACCCCCAGCGTGTCTGTAACCTCTCGTTTTGGAGACACGGACCCCCAGCGTGTCTGTAACCTCTCGTTTTGGAGACACGGACCCCCACCGTGTCTGTAACCTCTCGTTTTGGAGACACGGACCCCCACCGTGTCTGTAACCTCTCGTTTTGGAGACACGGACCCCCAGCGTGTCTGTAACCTCTCGTTTTGGAGACACGGACCCCCACCGTGTCTGTAACCTCTCGTTTTGGAGACACGGACCCCCAGCGTGTCTGTAACCTCTCGTTTTGGAGACACGGACCCCCAGCGTGTCTGTAACCTCTCGTTTTGGAGCTGACACGGACCCCCACCGTGTCTGTAGTCACTAGTATGGTGCCCCTTGTGGTGCCCTGTCCCAGTCAAAATAATATAGGACATCTTGTCCTGAACTTTCATATACTGCGGTCTGGATAGAAGCTAGTCCAGGAACATTGCATTTTTGTGCTTAAATATGTGCATTTGTTTTCATAATAAAAATAAGATATCACTTTATTAATGCCCCGTTGCACGTGGATGGACACCATCAAGGCCAGCTGCCTGAACTTCACACTCACGTTAAAGTTTAACAACAATGTTCGTCCTGATTAGAATATGCATTTATGATGTTCCATACATAGTCTTAACGCATAATCTTGAGAATGAATGCTTAGCAGCGTCAGGACATATCGCAGAGGCCAAAGGACTGGGGTTACTTGTTCCATAACCAGTAATGCCCTTCATACCAGCCAGTAGACCCTGTGTATTACAGTTTGACATCTGATTCTCAATTTTCTCTTTGTGAGCTCTATTCCTGATAATGCTTTTCAGCTCTTTCTGGGTAATAGTTCTCTATCCCAATCAATGCTGGTCATTTTAGACAGTTTTAACCTTCTTGGTCACCCAAGGTTTGTTATTGGGAAACATTTAATCAGTTGACCAGAGATAACAGAATCAACACAGTATTTGATTTAACTGGAGACTTTGTCCGATACACTGTCCAGATCACTGTCCAGTTTGTGCATTCAAAGCAAGCTGTTAATTTTTCACAGGCATCCTCTGAGCAAACATGCACAAGTTTGGTTGTTACTGGCTGTATCTAAACAACCGGGAGGTATCTGGATCCCAGCAATATTAAATTATGGTCTGACTGTCCAAGCTGAGGCAGAGCCGTAGACACAAAGCTGTCCAGCATCGATTTACGCATTTTTGAATCCAGAAGATTCTGAAAACCCAATCTGTATTGTATTTAAACATTGAATTGTTAGCATGGGTAATTTGACCCATTTGAATTATCATATAAAAAAGAATATTACATAATATAATATATTTGTATTCATCATAGCACCCCTTTTAAACCATTATTGGATGTATGCTTCTGTTTTTATTAGAAATGTTTGTATTAAGAAATTCAAATTGCTATTTTGCTTTGTTACTTGGAATATATTCTTTATCATTCATGTTCAATGGCCTGTTGACTATATGGTTTTATGGTCTATGCTAGAGGCCTGAAAAACAAGGACAAAAATGGGAATATTTGAGATATTAAATATTATTGAAAAGTTATATATTTTTTAACTTACAAACTCACCAACAAAAATAACATGTTGTTATGTTATGGGAGTTGATTACCCTAAATGTAAGATAGACAATAAGTCAACTTTAAACATAAAAAAAAGTATTTATTTCTGCAATGCATTGTGTATTAAGTGATGGAGCAATATGGGTTATTAATGGTGCACCCATCAGTGATTTGTGTGCTTAGTCTCCTGCCCCTTCCCTCCAGCCGTAACCACACTTGTGATCTCACAGGGTTCGCCATTAGCATAACGGCAATTGTGGTCTGTAACTAGTTGGGTTTCTTCTGTACTCATTTTAAGAATTGCTGTAATCCTCAATGAACTGGAACGGAACAATCGTCATTTGCAGATGCAGAGCCTTTACCCCTTCATTCTGCTGTGGTCAGGTTGTGGGGGATTGAGCCAAACACAGGCATGTAGGGTTTGTTCACCAAACAGAACACAAAGAGGGTAGGGCAAAACAGAGATATTTTCTAAAATGTATAACATTTACACCAGGCTGCAGCCCCATTCAGATCCCCAGGTGTCTCAACCTAAAATGGATTGTACAATTTATATTACTGCATACAAATTGTGATGTAGCGCCACAGCAAGAGGGAAAGGACTTTCATCGATGACAATGGTAGTCTGTGTGTCAACGTCTGGAAGAAGGGGTGTACTTGAGGCATTCATTTTCTATTTACCATTCAGTGTTTGAACCACACTATGAACAAGATTAAAAGAAAATGTATTTTTCATGTTTAATGTTACTTTCTTTATTTCGTCGTAAAGAAGAACATGGGGTGATAGGAGAGATGAACAGATGAAGAGAAAAGAACCTCTGCATCAGTGGTAATGATGGGTCGTAAAGATTTCCTCGGAACATTGTGGGACATTTAGTGGGCCTGAATTACTTTGTCTATGTCTTGCTTTGTGGATATGATGCTATTTACTTTCAAGCTGAAATTGAGACCTTTCCTAAGGCCCTAGGATATTGCCACAAAGCCATTCAGTCTTTATTTCACTAATCAAGACAGGAAATTGAACTTTACTTTAATGGAGCCTTTAATAGGAAAAAAATGAATGACTTATTGATTATTACCACGTCATTGCCATATTCTAAATCCTACAAAATATTACATAATATCTTGTCTCATGTCAAACTTTTGAACATATTTACATGTATTTATGTCCATATAGAATAGGAAGCAGACAGTATTAGTCCATTAAGTATAAACGGAGAGTTGTGAAATGTTCACATTCTCTGTGCGCTCCAATGTTCTCTAAATGGCACGCAATCATGATCGACACACAGAGTGTTGAAACTGGAGTTCTTACCACCCTTAAGTTCCTTTATTTGCTTGCATGCAAACTCATCTCTGTGTTTTTTTCTTCTTCAAAGCACGTTGCTGATTTCACAGCAGTCAGGCTAATGCTGAGCCCTGGGACTCACTGGAAGCCCAGCACTGAGCACATGGCTCAGAGGAAGCAGGCTGAGATGGTGGGGAAGAGAATGGAGGCAACGTGGAGGATGTTTGTGCCAGAGTTCCAACTGTGAACAGCAACGCAGTCGGTGTTGGTGGTGACTCATGAGGAAGCAGGAAGTGGAAAGTGTGAGAAAAACCGATCTCTGAGGCGGTTCCTCCAGTTCGATTGTGGATGCTGTGGTTCATTCACTGGTAGAACATATGCTTGCCAAATTGCAATAAGCTATACTTGTTTGGAAATATTTGCGTTGGAGTATGTTATTGTTGCTGTGATTTGTTAGGTTATATGACCAGAACACACACATATGCTACATATATATATATACATATACATATATATATATATATATATATACATGCATACATATATATATATATACACATATATATATATATATATATATGTATATACACATATACATATATATATAGCAATATAGCATTTGAATTTATGTCAAAAAGGAGAAGTTATTTCTAGCTGTAATTGTGTTTGAATTGATGTAGTAAATTATTATACACATTTAATTCTGAATAATGCAGATTGTTCTAAATGCCTTTCCCATGATAATGACTTTCTTTACCCAGCTATAGCCAACAGGGAGCGATATCATCCAAGGAGCTATAGCAACCTGGGAGCTATAGCAACCGAGGAGCTATAGTAACCAAGATGTGTGTGTGTGATTGTGTACGTGGATCTTTGCCAAAGGCCTTTTGCTACATCATATTTTCCTGGACTAGTTTGGAAAATAATTGAGTTGAAATGTTAATTTCTAACAAGAGGTTTCCAGGAATGGTCAAAGGACTCAATTTGCAATGAATGCTCAGCTGCAATTGATTGTGGGGCCACTGTGGTGATTGACGATATGGCAACAAATCCCCTTAGGGCAGCTCTCCTGTTGATGATGTCATGGTGTGGTAATTGTTCTGTAATTGTCTTTTAATGGCCTCTGGCTTAGCAGTTCTCTGTGGACGACCTAATGCAGACAGTGTGCGGTACATTAGAGGGCTATCAAAAGACTTCCACCATTGATTTATGATTACACAACGCCACAATGATTGCACAGATTTTCCGCTCGCCTACTTCTGTCATGTGAGGCGTTCCTTAATTCCCCCCTCCCCCTCCCCCCCCCCCCCTCCCCTGCTTAACGAATCTTATTGTCAGACCCTTCATTTTTTTTACCTCTTCTGGTATGTCAGAAACATCTCTTGGCAAATTATTTTCTTATGTGGATGAATATCCATACCTGAAGTCCAACACAATAATGCCCATCTCTCTGTCTATTGGTCGATAGACGCATGCATCAGATGGCATTAAGAATTCATTAGAAAAAATCGGGTGTTTTCACAATCAATTGTGCTTTCTTTCATCACAGAGGAGCCAGGCAGCTGAGAGCAGACAGGTGGGTGAGGAGCAGGAAGAACATGTCTAGGAGCTCATAAAGTGTGCCCAGAACAACCATTTACTGATGTTTTATTTATTTCGTTTTTTATTTATACTCCAGACTAACAACCAAAGTCATGTAGTATTTCCATATCTGACATATTTACTATGAATAGGGATCAAACAACTACCAGCATTGGTGTCAGAGCACCTCTGACTATGTTCGGAAAGTTTGCAAACACAGAGACTAAAATGTGATTTGGGGGCTGGCTGATGCAGCATTAAGCCATGCTTCTTTCAATCTTCATTGCTCCGTAGCTCATTATCCTGCAGATTATACAGTCCATTTACATTCCAGTCTTTTTCTTGGAAAGGATTTACGGGAACCAAATTGGACTATTTCAAATGAAACGGCTTCCCCTGGAAGACAGGAAGAAAGGTAGGAGATGCACTTTTGTTAGCCTGTTTGCTTAAACAACGTGATTAACTCTCAGGAACAAAGCATTACCTATGATGGGACAAATGAAGCTCAGTGAGAAGGAAGAGCCACAGAGACTAAGAGAAGAAGTATGGTGTTTACTTTAGTAACCAGCTTCCCTTGGCCACATTGAGAGTCAGCCAAACATCTGGAAAGTACTAGCTATGTATTTTAGTTTGTTATTGTTATTTGATATTAGCTTTTATTTATACCTATTTGGCTTACTTTAGCTGTGCATAAAAAAATAAATAACATAGGACATGATTTTCTAGACACACCAATAATTATTTTCTTATCTTTAGTGAAATTCACCTTGACTTGAAACACCTTCAAACACAAATGACATCTGATACCCAGGATATTTCCAGGGCCCGGGTTAGGGTCCCTGATCAAGGACTATGTTTAAACTTCAACTCTGACTCAAGCAAGCATCCTGCACTGTCTGGATTTTCAGTCTCAAAACAGCTAATACCAGTCATCGAAATCACCATTTACCCAGAGCTTTTGGTTGGGGAAAGTCTTAACATTGATTTTCGGGAGTACATCATCAATGCACTTGGAGATGTAGGATGAGATAGTCTGTATATTCAACAATGTCCCTATCGGTCGCAACAAAGAACATCTGCCAGTCTTTGGTTTCAGAGAGTCCCGGAGAGTTGCAATGGATTCATCCCTCCACTGCCCAGAATAACTGGTTTTGCCTGTTTTAGATGTTGTCTGGAGCAGAAGAACGGGGGTGGGATCCGCTTTACCACAGGCAGGGTGGGGAGGGGTTGGAGCTGTTCCGTAGCTGAGAATAACAATGGTCAAGAGTCTGATCATCACGGGTAGGTAAGTTCATGTGCTGCTGATATTTAGGCAAAACCTTCCCCCATATTAGCCCTATTCCAGTCAGCAACAACAGGAGGTGAGCGTTCTCCAGTCCATGAATCCTAAAGGTCCTCTGGCACGTGCATTTGATCCACCTGTGGGGGTCTTGTAGACTGCTGTGATTAAAGCAGAGCAGAATTCCCAGGGGAGGTAGAGGGGACAGACATTTATAGTTAAGAGCACTTGGTCTGCTGAGCAGTGTGTTGTGAGTACTTCTACACCGGAATCCCGGCGAGAGTTAGCCATAATGTAGCCCCTCCACCTCCACCTCTATGCTTATCTGCCTCCATAGCTCTATCCTGCCGGTAGATGGAAAAATCCAGCGGGGTTAGCGGCCGGGTCGGGCGCCGTAGCATCTAGCCAGGTGCCAGTAAATGCCCCAGCAGTTTACAATGTCCCGCTGGAAGGTCATTTGTGCGCGTACACAGTCCATTTCATTGTCATGGGGTTCATCATTTGCCGGTAAATGCTTGGTAACAGCAAGTTTGCCCATTTTGTTCCTCCCCCATCAGCCTATTAGTGAACACAGTGGCGGCGGGTCAAGGGAATCACAGCATATACTTTGGTAGGTAGAGAGAATGTCAGTTTCCAGTGGCGAACCAATTCCCAAAAGGGCTTGTTGATAATACTGTATAAGCCACTGTATTAGTGCTGTATGTACAAAAAAGAAAGAAAAAGCTTTCAAGTGATAATAAACGAAAAACTACGAGTTGAATGTGGAGCCATTTCAGTGCAACCTTCCTTCGGTGCACCGCATGAGATTTTGTGAGAGAAAGCCAACTTAGGTATTTTCCAAGGTACCAAATCATCAACATCAAATGCCCTGGACATCTGGCAACATGAATGCTAAAGTGGGAATCGAAAACTCGACCCCAACTACGAACGACGATGGGTACTTTGTTGGTATGGTGAACGGAACAACGCTTTGGGAGAATTATTTGTTAGCCTTTAATTCTAGATCCAGAGGGACAGTAGAGAGCCATTATCTTTCTGAACTCAGTGGGTGGCCATCCAAAAATCACTACCATTGCCTTCTGTGGAGGGAATAATGGAACCCTCCACTTGTGGACACAGAAAATGTCAATTGCCAGCAGAACTACAATCAACGAAGGTTGATTCTAAAAGGAGGACGGAGTGAGGGTTCGGCAGCAGGCAGGTAGTCAGACAGGTCAGGGTTCGGCAGCAGGCGGGTAGTCAGACAGGTCAGGGTTCGGCAGCAGGCGGGTAGTCAGACAGGTCAGGGTTCGGCAGCAGGCGGGTAGTCAGACAGGTCAGGGTTCGGCAGCAGGCGGGTAGTCAGACAGGTTTGGCAGCAGGCGGGTAGTCAGACAGGTCAGGGTTCGGCAGCAGGCAGGTAGTCAGACAGGTTTGGCAGCAGGCGGGTAGTCAGACAGGTCAGGGTTCGGCAGCAGGCGGGTAGTCAGACAGGTCAGGGTTCGGCAGCAGGCGGGTAGTCAGACAGGTTTGGCAGCAGGCGGGTAGTCAGACAGGTTTGGCAGCAGGCGGGTAGTCAGACAGGTCAGGGTTCGGCAGCAGGCAGGTAGTCAGACAGGTTTGGCAGCAGGCGGGTAGTCAGACAGGTGAGGGTTCGGCAGCAGGCGAAGGTTTGGCAGCAACCAGGTAGTCAACTAAGCCCACAAACAAAAGCCTTTTTGAGATTCTAAGTTATAGTGTTCCGGCGCTCATGCTAACCATCTTCTCCTTGTGCTCAGTCTGCCCCTCGCCTCGTCCTCCTCTTCCCTACCTTAACTTATTTGTTGCCCCCAGTAAACCCCTTTATTATTTACTATCTGTGTCTCTGTGTTGAGTTTGGGGCCACTCGCTCTTAACACCATAACAGTACTTTGCACTGAAAAGCTTATGAACATAACCTCTTTGTTCCATGTGGATGTCCAAGAGGTACAGCCTTGAAATGAAGATGCAGTTACACAACAACAGTGCCAGGGAGTTGCCCTGACATTGGTCATTGCCATGGTCAAAGCTGAAATGGGGAGGGTAGAAGTTTTCCACAATATATGTCGCTGATGCTGATACTAACAATATGCAATACACTTATGGCCAAACAAAATATACAACCACTCTCCAGTAAATATGGCAACTAGACCAGATTTTCTCACACATTGAACTGACGTATCCATATTTGTAATATATATTTATTATTATTCTGGTGTTTTGTCAACTGTCGCTATTTGGTTTTGTTTTGTGTGCTCAAGCCCCCTCTTATTTGAATATAACCATTGTCTGTATGATAATTATTTTCTCTCTAAACCTTTTTTAAGTTCTCTCCATTCTTTCAACCATCCAGCACTTTGTGTTTGCTGGTTTCTCATCAGTTAGGGTGTCCAGATCAGACTGGACACAGTCAGGTACTGTGTCATGAATCCATATATTTCTAGGTGAACTATAGAAATGTGGCTATATTATGTTACTAGGCAAAGTAGTAACTTTAGTTAGTTACTATGCATTGACCGCTGAGCCAATAACTTAGCATTCTTGTTTTAATGGATATCGGAAAGCTACCAGAAAGTAGTTATTATACAATCTCTTTCTGCATTGTACCCCTATTTGACCTTTGGCTTTCACCAAGAGACAGTGTTGGACTAAATAACAGCACACCTCTCTGGCAATAAATGTTAATCCCTTAGTTACCTACAGTATATGAGATGAGCTAAATAGCTTGGGTTTGTGTATACCTGTGTGGACTGAGGGTATATAAGTGGAAGTCACATCCATCAGTGATAAATATGACTGATGGTTCTGGCAGAGGGAGACAATTTTACAGCCTCTGCTAGCACTCCATTTAAGTGTGTATAAAATGGATTTTCGGCCATAATTGTCTTTTGTTACCAGGAAAGCATCTTTTTGTGTTCTAATGCATCTTTTTGTTTCCAGAATAAGGGATATGGCTTTGTGGGGTGGGGGTGGTGAATGAGTGCCACTGTATTTCTCCATGGCTATGAGCAACGTTGTACATACACTCATTGAATAACAAATGTATAAACAATCAAATACACCCATCCCCAATCCAACAGACTTCAAGGAATTTGCAGACAGTGGTGAGGCATGCTTAGAAAGTCAGCATACTAATTTCTCCATACAAACATCCAAACTCATTTAGGCAAAAGCATGGACTTTATAGAAATGCACACAGAAGGCACGACTGTAAGGTGGTTGTCAGAAATAAAAGAAAAACCGGTCATGGCAAACCATTTTGTATTGCATGTCTTCAGTTTGCTAGTGTCCTTCACTTGCACTTACACATCACAACACATCAAAACCCACAGTATTCTTCAGTGGAGTATGAGCATTACAGAATTTAATTAACTCACTGCACCTTTAATCAGGGAAAAGGCACATCATAATTGTCTTGTCCTGTTGTCCTCACATAGATTCACATCTACGCTCCGGCTGTATCTCTCACAGCATCGCTGAAATTCAAGTGCAGCTTGACTGAATCTTAATGGAGTTATGACAAAATGTATGTGACAAAATAAGCAATCCCTTGTGCTTATATGTGAGGGCACGCTTCCGCATTAGCTGGTACAGTAGAGAGCGATCCGTACGACTAAATCTGGGAATAGGGTGAATAGAGTGGAATCTGCAGCCCAGGACATTTTTAAGGTGGGTGTCACAGCGCTTCCAACAGAGCACCACTGACTGCCCACATTCTTTCAATTAACCATTGAAATCATCTGCTGACGAATCTCTTCCCCATTCAAGATAAAATTTACTTTATTAAACAAGAAAATACTTCTTCCCATTGGTGACAAGCAAAAAGGCAATTGGCAACTAGCTTACCGATTATAATCAGTGTAAACATCATGTATATAATGTAATTTATCATTTATAATGGTTTATTTGTATTGAACCAGGATAAGGTCCGTGGTTGAGATTGGACCTGCCTTTCCATGATACACAGCAGCTGGTCAGTACCTCGTGTTACAGCCCATGTAGAACACTATACTAAAACAACAAACAAATAATCACCAAACAGTGCAAATGGTATAGTGGCCGTGAAAAAAAAGAAAATGTAAATCATTCTTAACTTCCAAATGAGCCGCATACATAACGGACAATAAGGCATCGCGTGCAGTACACCAGATGACAGCCTGGTGCGTTGCAGATCCAGTGCCACGGTGGTCCTCTTTTTCTAACCAGCAGTGTTTTTTTTATTCCATCCTCCACGTTGCCGCGGTTGGCCTGCGTGATCCTCAGAGTCTCCCTCCACTTGTGTTTGCCCAGGATGGCCTCCTGCGTGCGGCGTTGCTCTCAGGACCGAAACATCAGAGAAGTTGCATTCATGCCCCCCTGACACGCCGCCGCACACTCCCGTTCTCCTGGGCTTGACTCGACGTCCCCTGGCGGCGGCGGCGGCGCCAGCTTCCCCCCCCCCCCCCCCCCCCCCCCGGGAGCGAGCGGCATCACAAGCGTCCAACACGGTGATGCTCACGTCTCAATACAGCCATTTCATACGGGCGTCATCATAGGATCAACAAATGTCACAGATAACACTGATTATGGGTCTGCTCCTTCTGTGAACAGGTTACAGGTAGCAGACCGAGCTAGTGAAGGTACGTCTACGACCCGTTCCCTGGTACGTAAAAGGAGGAGACCCATGATTGGTGTTATGAGCACCTCTGTTTGTCCTACGATGATGTCACCCTGGAAAGGGTCTATTACGACTGCTAAATAATAACAACCTTAATTGAAGATATTAGGATCTAAACAGCAGAAACATAAGACATACATAAAGGAAATTGTGAGACCAAAACAATCAGAAGAATGGGATATTATTACAAAATCCAGGATTATCGTGTCCTTGGCCCTCTTTGTCTCTTTGGAACCCGCAAGCGGATTTGAATGCATGGGCATTTGCTTCTAGGGGCCAGCACTCCCAGCCCCCTGTTTGGAGAACTATTTGTCACATGTTTAGATGAAATATGCAGAATTATTGAGTATTGTATATTGGGTCTGATGTAGGAATTGATTCATTCATTATACGTATCAAATATTGTTAATTTAATCAAGCATTCACATCCCTCCCTAGAGAAACAGATTTCTGGGAGGTCAAAGAAACAAACGAGGAAAACTATTTGAAAGATAACTTAAAAAAAAGAAGGGTGGAGGGATTAAGTGTTGGGATAGGTAGGTAATCTACTATTGAATGCTAAATGATGTTGTGAATATCCTCTTCGTACAGTCTTAGGTTGTGCACTCACATTTTGTGTGAACCTATTATTGCCGTGGTAAGTATGCTGAGACGCCAACACAGAAGCAATTTAGTGTTATTGTTTTGACAGTTCCATTGCCAATAATGAACAACATTCTGCTTTATTACAATCTTTGTAATAAAGATGTTCTGGTTATCAAACCATCGTAGCCGTGTTTCCTGGCTTCACTTGCACATCCAGTAACAATATCATTTGTCAAAATAACTTTTTTTGTTGCAATTTGGCTAAAGTGCATTCAGCGTGAGGGCGCCTGCTACAACTGTGAACACTTTGGTCTTTGGGAATCAATGTGCGGTGGTCACTACGGAGATTTTGGAAAGAATGAAAGTGACTTGCCAGACGAGTTCTCACAAAATGTCCCATCACAAAGTCTTAAGTGACACAATGCTATTGTTTACATTCACAGCAGAGACGATCAGGCGAAATTATCTTAGGCAGAATCGTTCCAAAAGTGATTTTGACAAATGATATTTGTAACAGATTTCTTTGTGAAGCCAGGAGTGACAGTTACGATGGTTTGATCACACAAACTGATATTGTCTGTTAATCTCTTTGTAAATGTCCTTCGATATACTGAAGTACAATATACCCCCCTCCCCCTCCTGGATCAGCATTACCCTAATCACAATATTTGTTAAAGGGAATGCTATATCATGAAAGAATGTCTGAAGGTGAATTACAAATCAAAGGAAACAGAACCCTCCCTGTTTTTCTATTTTTATGTTCAGTCCCACACATTTATATTGGCAACAAAGCACTAAATAGTGCCTAAACCAGGCACGAAAACTTTTGACTACAGTCCTCATTGTTAAGGAGCCGTTGATGACGCTACAGCCATTGTTTGGGGACCATTAATGGCGCTACAGCTATTGTTTGGGGACCATTAATGGCGCTACACCCATTGTTTGGGGACCATTAATGGCGCTACAGCCATTGTTTGGGGACCATTAATGGCGCAACAGCCATTGTTTGGGGACCATTAATGGCGCTACAGCCATTGTTTGGGGACTATTAATGGCGCTACACCCATTGTTTGGGAACCATTAATGGCGCTACAGCCATTGTTTGGGGACCATTAATGGCGCTACAGCCATTGTTTGGGAACCATTAATGGCGCTACTGCCATTGTTTGGGGACTATTAATGGCGCTACAGCCATTGTTTGGGGACCATTAATGGCGCTACAGCCATTGTTTGGGGACCATTATTGGCGCTACAGCCATTGTTTGGGAACCATTAATGGCGCTACAGCCATTGTTTGGGAACCATTAATGGCGCTACAAGTGTTGTTGGGGGCTGGTCCAGGGTGGTGTATGGTTGCGTTTGTATTCTCTACCATCGTTTTTAACCTCTTAATGTGTGATCTTCTTACTATTTTATTATTTGACTTATCTGCCCAGGGACTATGGGCGGAAAATAGCAATTAGCTAATACCTGGTACATTACATCTCCTTGTTTTAAATAAGATATGTTTTGTACATTGTCCCTGTTCAAATTAAGAAATTCAAATTCCAATGTCATGCCATTTCTCCTACACCAATCTTAATGTTGTCTCATTTCAAATTCTCTGAGATGTGTCAGTGTGGTGGTTGTCAAACAAAGTCAGACAACAAAGAACTGCCTGCCAATAGCATATATATGCGTGTTGCCGTGTGTAGAGATCCATTGTTATCGCCAAGAGCCGAGTAACATCCTCATAGTGCTGGGGGATTGCTGTCATACACCATGCAAATCTGTTTGTTCAGCTCGCTGTGACGGGCTTCATTTATCACTGCTGCACATCGAGACAACCACAAGCTCCGGGCCAGTCCTATTCTTATTGCTCTTTTCATTTATTTAAGTACAATATTATTGTTTTTCTCTTATAACTTTAGTCTATGCCCAAAGTCAAAAGAATGAACTCATGATGACCAGCCATAAGTCATTACATTAGTAGGCGTGTACACACACACAAACACACACACACAGCCTGTGCTGCTTATACAGGTTGGTGCTTATCAAGGTGATCTCCATCCTAAACGACAGAATGGAATGTTTGTCAATATAACCCATATGAGCATCAGCTGCTGCAGTGCCCCCCTGACTGGTCAAAGAAACAGCAATACGTCACGTATATCAAGGTTCTGTCTGCCAAAACTAAATGGAGGACATTTGTTTTATTCTCAGTTGTGGTTTCGGCATTAAAATGCATATTGATAACATTTCTACCCATGAAACCATGCAGCTTGCATGTTGTTTGAATCATGTCTCTCTCATTGTGTAGTCATCTGAGCTGTGACGTAAAGAGTTATATTATGTAACTGATATTATGTAACTTAGAAATTGGAGTGATCCAGGGATGACATTTCTTCTTCTTTGGGGCGTACTAGGCTTCTTTTGTGGGGCACAACAGAAGTTATTTTCGCTTCAAGTCTTCATTGTGCAAATACATTTTGTTTAGCAAGATATTCAGAACTGATTACTACCACTGTTTTAAATTAAAACATTGATTTTCAAGTGACCCACGGATTAAATATGGATTATTCTTCTTTGGTGCTCTAGGTAGGATGTATACCATTACACTCCAGACACTGGGGATCGAACCCTGAACCTTACTGCTGGGAGACAAACACTCACTAGATTCAATTATCCTGACGTATCTGTGTCTGATTGTATGTATATTGTACATTTCCTAAAATCTTAATTCATCTGAATTACGCAGATAACTAAACAATCTACATTTTCTGAATTCCTTTCAATTCATGATATGTTTCACACGTTTTGCTTCTGTGTGTGCACATTACATTAAGCGCTAGATTAAACCACTAATCTTAATTGCATCAACTGATGGAGCTAATTTGTACTATTTTTAGCAAACTGCGAGGTTGCCCTTTCGTGTTAATCAGTTCTTGATTTGTGTGAACGTTTTATAACAATTACGTGAACAAACCGAAGAGTAAGGGCTGCTCTGTTATCAACTGTAAGCTTTTCATCGTTCACAATATTTGATGTAATACATAGTCACGTCTTGAGATATGCAGTATAAAGAACAACTGCTGTGTTTCTATTCACACCTAAAAAACGAGCTTATAATTCTGGGACTCAAGAATGTTCATTTGCAACGTGTGGTTCTTGTGAACACAAATAATGACTGCAGGTAATATATGTCAAGAACACAAGCTGTTTGACTGGCCAGGGTTGTCAAACAAAGATGTTTTACTACTCAGTAAACTCGTCTCCCTTTCCTTCCCCTTTAGAGCAGGGGAAGGATTGGTCAAGACTCAGGACCCCTATGTGTCATAAGCAATTAAGTCGTGAAAAATGTATTCACCGACACTGCAGTAATCCACAATGCTTTGTGCTGTAGTGTTAAAAACATGGAGCCAATAAAATGCTGCAACAATTTGTGCTTATCTCAGTTAAATAGTAAGCTCTTTAATTAACATGAAACATTAGTTCATTCGTTTGGCATATGCTCTGCGGCCCACTCAAAATGCCCTGGCGACCCACTTATAGGTCGCGACCCACCAGTTAAGAACCACTGCTTTAGAGGGCTAAGGGTTAGGAGAGTGTCACACAATGTGGCCTTTGAAGCCCTTTGGGATTAAGAGCTATACTAATTAAATGGACATGACTTGATTGCAGGACAAAATTGGAAGTAGACACGTCCTAGACTTATGTGAGAAATCGACGTGAGTTAAAAGTCTTGTTTGGTGAGGTCGATGGTTAAGATCATTTAGCTTTGCATGTTTGTGTACTGACTCCAATATGCTTTTGCTGATTGTGTAGTTGTCCAGGTTGTAGTGTAGTTTCTGTGTTCATGGTGAAACAGATCATCACCTCAAATCACCTCTGTCAAATCCATCATGCACAATGGGAATTCTGAATTGGCTTTAGGTTTTTGTGAATGAAGAATCACGATAACATTACTTATTATGATTAAACTCAGGAGGTAAGATGATCCCCTCTTAGCGTTGGTTCATCTGCAGCACTAGTCTAGTATCACAGAGACACAATAGACCTTGTATGCACCATTGTTTAGAGCAGGGTGTCTTTTTGTTCTTTTTGTTTCTTTTCTTTATAAGTGATGTGTCATGCGCATTGCCCTTAACCATCAACATGGCGTCTGCTGTGTGTTTCCAGGTTCACTCAGTTCTCATTACTCTGAACACACAGTTGACACAACAATAGGCGTTGACCAGCTGTTCTTTCGAATCTTTACAATTCAGTGTTTGCCCATTCCGTGTTCTCTTAGACTTCTTTTTTTTTAATTCTATGAGATTATCATGGGTTGATAACTTAGCATTCTTGTTTTAATGGATATCGGAAAGCTACCAGAAAGTAGTTATTATACAATCTCTTTCTGCATTGTACCCCTATTTGACCTTTGGCTTTCACCAAGAGACAGTGTTGGACTAAATAACAGCACACCTCTCTGGCAATAAATGTTAATCCCTTAGTTACCTACAGTATATGAGATGAGCTAAATAGCTTGGGTTTGTGTATACCTGTGTGGACTGAGGGTATATAAGTGGAAGTCACATCCATCAGTGATAAATATGACTGATGGTTCTGGCAGAGGGAGACAATTTTACAGCCTCTGCTAGCACTCCATTTAAGTGTGTATAAAATGGATTTTCGGCCATAATTGTCTTTTGTTACCAGGAAAGCATCTTTTTGTGTTCTAATGCATCTTTTTGTTTCCAGAATAAGGGATATGGCTTTGTGGGGTGGGGGTGGTGAATGAGTGCCACTGTATTTCTCCATGGCTATGAGCAACGTTGTACATACACTCATTGAATAACAAATGTATAAACAATCAAATACACCCATCCCCAATCCAACAGACTTCAAGGAATTTGCAGACAGTGGTGAGGCATGCTTAGAAAGTCAGCATACTAATTTCTCCATACAAACATCCAAACTCATTTAGGCAAAAGCATGGACTTTATAGAAATGCACACAGAAGGCACGACTGTAAGGTGGTTGTCAGAAATAAAAGAAAAACCGGTCATGGCAAACCATTTTGTATTGCATGTCTTCAGTTTGCTAGTGTCCTTCACTTGCACTTACACATCACAACACATCAAAACCCACAGTATTCTTCAGTGGAGTATGAGCATTACAGAATTTAATTAACTCACTGCACCTTTAATCAGGGAAAAGGCACATCATAATTGTCTTGTCCTGTTGTCCTCACATAGATTCACATCTACGCTCCGGCTGTATCTCTCACAGCATCGCTGAAATTCAAGTGCAGCTTGACTGAATCTTAATGGAGTTATGACAAAATGTATGTGACAAAATAAGCAATCCCTTGTGCTTATATGTGAGGGCACGCTTCCGCATTAGCTGGTACAGTAGAGAGCGATCCGTACGACTAAATCTGGGAATAGGGTGAATAGAGTGGAATCTGCAGCCCAGGACATTTTTAAGGTGGGTGTCACAGCGCTTCCAACAGAGCACCACTGACTGCCCACATTCTTTCAATTAACCATTGAAATCATCTGCTGACGAATCTCTTCCCCATTCAAGATAAAATTTACTTTATTAAACAAGAAAATACTTCTTCCCATTGGTGACAAGCAAAAAGGCAATTGGCAACTAGCTTACCGATTATAATCAGTGTAAACATCATGTATATAATGTAATTTATCATTTATAATGGTTTATTTGTATTGAACCAGGATAAGGTCCGTGGTTGAGATTGGACCTGCCTTTCCATGATACACAGCAGCTGGTCAGTACCTCGTGTTACAGCCCATGTAGAACACTATACTAAAACAACAAACAAATAATCACCAAACAGTGCAAATGGTATAGTGGCCGTGAAAAAAAAGAAAATGTAAATCATTCTTAACTTCCAAATGAGCCGCATACATAACGGACAATAAGGCATCGCGTGCAGTACACCAGATGACAGCCTGGTGCGTTGCAGATCCAGTGCCACGGTGGTCCTCTTTTTCTAACCAGCAGTGTTTTTTTTATTCCATCCTCCACGTTGCCGCGGTTGGCCTGCGTGATCCTCAGAGTCTCCCTCCACTTGTGTTTGCCCAGGATGGCCTCCTGCGTGCGGCGTTGCTCTCAGGACCGAAACATCAGAGAAGTTGCATTCATGCCCCCCTGACACGCCGCCGCACACTCCCGTTCTCCTGGGCTTGACTCGACGTCCCCTGGCGGCGGCGGCGGCGCCAGCTTCCCCCCCCCCCCCCCCCCCCCCGGGAGCGAGCGGCATCACAAGCGTCCAACACGGTGATGCTCACGTCTCAATACAGCCATTTCATACGGGCGTCATCATAGGATCAACAAATGTCACAGATAACACTGATTATGGGTCTGCTCCTTCTGTGAACAGGTTACAGGTAGCAGACCGAGCTAGTGAAGGTACGTCTACGACCCGTTCCCTGGTACGTAAAAGGAGGAGACCCATGATTGGTGTTATGAGCACCTCTGTTTGTCCTACGATGATGTCACCCTGGAAAGGGTCTATTACGACTGCTAAATAATAACAACCTTAATTGAAGATATTAGGATCTAAACAGCAGAAACATAAGACATACATAAAGGAAATTGTGAGACCAAAACAATCAGAAGAATGGGATATTATTACAAAATCCAGGATTATCGTGTCCTTGGCCCTCTTTGTCTCTTTGGAACCCGCAAGCGGATTTGAATGCATGGGCATTTGCTTCTAGGGGCCAGCACTCCCAGCCCCCTGTTTGGAGAACTATTTGTCACATGTTTAGATGAAATATGCAGAATTATTGAGTATTGTATATTGGGTCTGATGTAGGAATTGATTCATTCATTATACGTATCAAATATTGTTAATTTAATCAAGCATTCACATCCCTCCCTAGAGAAACAGATTTCTGGGAGGTCAAAGAAACAAACGAGGAAAACTATTTGAAAGATAACTTAAAAAAAAGAAGGGTGGAGGGATTAAGTGTTGGGATAGGTAGGTAATCTACTATTGAATGCTAAATGATGTTGTGAATATCCTCTTCGTACAGTCTTAGGTTGTGCACTCACATTTTGTGTGAACCTATTATTGCCGTGGTAAGTATGCTGAGACGCCAACACAGAAGCAATTTAGTGTTATTGTTTTGACAGTTCCATTGCCAATAATGAACAACATTCTGCTTTATTACAATCTTTGTAATAAAGATGTTCTGGTTATCAAACCATCGTAGCCGTGTTTCCTGGCTTCACTTGCACATCCAGTAACAATATCATTTGTCAAAATAACTTTTTTTGTTGCAATTTGGCTAAAGTGCATTCAGCGTGAGGGCGCCTGCTACAACTGTGAACACTTTGGTCTTTGGGAATCAATGTGCGGTGGTCACTACGGAGATTTTGGAAAGAATGAAAGTGACTTGCCAGACGAGTTCTCACAAAATGTCCCATCACAAAGTCTTAAGTGACACAATGCTATTGTTTACATTCACAGCAGAGACGATCAGGCGAAATTATCTTAGGCAGAATCGTTCCAAAAGTGATTTTGACAAATGATATTTGTAACAGATTTCTTTGTGAAGCCAGGAGTGACAGTTACGATGGTTTGATCACACAAACTGATATTGTCTGTTAATCTCTTTGTAAATGTCCTTCGATATACTGAAGTACAATATACCCCCCTCCCCCTCCTGGATCAGCATTACCCTAATCACAATATTTGTTAAAGGGAATGCTATATCATGAAAGAATGTCTGAAGGTGAATTACAAATCAAAGGAAACAGAACCCTCCCTGTTTTTCTATTTTTATGTTCAGTCCCACACATTTATATTGGCAACAAAGCACTAAATAGTGCCTAAACCAGGCACGAAAACTTTTGACTACAGTCCTCATTGTTAAGGAGCCGTTGATGACGCTACAGCCATTGTTTGGGGACCATTAATGGCGCTACAGCTATTGTTTGGGGACCATTAATGGCGCTACACCCATTGTTTGGGGACCATTAATGGCGCTACAGCCATTGTTTGGGGACCATTAATGGCGCAACAGCCATTGTTTGGGGACCATTAATGGCGCTACAGCCATTGTTTGGGGACTATTAATGGCGCTACACCCATTGTTTGGGAACCATTAATGGCGCTACAGCCATTGTTTGGGGACCATTAATGGCGCTACAGCCATTGTTTGGGAACCATTAATGGCGCTACTGCCATTGTTTGGGGACTATTAATGGCGCTACAGCCATTGTTTGGGGACCATTAATGGCGCTACAGCCATTGTTTGGGGACCATTATTGGCGCTACAGCCATTGTTTGGGAACCATTAATGGCGCTACAGCCATTGTTTGGGAACCATTAATGGCGCTACAAGTGTTGTTGGGGGCTGGTCCAGGGTGGTGTATGGTTGCGTTTGTATTCTCTACCATCGTTTTTAACCTCTTAATGTGTGATCTTCTTACTATTTTATTATTTGACTTATCTGCCCAGGGACTATGGGCGGAAAATAGCAATTAGCTAATACCTGGTACATTACATCTCCTTGTTTTAAATAAGATATGTTTTGTACATTGTCCCTGTTCAAATTAAGAAATTCAAATTCCAATGTCATGCCATTTCTCCTACACCAATCTTAATGTTGTCTCATTTCAAATTCTCTGAGATGTGTCAGTGTGGTGGTTGTCAAACAAAGTCAGACAACAAAGAACTGCCTGCCAATAGCATATATATGCGTGTTGCCGTGTGTAGAGATCCATTGTTATCGCCAAGAGCCGAGTAACATCCTCATAGTGCTGGGGGATTGCTGTCATACACCATGCAAATCTGTTTGTTCAGCTCGCTGTGACGGGCTTCATTTATCACTGCTGCACATCGAGACAACCACAAGCTCCGGGCCAGTCCTATTCTTATTGCTCTTTTCATTTATTTAAGTACAATATTATTGTTTTTCTCTTATAACTTTAGTCTATGCCCAAAGTCAAAAGAATGAACTCATGATGACCAGCCATAAGTCATTACATTAGTAGGCGTGTACACACACACAAACACACACACACAGCCTGTGCTGCTTATACAGGTTGGTGCTTATCAAGGTGATCTCCATCCTAAACGACAGAATGGAATGTTTGTCAATATAACCCATATGAGCATCAGCTGCTGCAGTGCCCCCCTGACTGGTCAAAGAAACAGCAATACGTCACGTATATCAAGGTTCTGTCTGCCAAAACTAAATGGAGGACATTTGTTTTATTCTCAGTTGTGGTTTCGGCATTAAAATGCATATTGATAACATTTCTACCCATGAAACCATGCAGCTTGCATGTTGTTTGAATCATGTCTCTCTCATTGTGTAGTCATCTGAGCTGTGACGTAAAGAGTTATATTATGTAACTGATATTATGTAACTTAGAAATTGGAGTGATCCAGGGATGACATTTCTTCTTCTTTGGGGCGTACTAGGCTTCTTTTGTGGGGCACAACAGAAGTTATTTTCGCTTCAAGTCTTCATTGTGCAAATACATTTTGTTTAGCAAGATATTCAGAACTGATTACTACCACTGTTTTAAATTAAAACATTGATTTTCAAGTGACCCACGGATTAAATATGGATTATTCTTCTTTGGTGCTCTAGGTAGGATGTATACCATTACACTCCAGACACTGGGGATCGAACCCTGAACCTTACTGCTGGGAGACAAACACTCACTAGATTCAATTATCCTGACGTATCTGTGTCTGATTGTATGTATATTGTACATTTCCTAAAATCTTAATTCATCTGAATTACGCAGATAACTAAACAATCTACATTTTCTGAATTCCTTTCAATTCATGATATGTTTCACACGTTTTGCTTCTGTGTGTGCACATTACATTAAGCGCTAGATTAAACCACTAATCTTAATTGCATCAACTGATGGAGCTAATTTGTACTATTTTTAGCAAACTGCGAGGTTGCCCTTTCGTGTTAATCAGTTCTTGATTTGTGTGAACGTTTTATAACAATTACGTGAACAAACCGAAGAGTAAGGGCTGCTCTGTTATCAACTGTAAGCTTTTCATCGTTCACAATATTTGATGTAATACATAGTCACGTCTTGAGATATGCAGTATAAAGAACAACTGCTGTGTTTCTATTCACACCTAAAAAACGAGCTTATAATTCTGGGACTCAAGAATGTTCATTTGCAACGTGTGGTTCTTGTGAACACAAATAATGACTGCAGGTAATATATGTCAAGAACACAAGCTGTTTGACTGGCCAGGGTTGTCAAACAAAGATGTTTTACTACTCAGTAAACTCGTCTCCCTTTCCTTCCCCTTTAGAGCAGGGGAAGGATTGGTCAAGACTCAGGACCCCTATGTGTCATAAGCAATTAAGTCGTGAAAAATGTATTCACCGACACTGCAGTAATCCACAATGCTTTGTGCTGTAGTGTTAAAAACATGGAGCCAATAAAATGCTGCAACAATTTGTGCTTATCTCAGTTAAATAGTAAGCTCTTTAATTAACATGAAACATTAGTTCATTCGTTTGGCATATGCTCTGCGGCCCACTCAAAATGCCCTGGCGACCCACTTATAGGTCGCGACCCACCAGTTAAGAACCACTGCTTTAGAGGGCTAAGGGTTAGGAGAGTGTCACACAATGTGGCCTTTGAAGCCCTTTGGGATTAAGAGCTATACTAATTAAATGGACATGACTTGATTGCAGGACAAAATTGGAAGTAGACACGTCCTAGACTTATGTGAGAAATCGACGTGAGTTAAAAGTCTTGTTTGGTGAGGTCGATGGTTAAGATCATTTAGCTTTGCATGTTTGTGTACTGACTCCAATATGCTTTTGCTGATTGTGTAGTTGTCCAGGTTGTAGTGTAGTTTCTGTGTTCATGGTGAAACAGATCATCACCTCAAATCACCTCTGTCAAATCCATCATGCACAATGGGAATTCTGAATTGGCTTTAGGTTTTTGTGAATGAAGAATCACGATAACATTACTTATTATGATTAAACTCAGGAGGTAAGATGATCCCCTCTTAGCGTTGGTTCATCTGCAGCACTAGTCTAGTATCACAGAGACACAATAGACCTTGTATGCACCATTGTTTAGAGCAGGGTGTCTTTTTGTTCTTTTTGTTTCTTTTCTTTATAAGTGATGTGTCATGCGCATTGCCCTTAACCATCAACATGGCGTCTGCTGTGTGTTTCCAGGTTCACTCAGTTCTCATTACTCTGAACACACAGTTGACACAACAATAGGCGTTGACCAGCTGTTCTTTCGAATCTTTACAATTCAGTGTTTGCCCATTCCGTGTTCTCTTAGACTTCTTTTTTTTTAATTCTATGAGATTATCATGGGTTGATAGATAAATAAACAGCTATACACTGCAATTATTCAATATTTACACAACATGTAAAGTAACATTTGAATGCATGTATGTGCCGTGTAGTTATAATAAAGGCTAAGGTGCTATGATGGCCCTGGATATGTTTAACATTGAGAACTGGCGCAATACCTACATTACTACGGTATTATTAATGTTGTAACATTTGATCTTTTCTAATTTATTGAAGGTGCCTCAACTTCGTTGCCTGGGAACCAGACGAATCTCGCCATTCATTTGCTCTGCAGATAAGGTCTGGCTCCCTTCCCATACAAAAACATTTCTGCCCAGTATGCGACACGACCTACCGTTTATCGAATTCGATGCGGGATAAACAAACTGGACGGTATATTTTCACTAAAAGAAGAACAAACGACTGCACTTAAAGCTTTTGTTGAGCAAGCATTTTTTCTGTTTCGGAAAATGTCGTCGCTCAGTGCTGCGTCACCCGTTTCATTGCTATGATTGGTTGTAGGCCGATCCAATGGCGTCCAGAGGCATTTTGGTCTGCGCCCGTTGGAGACGCCCTTGGAAATCGCAAATAAACGGAGAGGTTCCAGACTAATCGCACTTTGCAATTCGTCTGGCAATGCCAGGCTACTACTTCGTATGGATTATGATGAATAGTAAAATCCTACTAAGATGTTTATTATTTTATCCTTTAAACCGTATAAAGCCCAAATGTCATTTATGAATCATGAAACACTTTAATTATAAGGCAATACAGTTTAGGTTTCAAAAATAAGTGTTTTCTCTGTTCAATAATAAATGCTACAGAAAATGTATTAAATGTCAAATATAACATTTTAGACGTCACCTTTCCACAGCGATGGAGGACTCAAAAGCAAGACTCGTGACGGCAGGCAGGTAGAATCAGAGAGAGCAGTCTTTACTGGAGCCAGTGGTTCGGTACACGGGCAGGCAGTGGTAATCAGAGAGAGCAGTCTTTACTGGAGCCAGTGGTTCGGTACACGGGCAGGCAGGTAGAATCAGAGAGAGCAGTCTTTACTGGAGCCAGTGGTTCGGTACACGGGCAGGCAGTGGTAATCAGAGAGAGCAGTCTTTACTGGAGCCAGTGGTTCGGTATACGGGCAGGCAGGTAGAATCAGAGAGAGCAGTCTTTACTGGAGCCAGTGGTTCGGTATACGGGCAGGCAGGTAGAATCAGAGAGAGCAGTCTTTACTGGAGCCAGTGGTTCGGTACACGGGCAGGCAGGTAGAATCAGAGAGAGCAGTCTTTACTGGAGCCAGTGGTTCGGTACACGGGCAGGCAGGTAGAATCAGAGAGAGCAGTCTTTACTGGAGCCAGTGGTTTGGTACACGGACAGGCAGTTGTAATCAGGGCAAAGGTACAATAACGTGAGGCGAAGTCGAGGGGTCGAGATGCGGTCGGGAGGACATTCGATACATCACTGGAACTGAGCGCTGGGACGCTTGACTCGGAGGTACAGAGATGAACTGGCACAGAAGGAGGGAAACACACTGACTAAATCCACGAGGAGGGAAGAGGTCATGAGGGACAGGTGAAAACAATCAACGCGACGGGGGACGATCACAGGCAGGACACACAGGGGCAGGGAGTGACTATACTATACTAAACTATACTAAAGAATACTTGTGGCCGACTTCTTTAAGTACACGTGCCATGTGTATATTTTACAAAGAAATCAAATGAATGTACAATGTGCTCTTTCAGCCGGCGGATGGCAGACTAGAAGATACATGAAAACTCAATTAAAATGCATTTTAAATGCTACCTGGGTATTGGAATGCAGGACTAAAAACAGTTCAGCTTTTTGTTTTCTACTAAAGTAAATAGATCGTTTTTATAAATCGAGAGAGAGAGAGAGAGAGAGAGAGAGAGATGTATCCAGTTCAATGACATCCTCTGTATTGCACAATAGGCTGAAATTAGCCTATATTTGGGCAGACAATTATTAAAGTACTGTGATTGCACTGATCATTCAGTTTGTGAGTAGTAGGGCCATGCACCATCCATCACTACACCCAAACATCCTGAATCCTATTTTCTTCTCTATTTCTACTCTACTATGCTCTATGGTCTACACTACTGTGCAATACTATGCTTTACTCTACTGTACTATATTCTCCTCTACTATACTCTATTTTGTTCATCTATACTAAACTCTACTACGTTCTACTCTAATCTGCTATAATCTACTATCCTCTTTTCTAGTATGCTCTATTCTCTTCTACTATACTCTACTCTGATATACTCTACTGTTCTCCACTATGTGCTACTCTACTATGCTCTATTCTCTTCTATGTTCTAATACACTCTGCTATGCTTTACAATGCTCTACTCTACAATACTATATTGCTCTATACTCTTCTCTAATGTACTATGCTCTACTCTGCTATTTCTACTTTGCTCTTTCTACTCTACCACACTCTTCTCTGCTCTACTATTCTAAGATCGAAAAGGCTCTATTCTCCTCTACTATACTCTGCTCTATTCTAAACTCTAATGGGCTCTATTCTCCTCTACTATATTCAGCTCTACTATTCTAAACTCTCTCACTGAAACAAATGCTGTTGTATTTTTGAGGTGGTAATATCCCTTTTCATTCCCTTTCATACCTTTTTCTTTAATCAAAAATAAAAAGCAATTGCTTTGTTGAAGGTAGTTTAGAGAGAGTGAGTGCAGATTAAATTTCCTCTGAGGCTTTGGAGCTAACAAAACATGCAACACATAAATAAAGTATGCAGGTGAATGAAGCTTGTTGTTTCATAACCTCAGTGGAAATGACCTCGGCTCACCACTCCACTCAATTCTCTGGTTCACTTAGACGATGAATATAAGTCTGAACAGTTTATTCTCTCTCCCTCACTCTGTCTCTCTCTTTCTCTCTATCATCCATCATTTACTCTCACTCTGTCTCCCTCTCTCAATCCTCTGTCTCCCTCACTCTATCATCTTTCTCTTTCCCTCTCCTCTCTCTCTCTCTTGCTCTTGTTGTCTCAACACAGTGAATTAGTCAAACAAAGCAGCCCTCCATTTCATACCTTATTTGCAGAGGACCGCTTTTGATTTCAGGATGTCAAACGTTGAATAATTTGTTGGGGAGATGGACCATAACCAGCCCCACGGAGACCTTAGAACCATGAAGGTAACTCGTGTTTTGGCAGCTGGTTTATGGGTTTTGGTTTGGGAGACCTCCTTGCTGTGTGGCAGTAGTGTCCAGGTCCTTGCTGTAAACACTGGCATACTGCAGGCCAGAGCAGAGCATCAGAGCAGCCATGCCTACTTCCTGGGAATTATCTCCCGGCTCTCACCCACCGTCAACCACTAGCACTTTGCTAGCAGACTCCTGTCTGTTGAAAGAAGCAATAATGTGCTTGTGCAAAATGATACACAAAGTTGTAATTCTTTATACAACAGACAGGTCCATCCCTCTTCGTCTTGTACGTCTAACTACCGTTGGCTATGCGCTTCCTAGCATGTGTGCAGTTTTACTCTGACAGCTCATCTGACAAAAGGTGTTTTCATGAAGGGATCATGCATGTCAAACAGACGGCATTAAAATGGAATAGCATACACCCCAGTCCCCAGACTTATCATTGAGTATATATACCTCGTAGAAATGACCTCTGGTGTCGTAGCGCAACCAAAATATACAAAGAGTTAATGGCTCAGAATTAACTGACTACAATTAGCCAATCAGTCACAGTGCAAATAGGCCGAACCGCGTTCGGTTGATTTGATTAACTGTTAAAACGAAGTCCCGCTCTGACTGGTCAGATAGCCAATTATAGTTAAGGATAACGGGGTGGCCAATCAGATGCCAGGGGTGGCCCGTGCGATCCCAGGCCACTCCCTGGACATGCCCCATGTCATAGGTGGCACCTATTGTAAAGTAAATCGAATTACACAGTTTATATTGAAAAGATGCACATCCTTCTTAAAAAGTCTTTCACATAATGTTTATAGTGTCAATAATATAATATATGGATCTCTTTATAGTGTCAATACGATAATATATAGATCTCTTTAAAGTGTCTATAAGAGAATATAGGGATCTCTTTATATTGTCAATAATAGAATATACGTGTTGCTGTGACACTAAAGGGGGAGGGGCCAGACGTGTTGCTGTGACACTAAAGGGGGAGGGGCCGGAAGTGTTGCTGTGATACTAAAGGGGGAGGGGCCAAGTGTATGTAAACCTAAACACATGCTCAAATGTATAAACAAACCCAACTACACACACACACACATACACAGGCCCATAAAAAGTCAGCCTAGTCAGCCTAGTGTGAGGTATATATATATATAATGAAAAGCCGTTGGAAACGACTTGGTCAGCTGCCATGGCAGATCACTTTGTGTATAATTTAATCTCTTTAATATCGTGTGCAGTCCTTTCAGCCCTAAGAATGCTTGGCTAGACGTTTTACAACAAGGGCCTCATAGATCAGGGTCAGACAGGTGGGCCGTAGTGTGTCCATCCACCTTCTGCTGACAGAACCTAGTGCTGCATCCCAACGTTAGCAAGGTCGCACAAGGGCTTATGCACGGAGATCGCTGTGCGTGTGCGTGTGTGTGTGTGTTTGCGTGTGTGTGTGTGTAGATCAGTTTGCGGTGCGTGTGTGTGTGTGTGTTTGTTTGTGTGCGTGTGTAGAACAGTGTGTGGGTATGTGTGCGCACGTGCGTGGATCAGTGTCCGCGCGTGTGTGTGTGTGTGTGTGTGTTTGCATGCATGCGTATCTTACTCCTCAACTCCCCCCCCCCCCGAACCACCTGTCTCATGAGTGTTTTCATTGGGCTGGGGAACGCTGCTGAAACAATCAATCAACAATCAACAAACCAAGCCTAAGAAGTTTACTCTTGTGTACTTGTACGTTAAGATGTAATAAAAGGAACTCGAATCTAATCTAATCTAATCTCTAATCAATGGATGGGGCTCCACAGCCAACTTCCAAGAAAAAGTTTGGTGAGTCTCACTGTGGACCACAAATAACAGCGAGCCGATGTGATGATGATGATGGCGCCGTGACGTCAAACAAACTGTTATCTGATTGGAAGCGTTTCGGAAGGTCAACCGGTGCAAAGTTGAAATAGTTTGAACTTTGAGCGTCACAGCGTCAAAGTGAAGAATCCGAGCGGTCCGCTACGCCAGGCTGGTGTCAACATATTGATGTTAACCCACCTCTAAAGCTCAGGAATTCCTCATGTTGAATCATTTGATGTTAACCCACCTCTAAAGCTCAGGAATTCCTCATGTTGAATCATTTGATGTTAACCCACCTCTAAAGCTCAGGAATTCCTCATGTTGAATCATTTGATGTTAACCCACCTCTAAAGCTCAGGAATTCCTCATGTTGAATCATTTGATGTTAACCCACTTCTAAAGCTCAGGAATTCCTCATGTTGAATCATTTGATGTTAACCCACCTCTAAAGCTCAGGAATTCCTCATGTTGAATCATTTGATGTTAACCCACCTCTAAAGCTCAGGAATTCCTCATGTTGAATCATTTGATGTTAACCCACCTCTAAAGCTCAGGAATTCCTCATGTTGAATCATTTGATGTTAACCCACCTCTAAAGCTCAGGAATTCCTCATGTTGAATCATTTGATGTTAACCCACCTCTAAAGCTCAGGAATTCCTCATGTTGAATCATTTGATGTTAACCCACCTCTAAAGCTCAGGAATTCCTCATGTTGAATCATTTGATGTTAACCCACCTCTAAAGCTCAGGAATTCCTCATGTTGAATCATTTGATGTTAACCCACCTCTAAAGCTCGGGAATTCCTCATGTTGAATCATTTGATGTTAACCCACCTCTAAAGCTCGGGAATTCGTCATGCTGACTCATTTGATGTTAACCCTCCTCTAAAGCTCAGGAATTCCTCATGTTGAATCATTTGATGTTAACCCACCTCTAAAGCTCGGGAATTCCTCATGTTGAATCATTTGATGTTAACCCACCTCTAAAGCTCAGGAATTCCTCATGTTGAATCATTTGATGTTAACCCACCTCTAAAGCTCAGGAATTCCTCATGTTGAATCATTTGATGTTAACCCACCTCTAAAGCTCAGGAATTCCTCATGTTGAATCATTTGATGTTAACCTACCTCTAAAGCTCAGGAATTCCTCATGTTGAATCATTTGATGTTAACCCACCTCTAAAGCTCGGGAATTCCTCATGTTGAATCATTTGATGTTAACCCACCTCTAAAGCTCGGGAATTCGTCATGCTGACTCATTTGATGTTAACCCTCCTCTAAAGCTCAGGAATTCCTCATGTTGAATCATTTGATGTTAACCCACCTCTAAAGCTCGGGAATTCCTCATGTTGAATCATTTGATGTTAACCCACCTCTAAAGCTCGGGACTTCCTCATGTTGAATAGTTTGATGTTAACCTACATCTAAAGCTTGGGAATTCCTCATGTTGAATCATTTGATGTTAACCCACCTCTAAAGCTCGGGAATTCCTCATGTTGAATCATTTGATGTTAACCCACCTCTAAAGGTCGGGAATTCCTCATGTTGAATCATTTGATGTTAACCCACCTCTAAAGCTCGGGAATTCCTCATGTTGAATCATTTGATGTTAACCCACCTCTAAAGCTCGGGAATTCCTCATGTTTAATCATTTGATGTTAACCCAACGCTAAAGCTCGGGAATTCCTCATGTTGAATCATTTGATGTTAACCCACCTCTAAAGCTCAGGAATTCCTCATGTTGAATTATTTGATGTTAACCCACCTCTAAAGCTTGGGAATTCCTCATGTTGAATCATTTGATGTTAACCCAACGCTAAAGCTCGGGAATTCCTCATGTTGAATCATTTGATGTTAACCCACCTCTAAAGCTCAGGAATTCCTCATGTTGAATCATTGGATGTTAACCCACCTCTAAAGCTCAGGAATTCCTCAACTTAAGCATTTGATGTTAACCTACCTCTAAAGCTTAGGAATTCCTCATTTTGAATCATTTGATGAACATGTAAAGGTCTGGGATATTTTTCCAAACTATGAGAAATGTTGGGATTTGAATCGTCATGTAACTTATCAATGTCCTTGTCCAAACATTCTCTCCTTCTGTACCAGACACTCTGCAAGTATATCACTCACATATCTTGTTATCATCAATGATTGCTCTCTCTGTTGGGAGTTATGTCATCATGCTTAGCACTTATCTGTTAGCCCTGAAAATAACTGCATAGACTCTTAATGTCAAGGGCGTTATCTTCCCTTGAACAAATGGTATATTTGCTTTATGTATCTGAATAAACGTTAAATCTCTCAAAGTGATTGATTCCCGAACTCGCTGCTTTGCTTTCAGAGACGATCCAGATCCAGAGAAGTCAGCCACATCAGACGACAGAGAAAGCCTGCATAACAAGAAAGCAGTACAGATGATGTGGCCTCACCATACATTTGTTGATATTTAGACTACTAATACTGTTACAACTCACTTCCTCAAATGAATCCTATGGGCATATAACAATTGCCATATCTATTTCTGATTACTATATATCATTTTATAGTTGGCAGGAATACAATGTGCACTTGTCGTGAATGAAAGTGCATGGTTCAAGTTGATCAATTCACCATCGGGTGTACTGGTGAACATTTATATATGGCCGGTCTACAGGATGAGGTCACTTCATCCACTCTGCTTCATAAAGATCATTTATATATGGTCTACAGGATGAGGTCACTTCATCCACTCCGCTTCATAAAGATCATTTATATATGGTCTACAGGATGAGGTCACTTCATCCACTCTGCTTCATAAAGATCATTTATATATGGTCTACAGGATGAGGTCACTTCATCCACTCTGCTTCATAAAGATCATTTATATATGGTCTACAGGATGAGGTCACTTCATCCACTCTGCTTCATAAAGATGATTTATATATGGTCTACAGGATGAGGTCACTTCATCCACTCTGCTTCATAAAGATGATTTATATATGGTCTACAGGATGAGGTCACTTCATCCACTCTGCTTCATAAAGATCATTTATATATGGTCTACAGGATGAGGTCACTTCATCCACTCTGCTTCATAAAGATCATTTATATATGGTCTACAGGATGAGGTCACTTCATCCACTCTGCTTCATAAAGATCATTTATATATGGTCTACAGGATGAGGTCACTTCATCCACTCTGCTTCATAAAGATCATTTATATATGGTCTACAGGATGAGGTCATTTCATCCACTCTGCTTCATAAAGATAATTTATATATGGTCTACAGGATGAGGTCACTTCATCCACTCTGCTTCATGAAGATCATTTATATATTGTCTACAGGATGAGGTCACTTCATCCACTCTGCTTCATAAAGATCATTTATGTGGCCATCCATTGTCTACCCATGTGGGCCACTTTGTATAGATCAATTCACAGGAAGAAAATATCTTATTGCAAACGTATCAATCTTAATAAAAAAAATTATATGGTAGTTTAACCTGCAGGGACTACCACAGTTTAAACTGCATGTTTATGCCAAATATGAAACAACAAACTATATTATACTGGTTGACTATATTATACTGTATAACTGTATTACACGATATAACTAGTATACTGTAAAATGATGTTATACTATATAAATATATATTATACTGTATAACTGTATTATACTGTTTAACTATTATACTACATAATCATATTGTACTACATAACTATATTATACTGTATAACCATTATACTATATAACCATACTGTACTACATAACTATATTATACTGTATAACTATTATACTATATAACCACATTGTATTACATAACTATATTATACTGTATAACTGTATTACACTATATAACTAGTATACTATAAAACAATGTTTTACTATATAAATATATATTGTACTATATAACTATATTATACTGTTTAACTATATTACTGTATTACTGTTTTACACTATATACCTACAATACTGTAAAACTATGTTCTACTATATCACTATATTATACTATATAACTATATGATGCTGTATATTACTATATAACTTTATTATACTGTTTAACTATTATACTATATAACCATATTGTACTACATAACTATATTATACTGTATAAATATTACACTATACAACCATATTGTACTACATAACTATAGTATACTGTATAAATATATTATACTACTTAACTATAGTATACTATTTAAATATATTATACTATATATATATATATATATATATATTACTATCTATTACTATCTATGTTATACTTAATAACTATTTTATAGTTAATAACTATATTATACTATATAACAATAGTATTATATTACTATATTATATATAACTGTATTATACTATTATATAATAGTTATATTTAACAATAGTATACTATATAACTACAATATACTGTATAACTATATTATATTATATGACTATTTTAAACGATATAACTTTATTATACTCTATTATTATATTATACTGTATAACTATATTATATATAACTATATTATACTATTATATAATAGTTACATATAACTAAATACTACTGTATAACTATACTATTCTATATAAATACATTATACTATATACATTTATTATAACATGTAACTATATTATTCTATATAAATACATGATACTGTCTTTGTACATTATGCTGTCTAAATAAATTGTGCTATATAACTTTATTATAACATATAACTATATTATACTATTATATTATAGTTACATATAACTAAATACTACTGTATAAGTGCATTATGCTATTTAAATACATTATTATATATAACTTTATTATAACATAACTATATTATACTATTATATCATAGTTACATATAACTAAATACTACTGTATAAGTACATTATGCTATATAAATACATTATTCTTTATAACTTTATTATAACATATAACTATATTATTCTACGGAGCCCCTAAGGGGACATGAGCAAAAAAAATAAAATAGAAAGTTTCACGTGCGCACGCGATAGTACGGAGCCCCTAAGGGGACATGAGCAAAAAAAAAATTTTATTTAGTTTCACGTGCGCACGCGATAGTTTCACGTGCGCACGAGATAGTTTCACGTGCGTGAGCACGCGTATGTAGCCTGGGCCATACTGGAGACCGTGACAGCTGGAGAAATGACTACAGTACCGGAGTTAGTTGTACTATATTGTAGCAACCCTGTTTATATGCGTCCAAGCACCACACAGGTTGTTTTGATGAACTCTCTTTTATTAATCGCGGACACACGTTGTCGAACGCTATAACACAACGAACATGAACTTCCCCACACTGTAACCCGGATATCCAACTTTAAGGCCCGCCCCCTTCTCCTAAACACCAACATCTCAGAACATCAACACAATGCAGACAAACACGCAACTCAGAACCGTTACAATATTTTAATCTAGGTCTTCATTATAAGGACATTGCTGCTTTGCTTGCAAGTCGTTACCATTATATTGTTTCGATACGACATTTAAAACGAATTTTAAAGTCTTGTAATCTGTTCCAACTCATCTTTAGCCGCCATCTAACCGTAGTTCTTTGCTGAGACTTTCTCGTGCGCACGTGAAACTATCTCGTGCGCACGTGAAACTATCTCGTGCGCACGTGAAACTATCTCGTGCGCACGTGAAACTATCTCGTGCGCACGTGAAACTATCTCGTGCGCACGTGAAACTATCGCGTGCGCACGTGAAACTTTTTTTTTTTTTTTGCTCATGTCCCCTTAGGGGCTCCGTAGCTCCGTATTATTCTATATAAATACATTATATTATATAACTTTATTATAACATATTACTATGTTATTCTATATAAATACAATATACTATATAACTTTATTAAAACATAACTATATTCAAGCAAAGTCTTCATTTGTTTCCCATCAACTCTCTGTTGGGGCTAGCAGTAGTTAAAACACATTAAAAAGGTTAAATGAATAGCATGGGGAACCGAGACTCATAAAACTAGACACAGACAAAATAATTCTGAAGACAAAATGCATATGGCAACAAAAAACTTTTGAGAATAATCTGTTCTAGTCGCAATTAAATACGAATAGAGCAGAATAACTGAGCCCCAATAAAATAAGACAAAGCTACTTAGGCTGTATTCCTCTTGCCATTGTCTCGCTCTTATTGGGTGGTTTTAGGATACACATTCAGTTGATGTCTTTGTTCAAGCAGTGCTGATCAATGCATGTCCAGCATTAGGGCAATTCGTTCAGAAATACAAAAGCTCTTAAATTTGATCAATAGTAACCAAGAATAATAAAAACGTTGTCACTGAGGGAGAGACAGAGGAGGAAAGGCTAAGGAATGTACTGTATTCCGCTGTAATGTACGTTTACGTCAATGTTAACTTACATTAAAGTAATGTGTGATCCTTTTTTCAGATTCTATTGTTTTCTTTGCCTACACTATCACTCCACGCACACGCATCTCTCTGAAACACACTCAAATGCACCAGCAACACAAACACTCATTAGCACATTCTATCTCGCACTAATTCTCCGCCCGCCAACATTTTCCTTCAAAGGAGAGCCGTCTACAAAGCCCCAACCCCAGAGCTGTTTCCTCATCTCAAAGCCTGAGTGCGATCGGCCTCCAGGCGACCTTGAGAACCGTCCTGGAGGGGCATGAAGGAGCGTGAAGCCTGCATACTCAATGAGGTCCTGTGCTGTCCCAGAGTCCCAGAGAGCGCAGGAGATCTGACTGGGTTTAAGCAGAGAGAAGAAGGGTCAAGTGGAGGACACTTAGAGATCACTACAAACCCCAGTCTGATTCAACACATGAAGATGTGTTGGCGTGTTTTTGTGTGGGAACCCTGCAGGTGGCCGTCATTTTGTTTCTTTCACCGCCTTCTTCGGGATCGATATAGAGACAACAGCGCGAACAACAGCAACATATGTAGAAACCGTAAGCACAATCCTGTCCATGCTTGTCTGGTGTCATTGGCTGACAGTCAGCAGCTCTCACAATGTCCCAAATAGCCAAGGTCAGCAGGAGTTACAGTCATGTCTGTCAGCATGAGGAACCCAACGGTTTGTCTCATTTGTCATTGTCTCTTTTGTTTTAGTCTGGAGCCATCTCATTGTCCTCAGCTTCTTTAAATGCATAGACCCACTGCCACTCTGAACCACCAAAACAATACATTGGACACCATTTTGTGTGTGTGTGTGTGTGTGTGTGTGTTTGTGTGCGTGCGTGTGTGTATGTGTTTGGTATGCGTGCGTGCGTGCGTGCGTGTGTGTATGTGTTTGGTATGCGTGCGTGCGTGCCTGTGTGTATGTGTTTGGTATGCGTGCGTGCGTGCGTGTGTGTATGTGTTTGGTACGCGTGCGTGCCTGTGTGTATGTGTGAGTATGCAAAATCACCACAGTCCACCACAAGCAGCGATACACATTCCACCAGCAGTGTACACCCCCCAACAACTGAGGTGTTCCCCAACAAACAGCAATCTCTGAGTGGGCATCCTCCTCATCTCCTCAGTCATGGTAACCTACGGTACTCTGAGCAGCGATGCTAAATCACGCCCATTGATCTAGAGCAGGTCATTCCAACATTTTCCTTCAAATTAAGACTCCATCCTTGAGATGATGAGGCTAAGGAAGTATGTAAATAAGCTAGTAAGAAATAAAGTAAGTGCATACTTATCATTAATCCCCAAAGGGTGTATAAAAATATAATAAGTATATAATTAATCAATAAAAATAAATAAATAAAGATGTATAGTAGATACAAAACTTTAATAGATCTTGGTGATGAACCGACAGAGATACCAGAAGCAGACAGTTTAGACTTCAGGGTCTGTGGCTCCAACCTTGGTCTCCATCCCCAAACCCTGGCCTGATCTTCATGGTCTATGGCTCCAGTTTGGGCCTCCATCTCCAGATGCTGGCCTGGTATTCAGGGTCTGTGGCTCCAGTTTGGGCCTCCATCTCCAGATGCTGGCCTGGTCTTCAGGGTCTGTGGCTCCAGTTTGGGCCTCCATCTCCAGATGCTGGCCTGGTCTTCAGGGTCTATGGCTCCAGTTTGGGCCTCCATCCCCAAACCCTGGCCTGGTCTTCAGGGTCTGTGGCTCCAGTTTGGGCCTCCATCTCCAGATGCTGGCCTGGTCTTCAGGGTCTGTGGCTCCAGTTTGGGCCTCCATCTCCAGATGCTGGCCTGGTCTTCAGGGTCTGTGGCTCCAGTTTGGGCCTCCATCTCCAGATGCTGGCCTGGTCTTCAGGGTCTGTGGCTCCAGTTTGGGCCTCCATCTCCAGATTCTGGCCTGGTCTTCAGGGTCTGTGGCTTCAGTCTTGGTCTCTATCCCTAAATCCTGGCCTGGTTTCAGGGTGGCTCCCAGCCACATGCGATGGCACCTTCACAAATGGACCAAACAGAGTCATAGCCCATCCTCTAATGCAATGCACTGTCGCTTTGGGAATTTAAGCTTGATAAAAAATGGATATGATAATCTGTGCACGTGGTTGTATTTTTATTATTTATCTAAATCAGATGACATCAATTTCTCTGCTTCAGAAGTAAGTGTCAGCAGCAGAGAAACGTGCGTAACCTGTTGGTTAAAGAGAACTTAGACACCAAAATGAATCTTCAGGGACCCCCTGAGGATTACCTCGCAACCAAGTGGGCTACTAATAAACCCTTTCAACAATGGTTGACATTATTGCTTCACTAATGTTACCAGGGGAAAGAAGTGTACCCACTGGAACAACCCACTGGATGTGAACGAGGCATGTTTTCCAATATGTAGTAGAAAAATAATTGTTGATGAATGCCTTGTTGTAGGCATACATCCGCTAGAAGTCTTTAGATGCATTATACCATTCTGTTCTCCGATAGAATACAGGTGAAACCAATGGTACACATCACTGTACAATCGAGTTGGTTGGTCTTCCCTCTGAGTGAGGCTTTATATTTGCATATATACAAAGCACTTTTAGAAAAGCCACCGCCTCATATCAGGTCAGACTGGAGTGGATGAGATTACCAGCTCGCTGGACTGGTTCACACTGCGTGTTCCTCAGGTCAACTCAGACCCCTTTCAGCTTTTGTGCACCTCCCTCCTTGAATAAACAGCAAAACACTTGAAAAATGAACACAGTCGTAGCGCCAGGGGATTTAAGAAATCGGATGGAATCTTTTTTCTTTCGATTGAAAATGCTTGAATGTGTAAAATTTTTTAATTGAATGTTTCAAAGTAGATTTAAAACATTGTTTACATTTCATTTTGTAATGTCAGCACCATTGAAAATGAGGGTCTCCATCAATGTGCCTCCAAGACCTAAATTAAGAATAAATGAAAACAATGAAAAAGCTCCACCACTGGTCTGGGAATGCAACCCTTCTCAATGTGACGCAACAAGGAGGGGACGTTTAGTGAGTTTTTTCTTTTTTTTTTACCGGTCAAACCTACAGCAGCTTTAACCAATCTTCTGTGCACAGCAAGAGACATTATCAGCTGTGTGTGATCGAGGGTACAGCCAGAAGCTTTCTGGCTGGGTCCAGGGACATGTGGGTCTAGTTGATTTGTGTCAATGCTTCCTCAAAAAGTAAAAATGTCCATTCTGCCAGGAGAAGAGCCATACCGTGGCACCAAGACACTACCATACAGTTCCATCCACATCCTAACTATCATACAGTACCATCCACATCCTAACTATCATACAGTACCATCCACATCCTAACTATCATACAGTACCATCCACATCCTAACTATCATACAGTACCATCCACATCCTAACTATCATACAGTACCATCCACATCCTAACTATCATACAGTACCATCCACATCCTAACTATCATACAGTACCATCCACATCCTAACTATCATACAGTACCATCCACATCCTAACTATCATACAGTACCATCCACATCCTAACTATCATACAGTACCATCCACATCCTAACTATCATACAGTACCATCCACATCCTAACTAGCAGGCAGACAAATACCAGTCACACATTTTGACTGCTATCTCTTTACACAGATCTTTCTTCAAAGAAGTAATGTTCCTGCCTAATGCTACAGGGGTAAACCAGCTACATGAGCTTTCCCTGACACATTTCAGCTAGATTCATATTACGATTATGTAACAAACCACTGTTTGGAGTGGATGCTGGGACTGACTATGGCATAAAGAAACAATTATTTGGTTCCACTGTTATGTGGTTTGAATGGTTGCATTTGGTGATCAGAGGTGACAGATGATGGTGTATAGCAGTTGGGCATCGCATATGCCTTGACACTGCACAGCCATGGTTATAATATCTGAACGCATCTCTTATATTTACATCGGTAGTTGAACCTTTCATTGGATTGCATTTGATAATATGAATACCTGTTTTGAACATGGTCAATGAGTTTGACATAAAAAACATTGTATTGCATGGTCATCTACACACAAGACCCAGCTAACAACATGACATCATACAGGGTTGCATAAGGGTATTGTTGAGATTCCACAGGTATTATAGTTGTACAATATCTTAGTTTATATATTCTGTTTCAAAACCAAAGAGCCCGTCATGACCTGAACTATTGTGATGCTCGTGCCTCAAGGTCAGTGCTGACAGTGCATGTGAGGTATTGAGTCCGAGAGGCTCTAGACATGAACATTATAGGATGACGTTGCCTTTGTCTCAAACTGCAATTCAACAGCCTTGTGATTGACAGAAATAGTGGGCAGCTGTCGATGTTTATTTGGCACTGAATACAATCAACCAAATACCTAAATTACAGAACACACACACACCCAAACACAGTGTGTATGTGTAGTGTGTGTTGTGTTTACACACAGCACACACTAGGTAATGAAACAATAAAATTGCCTACATTTTAAAACTCAACAACAGGGCACAGCACTCAATCTGCAGTGCTGTCATTTTTAAATCTGTGTCCAACGCTGAGACAATGTGAGCTGTAAGCAGGGACCGGCGAAGGAGAAAGCCAGTGAAATGTTATATGTAAATTAAATGCTGCATATTTAACAACCCTGTCAGTGAGACAAATGTTGGCACAGCACACAAGAACACATTTGGCTGCATCCCACATCTTGTGGTCTTTAGCTTCTTGTGTTTCATGCGTGTGTGCAGGTGCTGGTTACACAGCTTGACCAGCTCCCTATGCTGCCACTGGTTAAAAGGTACATTGAAAGAGTTGGGTATCAGACCTCCTGTCCTAAATGAATCCAGCACAGAAAACGAGGTCACCCCCAAATGAAATGAAAACGCTTGCCTCATTGGTTTTCTCTAACTCAGGATGGCGTGGGCCAATCCCATGTGTAGTCTATGTAAGGAAACCAAAGGGTCTACCTATACACCATTTAAAGGCCTGCTATGGTTTCTATGCATCACTTAGTCCTAGAACTGGATTGCTCATGAGCAACAGTAAACACTGCATTGTACCGATCAAGGACCACTTCACAATATCCTCATTTATTTGTATAAAACATTTTCTAACTTATATGAAGGCAGTTTTCTATATGAACATGTTCTTATATAAAGGTAGCAGTACAGGCCATGTTATCACAGTATCAGCATGTGTGTCTGGTGGCTGGTGTGGACAGGAGACCCTCTTAACAGGACCCATCCAGCTGGACCCTTTATCCTAGGGGCCATCTTCTTTGTTCTTTGTTTTGATAACTGTATTTAAAAGATAAAGCCATATTCAGAAAAACAAGATTTTCACATGCAAACATGAAACAACAGTTGAATTACCAATGATTTAACATAGCAGCAAGGAATAGAAACGCTTGAAAATTGGTGTGTGTGTGTGTATGTATATGTGCGTGCGATCGTACCTGCATTTGTGTGTATGTATGTGTGCCATTGTATTTCTCAGGATACATTTCTGGAGAGAAATAGTGGGAGCAAGTACGCAAACCTCAAATGAATATATTTATAGTAGACCTATACATAATCATTCCATGACAGATTAATGTAGTATTTAATCAATCAGCAGTATGGCCTGATAAGGCTCGTCATGTTTCAGACACCAGCATGTCCCCATAGGCTCGTCCTGCTATAGACACCAGCATGTCCCCATAGGCTCGTCCTGCTATAGACACCAGCATGTCCCCATAGGCTCGTCCTGCTATAGACACCAGCATGTCCCCATAGGCTCGTCCTGCTATAGACACCAGCATGTCCCCATAGGCTCGTCCTGCTATAGACACCAGCATGTCCCCATAGGCTCGTCCTGCTATAGACACCAGCATGTCCCCATAGGCTCGTCCTGCTATAGACACCAGCATGTCCCCATAGGCTCGTCCTGCTATAGACACCAGCATGTCCCCATAGGCTCGTCATGTTTCAGACACCAGCATGTCCCCATAGGCTCGTCCTGCTATAGACACCAGCATGTCCCCATAGGCTCTTCCTGCCTACAGAAGCCTAATTTGAAAAATGTTCTAATTCCTGAACTGGAACTGGAAGATTCTCTTGAATCAAAAACAGATGAACCAGTTTTATAATGTTGTAAAATGTGTTTCATTACATGCCAATCTACTTTCATCTTGACGAGAGGGCAGACATCTGTCCTCTATGGAACGTGGAAAGTAGAATTCCATTTGATTGCCAATACAGATGTCAATATAATGTCAATACCTTCTGTTTTGGAACGAGAGCTTTTAGTATGTGCCAGAGACTTAGATGTGTCCTATAGTCATCTACCACTTGTGTAAGCCAATATCCTCCCTCTCCTCCTGGGTCTGAGTGTCTCCCTACCAGCACCAGAGCTGATTCCTAATAATTATCACTGCAGGCCCGTTTCAACCCTACAAGGTTCCATGGGGTGGGCATGCACCAGGCATTGCTCTGCTCTAGACTCCTCCTCTGGAATATAGCTGAAGGCTTTTTTGAGAACACAGAGCACATCTCTCCGCGTCAGAACTTTTAAACATTATTAGGCAATGGTGTACACCTCCTTGACACAACTATTTAGGTTGAATCGTTTCAGTGTTTTCTTGTCATACGGCACGTATTATGTACATATTTTGCATCATGAAATATCTACTTTCATGATGATTTCATTTAAATATTTAGATATCTCTCAAATCAAACAGAAATGTTGAAGAATTGACAATCAAAGAACACACAGTTTATCTTCAAATGCCGGATTTAAGTGAATTGCTTATCATTTGTATTGATGCAGTGATACAGGTAAACCTGTGATTTGTGATTGATGTATTATGTTTAACAACCCTTCTCTCAATATATTGTGTCAAATACAGTGCATGGTATGTTGCCTTTACTTAACAAGGGCCAACAGTATATTGTACTGTATTCATATATAAACATGCATACCCAAATCATTCTAGGACAGTGAACATATTTATTTATGATTTGATTTTTGTTATGTTAAACTTTTTCACGTTAATTTTGGAACAGGGATTCATTTTATGAGCATTGACTGTGGTCCTTGGCATTTGTTAGGATTCCTTGTCTCAGGGAATATGGATAGGGGCTGCCATTCAACTTTATTATAGGCCTGTGCAGTCTTGAGACTTAATAGCTTGACTTTACTTGACTTTTATAATGAGAAATAAGTGACTCTAGAAGGAGACCTTCTGGTCTACTATATTCCTCCTCTATGTGACCGACTTTCAAAGTTACCCAAATATGGATATTCATGCATAATGTATTTTCACCCATCTATCTGTATGGGTTGCCTCAGTTCTGTACTGGCACATGGTAAATCTTAATTCTTAATGAATTCAAAATTGAATTTTAAAAAGAAATAACTGAAAATGTGATATTGTTTACTACATAATTGAGATGGGTACGTCACCCTAAAGAGTTCCATGCAGTTCTGATTTGTATGTCCAAATAATGGCATTTTACCATGTACTATGATACATTTACTAAACAGTAAATTTACAACTCCAAGTATTAACCCATTTAAGGTCCGAAATAGCCTGTTTAAGGAAACAACAACAGTTTATTCTTGGGAAGAATCTTGTGTGGGGTTGAACACATTCGATTACTATGCATGGCTGCATGGATGGCTATATGGACAATTACTGAGTTATTACAGCAAGCCGTCTCTCACCCCACTATGCTCACTCTCAGTTCACTACATTCAAATAAGTGTATTTATTATATCTTTATTATAGATTTCATATTAAATCGGCTATTTGATTATTATTGTGAAATCCCCTATGCATAATCCATGTAGGGGGTGACATCATGCCACATAGACACGGCCTTGAACCTGAGACTTGTTAAGTCATTAGATGCCTATATTAAACCTCACTTCTATAAATACTGCAGTGTAGTACTTGTTAATATGCCTTAAACCTCACTTATATATATATATACTGCAGTGTAGTAGTTGTTAAAATGCCTTAAACCTCACTTCTATAAATACTGCAGTGTAGTACTTGTTAATATGCCTTAAACCTCACTTATATATATATATATATATATACTGCAGTGTAGTAGTTGTTAAAATGCCTTAAACCTCACTTCTATAAATACTGCATTGTAGTAATTGTTAATATGCCTTGAATCTCACTTCTATGAATACTGCAAAGATGGTGTTTCAAGTTTGAATACATTTATGATTAGATTTATTTTGTATTTCTCACCTGCACAGCAGGATGATGGATGTGATGGTGAAGTTGAAAAATGTGTTTCATTTGTGAAACATGGACATCTCATTCTGCAGTCATAATACCGTGAGTGACCAGACACTGATAATAGCTTTATGATACCAGGCTAAAAGGTTGTACTGATAAGAGAAGACATTAATATCCGAGATTATGGATTATATCTGATACTCCCTGAACATCAGTGGCCACACACCGGTGTACACACGTACACACACATACACAGAGATAATGAGGCACCATTGAACCACCATATGAAATGTAGCGCATAGAATCCCACAGATCATCATCATTCTTAAGAGGTGTTGAAAGGACTGTGCAGCGGGAGACGTGTTGGAGAAGGAGGATTGCAGCATTGTGGTTTAGTCCACGTTTTAGTGGAATCCACGTGAAGTTACCCGCTGGTTAGCAATGTCCTTTTAAGTGGAGTGTTTTCTTTTGTCATGTAAATGCTGCGTGAATGACTGTATCCAATTGAGTCGTCGAACTAAATCCATATTTTCAAAGGAAAACATTTGAATGAGATGCAACACAGCCATCGCTTTCACAGTTCAGCAACAGGTGCTTACGGAGCGACATTTCTCCTTCAGTCAATATCTAGCTCATTCAAAAACGTGATTCAAAAACATTTCCCAATAGTGGTGGATTAGTATCCAAGTGCTTTCATCGAAAGACAGTATAGCTTGGCACATTGCAATTTGGGGTTTGTTGCTATAAAGTTGAAAAGGAAGCACTGCTTTTGAAATGTATTTGCACTCGGGTATTATAGGCACAGCTTTTGAAAGAACATTTTTGAAAGTCACTTCCCTACCATTTTTGTGATGCGGGAAACAAAACCGACAAAAGTACAAAAGCAAAATGATTTGCAAACATTATAAATCAGATGTTAACAAACCTACATCGCAGCCTCCAATAAAGAAATGGCCTTCTTTTAGAGAAGATTCTTTTATTATTGCATTATTATTATTAAAAGTATGTATATAAAAAAAACACTGTTTCAATTAAAGGTGCTGTAAGATTTAAGAGCTGTAATTTGACTAAGTTGTTAGAAGGCCTAGCCTTCCATCAGCTATTAGTGAGTGAAAAGCTCTGTGAGAATGTCTCTTTTGAGTCGACTGCGAGATTTCAGACCACTCCTGGCTCATTGCTGATCAACCATAGAATGTCTTCCCTGATTGGTTAAATCAGAGAGGGAGGGGAGTTTTGTATTTATTTTTGTCTCCAAATCTTGCTCTCTTCCGCTCCTTTCAGTTCTCTCTCTTTACAAAGGTCGAAGCTTCCTACAGCACTTTTAAATACAAAACATACTACACATCTGCTACAGAGAACCTGTAGTCCTCCAAATAGCCAGTATGAAGACGAGTCTTTTCCAGCTTTCCAGGACCAGTACTGTTTTGAAATTAGGTCAATGGATGGAAGTCATTGTGTGAGACAGAGTAACTCATGATAAATACAACATGTTGGCATTATTCAAAAGGTAATGCAAATTGTGGACGTGGATCATATTATACATATAATGATCTGAATAGTCCTATTAATATTAATAGAGGGTCGTAAACTGGTAACATTGTAAGGATGGATTTTTAGTGAGATATAATCCACCAATGTAACATGACCAGGAATACAACTTTATACAAAAACATGTATATGTATATATATGTTTGTCCTTCATTCAGATATGAGCAAGTGAGATAGAGTCCACTTACAGAGATAGGGCTCAGTTTTACATGACATTGTTTTAAAAACCCAAACGTCGATGTACAATTTATTCCAGGGTTTATTCTCCTCGAAGTAGTATTGGCTTTGTTGCATTTTAGAATTTGTCCCTCACTATCCTATAAGGCTGAGATTCTAAGGGAGTTGTAGTGAGCTGATGACACTAATATCTGATAGTGGCTGCTAAACGATACAGAAAGTCACTGCCTCATCACATGATGATAACCAAAAATAAGGGGTGTTCATTCGATATTTCACTGAATAACCAGAGGTCTATTCTTAAAAACTACAACCTAAACCGTAGTTCAAAATGATATAGAAATCCCAAACTTGAAGTGTGTGTGTGTGTGTGTGTGTGTGTGTGTGTGTGTGTGTGTGTGTGTGTGTGTGTGTGTGTGTGTGTGTGTGTGTGTTGTTTTTCACATTATGGAAAAACGTTTCCACAACCTTTTTTTTTTTTTTTTAAATAGGCAGCATCTCATGTGTAATATGTAAGACTTTCTAAGAGCTATTATGACTATTATGATTATGTGTGGATTAGGGATTTTGTCATTGTAATATGCAAGTTGTAATTGTCTGAACATTTCAAATCTAGTACACCAGTTGGGTTTGTGTAGTAGCTGCTGTATTACCTTATGGATTTCCAAGAAGTTTTAATTAGAAGGAGCTACGCCCCCATTCAGGCCAGCTCTCTTCAGATCGCCTGGTCGATGTGGTTGGCTGGTGCTCCTGCACTCTGCCCTCACTGCAAACTCTGTAACTCCTTCCAAGCCATTCCTGACCTTTTTGGCTCCACTCAGTAGACTCCTTCGTGTTTTGACTTCCTTCATTCAATGTTAGGATTAGGATATCCAAACATCATTATATCTGCCTACCCTTTTCCTAATGTTTGCACTACAAACATGTTTGCCATTTCATAAAAAGGCCAATAGAAAGCTAATTGTGTTCTAAGGGTAAACATTTGCATCTGCACAGAGGTTCAGCCAGTACTATAGTGACACTTCATTGTGCAAGTAGTAGTAATTATTGTATGATATAATATATAGCAGAGATTGCTGCACACCAGGGATTTTTCAAGTTGGGGAACTTGTCTTTTCATGGTATCACCTACCATTGGACCATGCATGTGGTGGACATATACGTATGATATAGAAACTTAAATGAAGTTAGTATTAATGATTAAGTATTTCGTTATGAACATATTTCTATATCACAGCGTTTTGGGCAGATACAATCATTGGGGGCTTAGCCCAAAAAGTGAGTTGAGTGCGGATGTTATGGACTCAGGACTGCCGTAGTGAAACTACAGTGTTCAGAAGACGGACTACTAAATGCACATCTTAGATACTTTGCCCCATGCGTTCTGACTGTGTTTGAGCAGGCTGTACAAACGTGGACAACACGGTGAAAAATCTAACTTAATTACCCAGGTTGGAATTTAAATTAAAAGAAAATTATAGAGGCTCTCCGCCACAAAAGGGAAACAAAATGGTTGTCACATTGAGAATGTTTGCTGACGATTACCCCCCTGTCCCCTCATATTTATCGACTTTAGTATGATTGTACGTAAATATTGTAGGTATATTGATTGTTTGTTTTCGTGAATGGCCGAATGATTTGTTGATTTAAATGTTCCTGGCTGCAAGGAATTGTTGGACGGCATTATCTCCTTTCGTAAAGGATGTTCCAGTGTACCCTTTGCTAAAGCACATTCGAAAGGAAGCATTGAAGCACCTTTCCTTAGCATTTAGAGAATTTGAACAGCTCTTATCATGGCTGCCACTTAGATACTTCCAGGTCCTTTTACTCAGTTAGGAACTTTCCTACACAAAAAAGTATTGGTCCGCAGCCATAGTATTGCAATATTTCTGAGTAACCCAATTATTAATACTGAAGCAACCCAGCAGGACTAACATGGGAGACTCTTGGGGAGTTCGTGGGGGGAAGATGTTGCCCTAGTTCAGCTGATTGGTCAGGTTCAGAAAAGGGGAGGGGCTGAGAAGGGAACAGAGTTGGAGGGAAAACGAAGGGAGAAAAAGAAGAAAGCCAAAAGAGAAACACCTCAAACGTTACTCCCAGTTATTACCTAAATAGCTAGTTTATGTTGTTTTGGACACTCTTCCAACCCCGTTATTAGCCTGTATTTTAGGGTAATAAAGCCCGGTTCTCCGGTTAAACTTCAGCCACCGTTTCCTCATCATTCAGCTAGCTAGCAAGCCGTGCGGCGGAGCCGCGAGCACTACAATAAGTTTTTCGATAAAGTTTAAAACGTTTATCTTATAGCTTGCAGGTTTCCATCCTTTACAATAAATATGTATTATTCTATAAACTACGTTATTAACAACATAAAACTTGTTTTCGTGTCTTAATTTGTCAAATCGAGCCATGATACACGTATTTAAAATAGCTATTGCTAGCAGCATTTTTTTTAAACCCTTGTTCTATTTCATGTAGGCTACGCCGTCTAGGCATCGCCTTATAGGCTTGTCCTGTGCGCGCACTCACGTGCACTGAACGCAGCAATGCACCAATCAACGTGGGCACTGCCCACACTTCCCACGACACACTTTTCTTTCAGCATTTGCACTAACTAAAATCATAATTAACCATGATGACTTCATGCAGCAGCAGCGTGGCGGAGCCAGCGGAGGTACGGCCCTTTTCAGGGCCTCTCTGCTCCTCTTGCCCGGCTATCCTATCTCCGGACAACAGGCACGTTATATGCTTCTGTTGCCTCGGTGCGGAGCACGCCAAGGCAGCCTTTTCGGGCTCCGGTTCCTACGCCGCCTGTACCACCCTACCTCAAGAGGTGCTCCTCTCGAGGCGCCTGTTCTTTTCCCCGTCGGTGGAGCTTGCGGACGCCGTCGATATTTTAGACGCCGTGGCGGCACCGGGGGAGGATGAGGACTATGACCTCGACGTGGACTCCGCGTCGGGGACTTCTTCACGGCCTTCGGGGGTTTTGCCCCCGGAGAAGCCGCACCGTTTCGCCGACCTGTTCGGCGAAATCATGGGCGAGGCAGTGGCCATCAAGGGCATCGCTATGCCACCTCCACCGCCCTCCCCGGAACTGGACGATATGCAGGGGGACTATTTTAGACCTCCTTCGTCAACCAGACGGCCTACCCTATGCCCTCTGTTCCCACCCGTCCAGCGGTATCTTACCGCGGCGGCTGAGGACCCGTCCTCCCTTAAGGCCCCGGTGAAGGCGTTCACAGATTTCACCAGGGTGGAGGGGTGGTCCGCCAAACAGGCGAGGGGGATACCTCGCCTGGAGCCTCCTCTGGCAGCGCTCCTCTGTCCGGGCGCCGGATGGCGTCCGAACGAGAAGCCGCTGCCCCCCGACCGCCTTCTCAAGCAGCTCGCTGCCTTTGGGGACAGATCTTTTGTCTGCGCCTCACAAGCTGCGGCGGCTGTGAATAACATTGCCCTACTTTCCTCTGCCCTGTTGGCCATGACAGTTGACAAGGATTCGTTCGGGCAGAACGACGTGGAGAAGGTCGCTAGATTCTCTGGCGCTATCCTCCAGCTTTGCCAGCCGGTGGCGGTTACTGCCGGACGTCAGATGGCGTGGGCGACCATGTCATCGAGCCATGTGGCTGTCCTTCACCTCTGTTCCTGACAGAGAAAGGGCGGGCCTTATCCAGGGTCCATTAGCAGCGGACGGGCTTTTTGGACCTCGGTTCGCGGAGGTTCTTGCCCACCTTCAGTCCGTCCGTGAGAATCGTTCCCGGTTCGGACCGATTCTCACGGGCTCCTCCTACCAGGCCAGCGGGAGCAGTCGGGCCAGCAGGAAGCGGGGTCGACCACGTGTTCAACGGGCCAGGACGCCGCATCCAGCACTGACGCCTCAGCCAACGCCGCCTCCGCAGAGCGCCAGGCAGCGAAGGGGCAGAAATCACGGAGGCTGGCGCCCACGTGGGACTGACCCACGTCTTTTTCCCTCCCAAATAAAGATTTAAAAGCCCGTTCGAACAAACGGCAGTACATCTTTAAAGAGCTATGTCCTTTAAGGCGACCGCGCCCTGCGCCTGTCGTGCATTCCTCTCCCCCTCAGCCTCTCCCTCCCTTTCAGCTCAGTGGCTGTGGGGCGGCGGCTAGACGGTGTAGTATAGCCAGGGGGTCGTCCGCTTCTGTGCGGCGTCCCCGTGCGCTTCACGAGCGGGTTGAAGACTCGTCTCACGAGGCCGTCTATGCGGCTTCGTGTTACAGTCTTCCAGACCCCGACTTTGCCCCCTCGACCTCCTCTCTACAGTCTGGTGGCTGTGGGGAGACGTCGGAGCTGTTCGCCGTAGGCACGGCGAGTGAGCAAGCTGTGAGTTTGTCGTCTGCAGCGGGTTTCCCGCTCGCAGGGGGTCAGTCCCCTCCCTTTCGAGGTACACCCCCCTTGGTTCACACGCAGTGTGAAAGCGGTAGGGGCAGAGGAATACAGCGCATTCCTGGACAGCGTTCCCCAGCTGGATGCTCGCCATCTCTCTGAGCGTCATGCGTGTTGGCGAGAGCGATGCGTTTTACCCGCGTGGTTGGACAACACGTTGAGGTGGGGCCACCCCATACAGTTCAAGCACCGTCCCCCACCCTTTATGGGGGTGGTGGAGACAAGGCTGCAGGATCCAGCGGCGAGCAAGGCTCTGGCAGCGGAGGTGGTCCGTCTCTTGGGGAAGGGGGCTGTCTCTGTTGTTCCCCCCCTCGAGTCACGCCTAGGGTTTTACTCCCGCTACTTCCTCGTTCCCAAGAAGTCAGGGGAGATGAGACCCATTCTGGATCTTCGCGTCAACAATTTTATTGCCGCAATTTTGTTGCCGTGAGGAAATTCAGAATGCTCACCACCAGAGCGTTGCTCCAGTGTGTGAGAGAGGGCGACTGGTTCACATCCCTGGATCTCAAGGATGCTTACTTCCACGTCCCCATTATCCAGGCTCACAGGAAATTTCTCCGCTTCGCCTTTATGGGCATGGCGTACGAGTACCAGTGCCTGCCGTTCGGTTACTCCATGGCCCCACGCACTTTTTCAAAGTGTGTAGAGGCAGCGCTGGGGCCGCTCAGGCATCAGGGAAAGAGAGTTCTCTTTTGCCTCGACGACCTACTGATTCTGAGCGACTCAGAGGAAGCTGCGAGAAGAGACACCATGACGGTGATAAATCATCTCTCCTCGTTGGGTTTCGCCATCGACTGGGTAAAGAGCTCTCCACTCCCCAGCCGCCGGCTAGTCTACTTGGGGCTTTGCCTAGACTCCGTCACGTTCACAGCGACGCTCTCGTGATGTAACGGGGAGAGAGCTTTTGCGTCTCCCCTTTGAGGGGAAGGTCCTTAGATCTGAGCCAAACTCTTTGGCCTGGGGAATAAGGAGGGGCAGGTACGCCGTGTTTATTGGCCTGGCGCTGAGAACGAGAGGAAGCCTGGAGGAGCGTGGTCCGGGCGCGCTTCCAAGTCCGCTGGCAACGTCGCATGTGGGCCTGAATGGAAGGAACAGCGATCTCTGCCTCCAGGGAAGGGAATTAAGGCGGCTGGTATCCCAAGGAGCACTGGAAAGGGGAAAAGCCCGTGGAAGAGTTCATCAAGGAGCTGTGGGCGTACTCTACACACGGTAGCTGGGAGCTCCAGGTGGAGGGGTTTCCTTCCGTGACGCAGCGTAGCGCGGCCTCCATTTCCTGGTTTGCCCGCTCCGCTTGGCCGTTAGACTGGGGGTGGTACCCCGAGGAGAGGCTGACTGAGGCCCCCAGAGCGGTGCAGAGACCACGTCCACCAGGATACCGTGCAACCTGAAGACGTGAGCGACGAGAAGATCGGCAGTCTCCTTGGCGGACGGGAGCTTGGGGAGCGCGAGGAAATGGGTGGACTTGGAGAAGCGGTCAACGATCGTGAGTATGATGATCATTCCTTCTGACGGGCTGAGACCGGTAACGAAGTCCAGGGCGATGTGGGACCAGGGACGGCTGGGGATGGGCAGGGGTCGGAGTAGGCCGGAGCGGGGCCGAGTCTTGCTGCGCGAACAAGTTGAGCAGGCCGTGACGTAAGCGCGGACGTCCGCGTCAATGGTGGGCCACCAGAATCACCGGCGGATGAAATCCAGGGTACGGGTAACGCCAGGGTGACAGGTGAGTCTGGTGGTGTGTGCCCACGAGAGGACCATCGAGTGCTCCGCATCCGGGACAAATAGACGGTCGGGCGGGCCGGAACCTGGGTCGGGCTGGTGTTCCTGGGCCTGGAGGACACGCTTTCACAGGCGCACGGGACAGTGCACCACCCGCCCGATGTGACGGGTCGGTTGTTGGTTTGGCTTCTGAGAGGTTGATTCTGCAAGGCAGAGGTCTGCCAGCATCAGTTATCAACACTATTCCGAGTGCTCACGCGCCTTCCACTTCCTCCCTTTACGCGGCGAAGTGGGGCGTTTTTTCTATGTGGTGTGACCTCAACCACGTTATCCCATCTCTCTGTGAGGTGGGAAGCGTGCTTGGGTTCCTTCAGTGTTTACTGGAGAAAGGTTTGGCTTTCTCCTCCATCAAAGTCTGTGCGGCAGCCGTTTCGGCTGGCCACGCAGGATATGACGGAAAACCGGTTTTCAGTCACCCCTTAGTCAAGAGATTCTTGCGTGGGGTTAGACGTGTTAAACCTGTTTTCTCGTGTGCTTACACCACGTTGGGATCTTCCCACCGTGTTGCGTGGTTTATCCAAGGACCCTTTCGAGCCTCTGTCTCAAGCCCCTTTGGATGTCATTTCCTTTAAAACAGCGCTCTTATTGGCTTTGGTTTCTGCCAAACGTGTCGATGAGTTGGCCTCGCTGTCTGTCAGCCCGAGCTGCTTGTTATTGAACGAGGACAGCTCCTTCGCGCTGCTTAGACCCATTCCTGTGTTCCTCTCCAAGAACATATTCAGTTATTTTCGGTCGAGGGATATTGTGCTTAAGGCTTTTCACCACCCGCCTCATACTAGTGAAGCGGGGGCGGAGTTGCATCTCCTGTCAGTCAGAGTTACAGACTCACTCTATTCTCTTTATTATCGCTTTGCGTGTTTTTAAGAGAATTCAGGGTTTTCTATTTAGCTGTTGTGTTTTGCACATCTTCGGCTTTTTGAGTCTGATGTGCCCTGTGACTTAGGTCTTTATTTTTGTGACTTGGGTCCAGCAGGAGTACATTTATCGGGCTCTGCTCGCAGCTTCACCGTAGCCCATAAGGCAAAGCCTAGACGGTGTAGCCTACATGAAATAGAACGATAGTTATGTTATTATAACTCTAGTTCTATGATTGTTGGCGTAGCCGTCTAGTTTCCCACCTGCTGTACCCTCCAAATTCTGAAAGAATAGCATGGAGGATGAACGCTGCTGTGCGCCGCCTTATACACACGGTGTCGTGGGAAGTGTGGGTAGTGCCCACGTTGATTGGTGCATTGCTGAAAAACAATTCAGTCCACGTGAGTGCTCCCACGGGACAAGCCCATAAGGCGAAGCCTAGACGGCTACGCCTTCAATCATAGAACTAGAGTTATAATAACATAACTAACGTTTTCTTACCAGTACAGGAAGTCGGCAGCACTTAAATCTGCATGTCGCCATCTAGAGGTGTATGCAATATACACAGCCACATTTGACAGATTAACTGCGGCACACATTGGACAAAACTCTACGAGATACACAAATGAGTATGTATATAATAAAAAATATATAATAAAGTAAAACAAATTTGTGTTATACATAATGTGAATTGTCTTCTGTATGTGAACATATTCAAGTTCAATAAACACATATGTAACCATCCACATTTTACAGATTGTTTTTCGGGATCAGCAGTAGGACATATTGGACAAAAATCCACAAACAAAATTTAGCAGTTAACAAAGACACATACAATCCTGAAAGCTGCAAAAGTGAGTGTGGATATATTTTAACAAGACACAACTGAAAGGTAGGTATTTGTGGATCGTGAAATATTCGTGGAGATATCCTTTTACAAAGCACTTGGTGGTACACGTAATGTGAATTGTCTTCTGTGGGTTACAACTCACTTCCTTTGATATGCATATCGCCAACTACAGGTGTATGCTATGTATGCATCCACATTTTACAGAACTTTTTATTTTACGGATCAGCTGCATTACACATTGGACATATTGGATATGTTTTTACAAGACACAGGTTAAAAAATTGGATTGTGAAATATCCTTGTGGATATACTTTTACAAAGCACAAGTACCAAATTGTTGTGGATCGGCGTACGCGCCATATATGTGTATCCACTCACGTGTGTTTGTGTGTTCAGGTATAAGTGGTGACCCCTCACCTGGTGTCTCCGCCAGGAGAATGTGGATGCTCCGCAACGCTGTCACTGCATCGCAACTGGGAGAGGAACGTGTGCCCAGCTGTTCCTCTCACCCTGTTCCTCTAGAGAGCACACCCACAAGGCCTCCGCAGATCACTACAGGATCACCCACACTATGTCAACCAGCTTTTATCCAACGGGGCTGATATTCTGGGGATGCATTTTCTAACTTCTTGTTTTAAATTGGGATATGTAAACACATTAATTTGATAGGGTGTAGACTGTTATTTAAATCCACGACAGTCACAATGGAATAAGATACCAAAACATGTATATAAAGACATATCTTATGAAGTAACATCATTACTGTAACGGAACAAACACAAACTGACACGCACAAACAAACACACAAACACACAAACACACAAACACAGACACAAACAGAGACACACACAGATACACATACAAATATACAGATCTTTGTGTTGTTCCTTGTGAGCTGTAGGCCCCACAGTGGCTGGGTCCTAATGAAGAGTGATGGTGGATTATGAGCAGTGTGTATGTGTGTCTCTCTCTGCTAATCGCCTAATAATTGGATGTGATGGCGCAGTGTACGTCTTGATGATTAATTACATGAAGCAGCACTCCCAGCTCCCAGCAGGGCGGCTGCAGGTGCAGTGTTGACGTGCCGAAGCTAGCGTTATGTTATCACGCGCGCACACACACGCACATACACGCTCGGATCTCCACACACGTGGGCATTTATGAACACAGTTATTTGACCTGAAACAGAACCATGCAGTAAATAAGGTGTGACTGACTAACACTTAAACCCCCTTTCCTGAGATGATATAGAAAGGCGATAGTTGACTTCACGCTGGAGTGTGTTCCCGTATCCTCTGACTATCGTCCCCCTAACTTCAGGGCTGCTGTGTCTTCATTGGGGAGCTCAGTTTCAAACCATTGAACATAAAAAACATAATCCACTATTAAGATATTTGATTGCATTTGAGTGGTTCATGTTCCATTTCACCTCATTAAACACGCAGAATGTGTGAATATAACTTGTCTGCTAACAATGTCATCAATAGATTGAGTTAATACCTCAAATAGAAAACAACAGGTAACCCTTAAACTCTCGTCCCACTCCCTTTTCACTAATATCAACCAGGAAGTGAATGAGGACTGAGCTTTGAATGGCCAGCGTCTGACTAGTTCATAGTGTCCTAGAATCTCAATTTGCAAGATATGATGAAAGTTTTGGTGTTAATTCCTCCTCACTATTCACTTTCCTGTTACTGTTTTCTGAAAAACATGTGAAATGCCTTAATGCAGCAGATTGCTTAGAATTCTCTTTTTGAACGTTTGATGCAAGCCACCCAGTACATGGATGTGTTGTTGAAACAGCCACCCAGTACATGGATGTGTTGTTGAAACAGCCACCCAGTACATGGATGTGTTGTTGAAACAGCCACCCAGTACATGGATGTGTTGTTGAAACAGCCACCCAGTACATGGATGTGTTGTTGAAACAGCCACCCAATACATGGATGTATTTTGAAACAGCCACCCAGTACATGGATGTGTTGTTGAAACAGCCACCCAATACATGGATGTATTTTGAAACAGCCACCCAGTACATGGATGTGTTAAACAACGCCAATAAAATAACAACCTCCCATTCTCTTCCCTCCCTCCCAATGTTTCTCTGCCAAGCGCGCATGTGAGTGACAGGCATGTGATTGACAGGCAAGACCGAGTCACAGAACCAATCAAGGAAGAGATGCCCTGATTGGTCAGAAATAAGCCGGGAGCGGCCTCAAATCTGAATGTTCTCATCTAGAGGCAGGCACAGTCAACACAAACAGATATTCTCACAGAGCCTTTCACTCACTGAAAGCTGACGGATGGCTGTGGCATTTCTAACAAAGTACACAAAAATAATATCTGTTAAATCTTACCTACAGCACCTTTAATCAACCAGAATGTATATATTTGTATTTATTTGACTCCATAAAGGGGGTGCCAAAGAGAAGAGATGATTTGGCTTAAAGTTAGTATAGTATTAGTAAGTTATGCAGCAAGACATAACTCCATGATATATTGAGGATATAAAGTATAGCTTTACATATTGCAAGCTGTTTAAATGTGATGATAGGAGATACTCAGTGAGTGCATGCAAGCATGTTTATGCTTCCTAATCAGTTATTTTAGAAGACTAAAATAATACATTCATGTTTGTGCTTCCTTACATACATTTTCACGTTGATCCTTTTTTTTTTAAGGATCTGTAAAATTGTGTTACAATCAGAAATCAGTTTTTGGAAATATAAGCATGTTGAATGTGAAGTTATGATGAATATTTTAAGCTAAAAATTGCTTTGTTTCGAACAATTACTGTATATTTTTATTTTGTTAAAGACCACCAAACCCTTTGCATTCCGATAATAACACAACAGCTGCAGGGATATTTGCATATTTTGATGTGCTTCTTAAAGAATTTTCTAAACAATGTTCGATTTGTGCCAGGACAGAAGGGAAATGAAATGCAGGGGAGCTGCACGTCCCTACCCAATTAGTGACCTCCTTTCTTCTCTTGTTTCCCCCACTCTCCTTCTGATCTCACTTTGTATTCACTATCACCGCTTTTCACCCTCTTTTCTCCCCCCATCAACTCTATCCATCCTCCCACATTTCTCTTGTACCCTCCTTTTGTACTACCCTCCTCTATCTCTCCCTTTTCACTGCACAAATGAGTCCATTTGGCCTGGGGATAATAACGTAGTGCTTGGATCAGATTGGATGGGTTATATTTGGACTACGGCTTGAGCAAAGAAATATGGTCAAAAGAGAGAGGGAGGGAAGAAATGAACAAAAGGGAGACAGACATCCACATTTGAAACACACACACACACACACACACACACACACACACACACACACACACACACACACACACACACACACACACACACACACACACATACAGCACTTAGCCTAACACGGTGATGACATGAATGTATTATTTACAGTACCAGTTGGAACAGGTACCAAACGGACGTTTTAATTGAGATTTCATATTTCAAACTGTGCAAAAGATGCCAGTCCATTTTTCTTGATTGTTCCCTGGTGGTTGTTTTCCCTGGTGCCGCTGAACGGGGACACGGGGCACGGGACACGGCTGGATGTATGTATTGGGGCTACAGTCACCAGCGGTGTATCCCGAGAGAGGTGAAGCTATTCAACACAGAGCCAGCCTGAGCCCTATTAAGCACTTATGAACCATGCCTGATTGGCATGCATTGTTAAATATGTGCATGACCCGAATGGGGAAACAAAAATAGACATGTATCAATAGTTTTACTTGTATACGTTGTAGTTGGAAGGATGTTTACCAAGATCCGAAAAAAAGCATGTTATAGTTCGGGCTCTAAGGGAAGTGCGCTCTCTAGCATTTCCCCTAACCCAACTGATGTGTGTGTGGGCGTGTGTTTGAGAGAGAGAGAGAGAGAGAGAGAGAGAGAGAGAGAGAGAGAGAGAGAGAGAGAGAGAGAGAGAGAGAGAGAGAGAGAGAGAGAGAGAGAGAGAGAGAGAGAGAGAGAGCGCCCTGACGTATTGGCGTCCACGTAGGTATTGTTGTGTAGGTGTGTTTGGTTGGGTGCTGTTAGGCCACGTCTTCTACAGAATCATTGACAACCTCCTGTCGCGACACCAGTCACGTGACGTATCAGAGGGAGGACGGTTTGAAAATGTCTGCATGGAACCGTCACCTACTGATTGTGTTACGCAAAATGAAATCAGAATAGTCCTACAAAAGAAGTTATTGGTTTATTATTTTTCCTTCCCGTCCCAGCCGGTGCAGTAGTCTAGACTGGTCCAAATGATCCGCTGAACTGTGATTATAACAGGGACACACGCCATACCACATGCACGTTGTGATAAATAACACCCAAAAGTATTGTCGGAGTATTGCCCCCCCCCCCCCCCCCATGTCAGAGGAGGACCCGCCCCCTGGAAATACCGGTCCTGGTTGGGTCGGACGACGCGTCAGCTGCGCCAACCCACCGCTCCTTCCGCTGGCGGCTGACTGCAGATGTGTCGGAGCATGGAGGGCTGCAACACGGCGGTGGGAGCGTGTAGACTTTAAAAACTTTTCTTATGGGAGATTGGATCGCTATTGTGTCCGCATTGACGCCGCGACCACCCGTCCCGGATATGGATCACTGAACGGGCGAACGACGCACACAGCCGAACCGGAGGGCCAGTGACGGAAGCTGATCGGAGCTTTTAAACATTTAGTTGGTGGTTTGGCGCCGGGAGAGACGAGGGGACAATGCCCGCGGCCGCCCTGCTGCCGTTCACCGCGGTGCCGAGTAGGAAGTCAGCCGGGCCGACCTCCTTCAGGCTGACGGAGAAGTTCATTCTGCTGCTGGTGTTCAGTGCCTTCATCACGCTGTGCTTCGGGGCGATCTTTTTCCTGCCGGATTCGTCCAAGCTGCTCAGCGGAGTTTTCTTCCACTCGTCCGCGGTGGAGACCAACACTCGTACAGGTACCGTCAGCGGCTCCGGCTCAGCCGTCGCGAACGACGAAAGGATCCTGGCAAAAATCCGGAAAGATCACGAAAACGCCCTGCTGGAAGCCAAGGACACGCTGCAGAAACGCCCCGAGGAAATCAAGCAAGAGATCATGAAGGAGAAGGAGAAGCTCTTGAGGGAGGGTCTGGGGCAAGGTGGCGGAGATGTGGACCGTCTGCCCTCCGTTGAATACCAACGGCCCCCAGGGGCCACGGGACATGAGCCCTCGGACCCCCAAACCAAGGAGAGACGGGCCAAAATCAAAGAGGTAAGGGATAAAGCACAATCCAGGCCGCTAGACCCAGTACGGGTCCACAACCTGCTATCACCTGTAACGCCGTTGATCCATGTTACAATAGCACGAACTCGTAGGACACGTAGCTGCATCGTAGGTGACACACACACACACACACACACACACACACACACACACACACACACACACACACACACACACACACACACACACACACACACACACACACACACACGTCGTTGCCAAGCTGGTTCCAGTGTCCCTGGGAACCAGCTTGTTGCTCCTGCGCTGGGGGCCCCCTGGCGCCGATGGTTCACCCAGTAGGCCCCGGGCAGTATCGGCTTTGGCGTATCGTTGGTTATCTTTTAAGTTGAGTAAGCTTAGATCCATCCATGGTTACTGCAGTACTCAAACTTTGACATGATCGAAGATGATGGCAAATGTACTTTAAGTTGAGCAACTAAAATCCTTTTTCTGAAAGGTTTAACAAGGTTTTAACATTTAACATGTTTATACAACCACTGGGTTAGCATTAAATTATATATATACAAATAAAATACAAAACCCATTAATACCATAGAAAATGTTAATATAAACAAATGATACCAAATAAAGTCTAATGCTATGTTTTGTTAGTGACATGACACACTACTGTAAATGATTACCAAGAGCATAGTTATCCATTGATGGATGTAGTAAACATTTTAGACCCCATGACAACAGCACAAATATTTGCTCTGTCAATGGATCATCTTTCCTGGAGCACTTTATCTTGTTTGGCTAAACCTGTAGCCTTATAATCCATGACTGTGTTTATTCAACAGTATGTGCAATGCACACACCTATTCATTTAATAGTCATTTTAAATGGTCAATCCTGAAAAGCGAGAATCTAACATCCCTGGTGGAACAGATTTTTTGTTGTTGTTGTGTGGCTTCTTTAATTGCCCAAATTATTATCTAGTTATCTATTGCCTTCCGAACTATTAAGAATAATCTTGGTTGAATCTGACCTTCCAATCAGAGAGACATTCCATAACTTTAGTTCAGTGCTCCACTCCTCAGATTTCAGTGTTTGGTTACCCATTGATTAAACTGTATGGACGTGGCATTACACAGGTCGAGATTTGTGAAGGGGTGTTTTGAAACCTGAAGCTTGTCCATAAGCGACAACATTTGTTCCGAAATGGCGCTGACTCAAAATCTTAGCTGGTTGAATTGGGCTTCTTTGAAACTACCCTTAAGAGAAAGTAACTAATGTTACTAGATTATCTCTGCACATTGTAGATGGTAGCCTGTGGACCATCCTGATCACGTGACCTCACATTCTGTTTCGCTACACAGATCAGTCTGCACCTCTAGCTGCCCACATCGATATCCTGAAATTACGATGCAACCGGGGCCAATCAGGGACTGCGTTGTAGTTGATGAGGTAATCGGGGCCAATCAGGGACTGCGTTGTAGTTGATGAGGTAATCGGGACCAATCAGGGACTGCGTTGTAGTTGATGAGGTAATCGGGGCCAATCAGGGACTGCGTTGTAGTTGATGAGGTAATCGGGGCCAATCAGGGACTGCGTTGTAGTTGATGAGGTAATCGGGGCCAATCAGGGACTGCGTTGTAGTTGATGAGGTAATCGGGGCCAATCAGGGACTGCGTTGTAGTTGATGAGGTAATCGGGACCAATCAGGGACTGCGTTGTAGTTGATGAGGTAATCGGGGCCAATCAGGGACTGCGTTGTAGTTGATGAGGTAATCGGGGCCAATCAGGGACTGCGTTGTAGTTGATGAGGTAATCGGGACCAATCAGGGACTGCGTTGTAGTTGATGAGGTAATCGGGGCCAATCAGGGACTGCGTTGTAGTTGATGAGGTAATCGGGACCAATCAGGGACTGCGTTGTAGTTGATGAGGTAATCGGGGCCAATCAGGGACTGCGTTGTAGTTGATGAGGTAATCGGGACCAATCAGGGACTGCGTTGTAGTTGATGAGGTAATCGGGGCCAATCAGGGACTGCGTTGTAGTTGATGAGGTAATCGGGGCCAATCAGGGACTGCGTTGTAGTTGATGAGGTAATCGGGGCCAATCAGGGACTGCGTTGTAGTTGATGAGGTAATCGGGGCCAATCAGGGACTGCGTTGTAGTTGATGAGGTAATCGGGACCAATCAGGGACTGCGTTGTAGTTGATGAGGTAATCGGGACCAATCAGGGACTGCGTTGTAGTTGATGAGGTAATCGGGGCCAATCAGGGACTGCGTTGTAGTTGATGAGGTAATCGGGGCCAATCAGGGACTGCGTTGTAGTTGATGAGGTAATCGGGGCCAATCAGGGACTGCGTTGTAGTTGATGAGGTAATCGGGACCAATCAGGGACTGCGTTGTAGTTGATGAGGTAATCGGGGCCAATCAGGGACTGCGTTGTAGTTGATGAGGTAATCGGGACCAATCAGGGACTGCGTTGTAGTTGATGAGGTAAAATACAGGCCGCCTCTGGCGAAACAGTAGGGGCGTCTCCCGAAGCAACGGGCGGTAATGTTAACAATAGTAGAGCACACACAGCCATAAAGGGCAGTTACTGCAGAGAGGCACTCGATGACTATTGAACCTGAACAAGATGATGCGCTTTCTCGGAGGAAAGACGTTTTTTTGCATGTTCCTCTTTATCAGTGATCACAGAACAGCGCACTGTGAGGGCGTCCCCTGTATTGCTCCGCTGATTGGCTGAAGGAGATGTCTGTCCAGGCCAGCACTCCCGCCCACTGAAACTGATGTGACGTATCGTCTGTAGGCTAATGCATCAGAGGCCTTTTCACGTCGACATTGCCTCAAACCCACCAAATGTCTCAAAAGTTTCAGATGACGTTGGTTTTATTGGCATGTATGCGAATGAGATGCTGGACTGGTTGGAGTCTGTACTCACAGAGCACCTTTTCTGTGCTGTAGTGTGTTCCAGAAAATAAGCGGATTTCAGTCTATATACCAGAGCCGTGTGTATACACACTTTTGCATAATTGCTATGAAAGTAGAGGCAGGGTTGTGTGGTTTGCAAAGGGTGCTGTTCTGCGCTGGAGCTGTCCTCATCAGCCTCTCTTTAAATAATAGCCGTGATTGACATTTTGACCGACAGCGGATTAATTCCATGGTCATTTCACCCATTATATTCTCTGGTTAATGTCTTTATTGAGTCCGCAGAATCCAAAAGCGTTGACAACACATAATGAATGCGTCACGTATGGGTCCGACTTATTGAGTTGGATTTGAATATAAGCCTGATAGATAACGTGTTTTTAAGCCATTATCGGTTGATAACGATAAGATTAGGCTTGGGCGGGATCACGGTCTAACGGTATACCAGGGTATTTAGAAATACCGAAGGTATGATATTAAATACCGTCAAAAATACAAACCTCTTTCCATTAAACCTTTTTCCGACATCTTATGAATAATCTTTTTATTATTATTAGTTTTATTATTTCTGGCGACGTTTTGAAGCAGGATATATAATTAAATAGTCCAAAATAAAGTCTTTGCCGTTGCATGGTTGTTGAGACTGATATAAGTTAGTTTGCCATTGATTAGAGGCTGGTCCGGGTAGGCCTTTGACATGTTTGTCAATAATGACCGCTAGGGACGGGTACCAAACCCGGTATCAAACGGGCCCCGAGTACAAATGATTAAAGACCGTAGTATCGATAAGCTCCGACGTTATCGGTTCTGCTCTCGGTACTCGAGAGATTAAGAAATATATTTATTGTTTATTATTGCTACATAAACGTTATCTTGCACATTTTCTCTCACCAACTCCGTTTCTATATGCAACACGATTTAAACATTAGTCTACGGTGCATTTTTGCTCTTCCCAATCCAGGAGAGATCTCTCTCTCTCTCTGAGCCTGTGTGTGAGCCGGGGACAGGGCAGCTCTTTAGCTGGTCCCTACACACTGCAACACCGTGCAGCACGCACACACCACACACACACACACACACACACACACACACACACACACACACACACACACACACACACACACACACATACCTGCACACGCACGCACACATACACACACACACATACCTGCACACATACACGCACGCACGCCCATACACACACACACACACGCACATACACACACGCGCGCACAGACGACAATGGCGGAAAGAACTAAACGTTCAATAAGATGGTTACATTTCACTAAAGTTGATGCTGACTCCGTTAGGCGCTGGTTGTTTAGCTATGGTGGCGTTCATAAATTAAATCTGAAATGCTCTAAAACTAATAATACGGCACAGTAAAAAATACTGCCAAGAAAACGTCCTGCGTTCTTTATTGTTCGAAATCGATCTGAAACAACGGGTAACTTATATATTGTTGTTAACCTGACATGTATTAGCACGATGGACTTACATTTACATCTGTTGAAGGTGGACTTTGTAAATTGTATATAATGCTGGATAGTTGAATGAATAATAATGCATCATATTTTATCTGTTATATTTTGAGAGTCAAAATCTATGACGCACTGTCAAAAAACAACAAAAAGAACCGATAAGAGTACCGTTAAAGTACCGGATGGATAAGCAGTATCGATGAGAGTAGCAGTACCGTTAAAATCATAATGATACCCATCCCTGATGACGACATCAGAACTGAGCGGGACATTTACATATACATTATATAAATACATTATATACATTACTTATACCGCTGCTGTGGTGGTGTATCAAACAATCACGCGTCTCAAGTTTGAAAGTATATCATTGTTTAAGTTAGAAAGATGTTGGATATTCAACAGCTTTTACAGCGGTGTGACGCGGTCACCGGTAGGAGTCCCGTGTGTCTAGCGGTGTGTGTGTCTGCCCAGGAGACGGTCGGGCAGCGGCACTCCTCTATAGAGCCGCCGTTTGGTCAATATTTCCACACAAGTGGCGAATTACAAAGAACCCTGCCCTTAACAATAGCCGGACTAAAACGCCATTAACCCGGATACGTCTTGCGTTACAAAATGTCCGCAATGGATTCAAATCGCTGTTTAGATGTGTATCCCGCTAGCTCTACAACAGCGTGGCCAGTGGCGCTCCATGTGGGTGTAACGCACATAGTCTGTGTATAATACAGGTTCAACTTACTTTTCATACGTGTACATTGGTGGAAACTATCGCTGACTTTGAATAAAAACGAGTGCACCAGTAGGTCCTACTCGTTGAGATTTGGACCGAATCTATGGAAGAAGGGCTCTTATGTCCTGTTATCTATTCACAATTCTATGGGCCAGAATAATTTAAACCGAGCAAGACTTGCTGAAGTTGGCAAATTGCATATTAGACACACAGGCTAGGCTAGACAATGGCATACATGCTACAATGACTTCTATCACTCAATCAAGCTCAGCTTTAGTTTTGTTATTATTCGTATAATATATATTTTACACAAATACCTTCATATACCATATACCCGGGTGAAATGTCAGGAAGGTATGAAGGTATGCCCAAGCACTAATCGTGCATCCCAATAAATAAAACACACACAACAATTTTTTTGTGTGCAATTTGCTAAATATCTGGTGCTCACCCTGTTTTTCTTTTATGTCTAGAAATACTCTGCATTGAATTTGTGCCCGTAAGTCACTGTAAATATATCCCATCCAGACAGCAGGAAACACTTGCAGCTAGGTAGAAGTAATGTTAAAGCCAAATTCTTTTTAGCTCTTTCTTCAGAGGCATGGTCAGAAAGATGGCTCCACATTAAGCTTCATTGCCTATATTGCCAGAGGTCAGGCACGCATACTTATTACACATTGATTTGGAAACAAAACTGATGATGATGCACACTTTCCAGTGTAGGTGCACAAACACACACACACACACACACACACACACACACACACACACACACACACACACACACACACACACACACACACACACACTGCCCTTAAATCAAGAGGAGGATGGGGGGGGGGGGGGGGGGGGGTTGTCACAACTGCCAGTTGTGATGAATAAAGTCCTCTATCATTCTGTGCATTTTGAAATCTTTTTGTTGTTGTGATATTGTAAGCTGTTAAATTGATTTTGTAGTGACTGACGGCCTGTTTTGCACCCCTGTCTGCTTTTTGTAAAGCAGTTGAGTTTTGTACAAGCTAACGTTTAGGTTTGAAATATGGCTGCCAAGATCTCAGAATACACATGAAGAGTAAATGAAAACATTTACTTGACACAGTAGCATACTTTTGACCAATTGTAGATTTAAAGTATGCACATGTTTTGGACCAATACATTGATACACCGATGTCAAATTTCCCAGGAACCCTTTTTAATCTAAATGGAAAGGGGAAAGAGTTTTTTTTCTGGGAATTATTCTCCCGATATTAATCCCAAATTTCCAGGCACAAATACATTACAGAAGTATTTTAAACATGCTTAAAATCAACCAACTGAATAAAAACAGATTGGATGAATATTCCATACTGAAATTAAACGATTAATCAATTTCAAAAGGATTGGTAGTGGCAGTCCCAGTTTCAAACACTGTAAACATAGAGGAAGTTAACAACTCCAAGGCCAGGCGAAGATGGCTGTTTTATAAAAAAACTTTCTGGCAAAAAAGAGAAACAAGTATTGTGGAAGTAAAGGAATAGGTATATTTATCCCCATCCTGAGCTGTTTGGACGTTTGACACATCCAACCAGACCACTGCTCCAAGGCTTACAAGTTTATACATGCCCATATAATCATGACTTGGAAATAGTATGAATGTTATCTTGAATACTGAATAGTCAGTATCCCAAACTCTTTTGGAAATTACGTCTGGCAAATTCTGTCCCTCAGAATTGGATCCAATACCCAGAATCATAACGTGTCAATCAAACACTCGCAACCATTTATTTTTCAATCTCCCACCGCTCCCTCAGATGAGTTGGTGTTTTCCATGCCACTACCTCTGCCCTTGCGCATATTGCATTAGCACAGACAGGATGGATCCAGCAGGCGGTAAGATTTGAGAGTGCCGGTGCCAGTTGGACTTTCTGTCATTCTTACTGGCTGTTCACCACTCCTTGCGAACGGACTTGGTAATTGAAACAGCCAAGCAATCTCACCGGTCATTCTTGTTAATGCAGCAAGGGCGGATTTGCTGGAGCAGGTAACTAGGAACACCCAAAGAAGGGTGAGGCAAACGAGAGGGAGGGAAATTGAAAGACATGGAGAAATCGGAGGCAAAAAAGATATTTGTTTTCTTAGACAACCTCCCACTAGCCCTTTGAGCAACACTTTTTAGTCAGCCAAGATCAAACGTGTTGGTACTCTTGATGTCCTTGGTGTCTGTCATTAACTATTTCCTTCTTCCATTTACCCGTTGGCATTCACAATTGATTGTTCAAGGCTGATCATATAATATGTTGATTTAATCTGATATTTAAATTCTACAATCAATTCGGGGGCAATTGTCAAAATTGTGCAATGTATTTCTCTTTCTGTAGGGATGTTTGGGTCACTACAAAATGGGGATCGGGTTAGGGATGTCCCAACCAATGGCAAGAAACCATTGTCCCTACCGAAATTCGCAATCAAGTGGAAAATGTTTTTATAGAGACATTATGTTAAAATGACTGAGTCATCTCTGACCTCTTACAATGCAAAACCATAGGTCTGCCGAGTGAGCAAGTGATTATCCCCAATGAATTGATTGGCAATAGCCAATAAACAACCTCCTCTTCTCGCCCCCAAAAGTCATCTGTTCTTGGTGAGTGTGGCCGTTGTTGTGCGCTCTAGTTAGTTAAGAGTGTTTACATCAGCACAGCTACTTTTGATAAAAATATGGTACGTCATTACTTGTCAGTTAACACTTGGCTTCCTAATGTTATACATTAGGAAAGATATGTGGAATAAACAGAGAATGTACTAATAAGATGTGTGAATAATATTGTATACAAAGCAATAAAAAAAGTAGAATTAGTAATTGCTATGAAGGCAACGCTGTAGCATCCCCAAATTCTTTTGGTGCTAATTCTTTTTTGCTAAAAATCTTACAACCAAAGCTGAACCAGAGCTATGCCCTTGGTTACAGGCATAACTCTAATCGCTAGCTGAACCATGCAATTGTGATTGACGATTCATTGACTGTCTATGGAAGCACTGCCTGATAACTTTTCTCCAGTTGTCTGACAGTAATTGCAGAGCCATCACATGTCTGGCCACTGTTCCCCTCAAGTGACACAAATGCATTGCGAACTGGCATGTACATCTCAACCCTGTGAACCACTGTGCATGGCTCTCGAAAATAACCACTTTCATCAAGAGTGTACTCATCTGCCAATGCTCCCCAAGCCTTGTTTTCCCCGCTATGTGCTGTCAAACACGGCCAGAAATCTCCACTGTGTAAAAACAATGACAACATTCCTTCTTCACTGTCCATTCACAATAGGAGGCATGGACGCCATAGACGGTACATGTTCTTACACCAAATGTCTGTCCATAACGTTACCTATTTAATTTTGGCGCTCTGGCCCTCTGTGGATCAGCGGTGAGTACTTGATGACAAGTGAATAGCATGCCTCAAGATGGCAACCAGCTAGTATTTCTGCACTCCAGCGGAAAGAGGGGAGAGAGGGCAAACATATTGATCACTCTTAATTTGCAACAGTGTGAGTTAACTCGAAGACTCCCAAACAGAATCAATCATATGCATGGTTGGACAGTTATGCATGTCTACACAGATATGGGTGTCACAATTACAAAAACTCAAAATCCAGAGAGCGTAGTTTGAAACCATGTAGGGGTAACACATTTTTTGTGACCTATTTTTGCTTTAGACAACAATATCCAGAAGCAGACGGTGAAACACAATGAACAAGCAGTTAATGATTCCGTTAATTCATGCTGCCTTCATTTACAACTTTTCAGATAAACTGGCCAGAAAGCAGATAAACAGTACAAAAGGGCAAAGTTAGGGAGGGGGAAATATTCAAATGAAACAGGCCTTCATTATTGCTATCATTCTCAATCACACCCCCTAGATTGTTCGTCCTGAATATGAGTAAAACCAAGATACATTTCAGAAAAGGATTCAGTGTTATCCAATGCTGAGACATTAGTTTTACATACGGTTGTGGGGTTTCGATTTTTCCCTCCTCCTGCGGAGGATTTTACGGTTTTCAGGGTAATTCCACTCACATCTGAATCTTATACACATCAATGACTGCTAAAATATTGCGTTCAATCGTAATAATTGTAATAATTCAACCTTCATGTTCCACAGTCTCCTCTTGCGAATATGATGGGGTAGAGAGAGGCCAAAGGCTAGCAGGAGAGGGGGAGAGAAGAATATGGAGTGGAAAGATAGCAGATGAGGAGTAAAAGAAGAAGACAATGTCTATAAAGATGACGGAAGTTAAAGAACTAGATGCAAATCATACGTGGGTAACAATGAAAGGAGAAAGAGGCAAAGAGTGGTCAGAGAGACGTCCTGCAGCTGGAGGACGGTTGATGGAGAGGATGCTTGGAGATTAAGGTTGTGTGGCTGGGATTGGTGCATGGTCTTAACACGTGACATAGATGGACTCTTTGTTTCTTAAGTTCTGAATTATAGCAGCTTCGTCTTGCCAGGATCCCGATGAGCCACACTGGTATCCTACTGTTTTATTCAGTTTCACAGTAGGACTGGTATCCTACTCAATTTAACAAACGTAGGAATTACTTATTGCAATACAATTTTAAAAGTAAAGTACTGTTAACACTTTAGTGGTAAAAATAATGTTATGTAACTAATTGACCAATGTAACTAATGTTCTATTTTCTAACTAATGTACTGTAAAACAAAATGTTTGCAAAACAATCGTTTTACATGAAACAATGGACAGGGGATACACTGCCAGAACATGTTCTTTCTGCATCTATTGTCAGTGTCGTCAACTGTAGTGTGCATGAACTCTGTACATCATAACAGAGAATGTTCTAGTAATAGTACTACAGACAGAAAATGAGAGGCGTTCCTTATGACAAATCTCCCTCAGCTTTTCACAGAACATTCATGTTCAGTAACTAAGAGATCTGAAGCAGGGAGCAAAAGGCACGGTCAGCGGTCAAGTCCCCGTGTGTCTAGGGGGGTAAACGGGTGGAACCTAACTGGGGATCACTTCTCTCTCACACTTTAACACTATTGTTTCGGTTTTCAGTTTTTTATCAACACTGCTAGTTGTCATCACAGATTGTCCCATTTTCCCCAGCTGAGATAGCCATATTACAGCTAATGAATATCCAGTCAAGATCAATAAATGATGGATCAATCAACAGTTCTTGACTAATGTTTGTCATATTGATTGACATCCAAGCCAATCAATTGCCGATTTGTTATGAAATACATCTCCGGAAGCAGGAGTTTTCATTTTATTAATTATTTTCTCTTTCCCATGATTAATCTTTTTTTATTCAGTTATTATAATTCTCGTAAAAAACCAAATACAACCTATTGTTGGACCATGATAAATAGTCGACTCTGGGCTCACTGAATGACCAAATGACTAGTTGACTTTAGGAGAAAAGTTATATTGTAATGCTGTTGAATAAAATAATTGAATTGAATACCTTTGGCCCGATTAATGTTAAAATGAACCTTTTTAGTAATACACCAAGTTAGAGGACGTACAGTTCACAGTATTAGTTGTCAGAAAATCTTGTTCATATCCAAGCAGTTTCGTATTGTAACTGAATTATCCCTAACATAATTGATATTGAATTGGAATCGAATCAAATCGAGACTTGAAATAAAATTGGGACATCGGTGTCGATCAGTGGTAGCAATGTGAGCACGCCCGTAGCTGTGAGGTCACACGGTCCAGACCTGGTATTTCATTTATTTATTTATTTAGCTAAAAATCAAATTGGATACTAAATACAACGGTATAAAAAAAGATCAGCGGTTGACAACTTCTCCGAGATGAGAGCTCGCGTAATTCAGTGTAGACTTTGTGTGCGCCGTGTGCGACGTCAGGTGGTGTGTGCGACGTCAGGTGGTGTGTGCGCCGTGTGCGACGTCAGGTGGTGCGTGCGCCATGTGCGACGTCAGGTGGTGTGTGCGACGTCAGGTGGTGTGTGCGACGTCAGGTGGTGCGTGTGCCGTGTGCGACGTCAGGTGGTGTGTGCGACATCAGGTGGTGCGTGTGCCGTGTGCGACGTCAGGTGGTGTGTGCGACGTCAGGTGGTGTGTGCGACGTCAGGTGGTGCGTGTGCCGTGTGCGACGTCAGGTGGTGCGTGCGCCGTGTGCGACATCAGGTGGTGTGTGCGACATCAGGTGGTGTGTGCGCCGTGTGCGACGTCAGGTGGTGTGTGCGACGTCAGGTGGTGCGTGTGCCGTGTGCGACGTCAGGTGGTGTGTGCGACGTCAGGTGGTGCGTGTGCCGTGTGCGACGTCAGGTGGTGTGTGCGACATCAGGTGGTGCGTGCGCCGTGTGCGACATCAGGTGGTGTGTGCGACATCAGGTGGTGTGTGCGACGTCAGGTGGTGTGTGCGCCGTGTGCGACGTCAGGTGGTGTGTGCGCCGTGTGCGACGTCAGGTGGTGTGTGCGCGAGCCGAGTACAAGCCCTCTGAAGCCGCATGACCTCACTGCGTTTCAAACCCTGGCGACGTCCCTGAATGGGAATATAATCTCAAATCGGAAAAGGCAACTAATGGCGTATGATTACAATTATAACAACGTAAGCTGAACAGCTACTCAATTCGTTTACATCTCGCAAACAGCGCTTTTCCAAGACCCATGCAACTTCTCCCAATAGTATGCCCACAGCAAAAGGTATGTGGGGCAAGATGAGAGGAGATTTTGTCTTTGTCTCCAAGACCTACTGCTTTCCTGAAACGAATCCCCTCTCGCACTACACATCTCTTGTTATGGATGTGTTTTTGTGCACTGCTGAGTTATTCATGTAGTTCTTCGTCTGACTTGATAGCCATTTGGGGAGTTGCTACGTTGGAGAGCAGATAATGAAGGTGTTGTTATTACTGAGGTCCCTACTGTTTTCACAATATATCTGTTGTCAATAGTAACATTCCTGCCATAATGTGTTATTCCACTACAGCTACAGGGAGTTTTCTTTCCAAGCACGCAGTGACGGTACATATAGAATGTTTTTATTTGTTTAATTGAATCTTTTTATTTGTTCTACACTCCCTAGTCGGCTGTCTGCTGGGATTGGTGTAATGCTGCAATGCCCTGGTTTGTCTGGGCCGTTGACTAGATCATCAACGTCTAAGCACCAATCAGGCCATTGAGATACACATACTTCATGGTCGTTGTGATTGTGAAGCTCGGCCCAGGTATGGCTCGTTAGTAGTTTTTTTGTGTGGAACGGAGCTGTGGTCTAATTTGAAATTCAAAAGTAGGTTCATGCATCATTATATATAGGTTTTTTTTCTTGGCTGCTTGTCCGATAAAACAAGCGCATTTAAGACATCAGTCTGGTAACTCTGGCATTCATTGGGTTACATTTGATGGCATACATTTGATAGACTAAAGCCTTTTTTTGTTTTATGAAAATAAATTAACAAGCATAATATTTGACATGTCAAAAACAAGGAATACCAAATATAATCTCCTTGACCTTACTCCCATTTCTACCATATCTAAACAACTTAACACCGCCCGCCTTTAACATGTATGCCCTATACATCAATAAAACCGCTGGGGCCAGCTTATGCTTTTAACATTTAGCAACTTGAATCTTGATTTGCTACTGATTCTTACGTCCTTGGAATGCTTCAACAACAACACAATTACAACACATTACAAAATGGTATCAACGTTTTTAATACACAACAAATGTTCGGGTGTGTAGATATGGTTCTTAATACAATACAATACAATACAATACAATACACAGCTTGGTGGCTAACCCGTTTTGAAGGCCTAGTTGTGTAAAGTTGAACTGTAGAACGTATGTTCTCTAAAATGGTCTCTGACGTAACATACAGAAATGTCGGTGGTAGAACATTGGTGGACTTATGTTTTTAGATGCTTGCTGTTTGCACTCCTAATCAGAGTGAATGTTTAATGTGTTCTCACTCCCTCCCCAATGGGAGAACTGCGCAACGTGTGCATGTTTGTGTTCAGCTGTGTGTTTCATGCAGCAGCGCTTGTCTGGGCTTTGAGAAACATCCAAGAGAGTTGTTCCAGGGGTGCACACTGCTACTTAACCATACGAGAGAAAAGAGCGAACAAGAGAGAGAGGGTGTGAGTTCAGTGTGTGAGAGAGAAGGCTTCAATTCAGAAAGGCATTAAAAAAAAAAAACAGACATATCTGGTAAACAACCCTGGAGCAGCTAAATCAACAAATCATCTGCCATGTGGAATGGGAGTGTTGATTTATGCATATTTCATAGACTCACTGCACATCACCACTATGATCAGCTCCGTGAGTATGGGCGATCCAAAGAGTCGTTTATTTCTGGTATTTCGTGTGTGTGTGTGTGTGTGTGATTAGGGATACGGGAGTGCCAAGATACCTGTGTCATGGGAAGGCACTTCTGCCAGTTGGCTGTACGGCTCAAGCGTGAACTGCTGTGTGGTCACGACCACACCGGTCCATGGCAGGGCATGATAAGCATATGGCGTAGGAACAGATGGCATGCTGCTTCATTTTCTGTAGCACGCTAAACAAAAAGAAGCCAGCTCCTCTTGCCCTTCCAGACCATTATTTTGTCATTCGGTTCATAATTGAATATAGAAGGGTTTAAATAACAAACATATTTTGCAGCTATTCAATGTTTAAACGAGGCCAAAAGATACCAAAATGCCCGATCTGAATTCATCATGGAAGGTTGGTCATATAATAAACATGAATAGAACAGGTAGCAATGTTTTTTCTATTCATGGCAATCCATTCCCACAATGGCGCCTTCTGTGATTTCTCTTTGGGTGTTCTGCCGTGCAATCTCATCAAAACTTTGCACTAGTGGTGTAATCTTTCGGTATCTCACCATTCAATTTCAATTCTTGGGGTCATGTTTCGATTAAAAATTGATTCTCGATTTTAAAATGACCCAGTTCAAAATATTTTCTTGATTCAAAGTGCATTCATATTCAAGGAAACTAATTTCAGGATCTACTCAAATCCACTGTTTGCTAAGAAAGGCGTTGTGGCAAATTACAGCAGGAAAGTAGAGTAAAGTGTGTTTAACATTATGTCGATTTTATATTTGAAAAAATTAACTTTTTTTGCAATGATGGAAACACACAATTGTCAATTTTGAAATCTCCAATGAAGGGCCTTTGGAATCTCTATTATAGCTTTTACCGCTATTCCGTCTGTGTTAGTTATTTATTCAAAAAACAACAATAGCAGAGTCCTACAAAAAGTCGGACAATCTTGGAACGCTGTGTTTTTAACAACAACAACATAAATGACATCACCGTTTTGGATGTTGTTTATTCTTTTTCACAAACTTGGAAAAATAGTCCTGATTGGTCACTGATTCTAACAGCCTTGAAATGCGTCAACAACAACACAATACGTAATAAAGCCAGGCCTCCGCTGATTGTAAGGTCACAAAGGGGTGGAGAAGTCACCCCGCTGTTCAGGTGAACTTCAGTAACCTAACTGCCCTCCTCTATAGCTGCGGCAAAAATGGAAAACACGGGCGTTGCAGTTCATTAGGTAATATATTTGAATGAGCTAAATACACCTGTCAGGCTTTAAAAAGGCATTATTTAGGACATTTCCGTGTGATGTGTTTACTTCTCACAATATAAAACGTTTTGAAATTAGAGATTTAATATACGCAATGACGCTGAAACAACAAGTAGGCTTTTCCCTAGCTATGGAGATGACCAACAAGTCTAATTTAGGCTTCTACCCAAACACTCCTCTCCCCCTCCTGCTTTGAATTGGTGAGTGCAGCAAGTGAACATAGAGCGCTTACTTTGAGGAGGGAGAGAGATCTTTGGCTTGACGGCGGTTGTTATTTGATTTGGTTTACCGTGACCATTGGTCACTGCCAGTTAGCTGATTATTACAAAATCTGCAATATGTTTCCCTTTTGGAAATGAAGCTAGTCATTTCAAGTATTCCGATTTTTCTTTTTTTCCCTCTTTTTTTCCCTCTTTTTTTCCCCAATGTTAACATGCTAAGCTTGGTGTCCTTTTTGACATTCTGTTAAATAACTGCTAATCCACTTAAACTTTAGTAAAGACCAAAGCTCATCGTCATCTGTTCCTTCCACATATGCTTGTATGCTGAGGTATGAATACAATCGGGAGACATGTAGAGGTATGAAGACTATTTGTAGACAGATCTGGACAAGCTGCTAATCACTTAAAAAGAAATGTCTACCGTCTTCCCTCTTTGTCCGGCTTTTCAAGCATCCTTTTCCATCTGTTCGTTGATAAACTGATATTAACACAACTAATGATGTGCAGCATGTTTTGGCTTGTTCTTGTTAAATAATGGCCGTAATAAACCTACTGTTAAAAGCCCACATATATGACTCACTTGTCCTTAGCCCTAGTCCCTAGCCTTAATTTAAGGAGAGCCCTCTTGTTGTGCTATGGAAGGGGCTACATACACAGGTCTGCGCAGCCTTGCAGAGCAAGTCACTGAGCCTCGGCACTCAAGGCCCTGCAATCATGGGCATTGTGGGGCCCCTTTAATTAGTGGCCTGTGGTTTGCAATGAACAAAGGGGTAGACTACATATGACCAAACAGTGGAGTAAATACTGGTGATTTAGGATATTGATGGCACAGAGTCCCTTCTAAATCAAATAAAGCAACTGCTATTGGGACACCGAGAAATCTGCATTGACATTGGCTAGCAGAGATTTATCTGCAACTTCACTGACTCTGACGCAGATTCTGGATCTACTCCAGTCCGCTGTGTGCTAATAAAGGCGGTGTGGCAAATTATTGCATGAAAGAAAAGTAAAGTGTGAATAAGGTCGTGTTGTTATTGTTGTCCACATTAGACTCTTAGACCCAAAATGATCGTAAACTCGTCCAGGTTGAAAAACCCTGAAGTTTTCCTTTACGTCAAAGGTTGGCAACCACTTATCTAAGTAGCTCTAGATCTTTGTCCTTTCCGGCTGTAAAAACTACTGCTGACCGACAAATCGTAATTTCATCATCATGGCAATAGGAACATCACCAAAAAGCACCATGGTGGTGTTGCTGTGAAGTTCAACAAGGCTAATAAACTCTTTCGATTATAAACCTCTATTGGTATATTTATACGGCTGTTTTCAGGACCTTTATTCTACTTATTAAACTAGGCATTATGCCATTCCATATTGTAACACTGTCTCGCTGCTGTTTAACTTCAACTAGGGACGGCCCCAATACATAATGTCAAGTTTCGAATATACTGCAGTTTTTCCAAATAAATATTAGAATATTTGCAGAAATAAAAATGGCAGCATCATGTTTTATCAACTGACCGTTTTTCCTTTTAATTTCGATTTTTTTTGGAGATCGCATTTCCATAAAACAAAAAAGATCATTGCAACCTGTTCTATTCCTGTTTATTTAAAGACCAACCAGTTATCATTAGTCGGTAGGGCTCTTTGGTATCTCTGGCCGTGTCTAAACATTGAAATAGCTGCTTAGTACATTCCGAATTAAAACCCTTCTAAAACCATTAATGGACCTAATGTTAATACGAGCTTAATAAGGTTAATAAGAGGTTGCATGCTGCAACCACTTATTACTATGACTGCAACTGAGTATTGGGAAACACCATGGAAACAAAATCCTAGGGAGAATACTTACAAATTGAAAAAATATCATTATATTAATATTGTGCCATTTTGGTAGGGGGTTGTTCAATCTTTAAATATGCAGAATTACATTGTTTAGAGCTCTTAAACATTGTAATTCAACTTATGGAAATGTCGATTCCATAAGTTGAATTACAATGTCTTTAAGTATTTAATGTTTTCTGTAATAAAAAAATATATATCTTTGGTTGCAGTAGTTGGCCAGTAGACAAAGTCAGTTGCCAAACCAGCAAGCAATTGTTGAGTGCTATTTTATTTATTACTGGATTTGAATCTGATTTTGAATATCTTTCCATATAGCTATGTTTATATAAACATAGCTATATACGTGTATATATATATATATATATATATATATATATATATATATATATATATATAAAATCTTACATTAAAAACCCTTTTTATAAATGTCTTTGTAAACTGCTTATTTTAGAAAAATATGTTTTTAAGTATTGATGAGGTTATGTATTAAACAAGATTCTTATTTTCATAGGTTCATAATTACATTTGTTTATATATTTTCACAGGCTTTTTAAACTTCAACAATACATTACAAAATGGTATCAATGTTTTCAATATATATTCTTTTTATTCATTCAGGTGTTTAGATATGGTTCTTAATTAAAAACTAAACTAACAATTAAATGTTTTTGTGTTATATGGCGTGTTGTGCAGGAAGATGAAAAGCAATGCAAAAAAAAGGATTCTGTATGCAGTTATATAACGTATTAAGGTTAACACTGCCAAACTGGTCTCTCAAAACTATAGTGATCTGGATTTCTAGGGTAGATATTGAGTCAATATCCCTCTTTCTCTCGTCACTCTCTCTGGAGAAAAATGGCTCGTACTCTTCTCTTTATCTTGCTCTCAACCCTTCTCCTTCAGTCTCTCTATACAGCCCCTTTCCCACCACTAACACCCACTTACACCTGGCTTTAGTCTTTAGTGGGAAAGGTTACAATCGGTATCAATTCCCGGGACAAATGCCTCTGCAGTAGCCACTGGTATTTATCGGCTCCAGCTCCTATTGGCAGTGATGGAAACAGTACACCCTGTTGGTCTCTCACTCATGTTAAAGTTACGGACGTTGGCTGGCTAATAGATAGGACCAACGGCACTTTTGCTCTTTCTGGTTTCCTCTTGAGTTTGAAAGAGACTGACTAAGTAACAGATACCAGAAATCAGTAGCCACCATTCCATCTTTCAGTGGCGTCCATGCTGTTTTCTAGTGGTTACTAACCCTGTTTCCGGCATGCTTGTGATGTCGAATGTGACACACCAGAAAGAAAACAGAAAGGCAAAAGCATCATTCTCCTATTTCTAGTGGATTTTTCCGGCGTTTAAAAAACATGCAAATACGCGCTAATCTTGGTAGAAAAAGGGTTCCCTCTGTCTCTCTCAGTCTTCACATGGATATTGCCCCCCATCTCTTGGTTGCGAAAACCTAATGACTACAGTACCAGTGTCTGAGCACACTCAACTTTTGGCTAACCTCTCTCCATGGTGATGCTGTGCTGGATGGTCTTGCTGGGAATTTGATTTCTCTACTGATGCGTCAGGCACTGTTGTGATACTCTTGTCTCTATCTTGCTCTTCTATTGTTTGTCTCTAACTATATGGCTCACATGCTCTCTTTGCCATCGGTCAGTATCCACACATCCAAAAATTATTGAAGAGCCTATACATACACACACACACACACACACACACACACATGGACAATAGTTGATCTGAGTGATGCATCTGGCAAGCCAAGAAGGGAAGAGAGTCCGCTGACAGACTACCTACTGATTGATGCATACTGTTCCGTTTCTGTTGGGCTGCTGGGAATGAGAGGTACTCTACCAACAGCGAAGCACATTTAATCTAAATGTCAAATCACAGTGGGATGGCCATGATGGAAGTCTACGCTCCACTGACGTGTTGGTGTGTGTGTGTGTAATTTTGACATGAAGTACACTGACTAACCAACAACCACTAATTATAACACCCACACTAGTTATTTTGTGTGAATCCTCTCTTTCCCTGACGGGTTTGTCCTATCCCCTCCCATGGAGATACATTTTGATTGCCGACAGTGCATCGCCGCGCCGTAGACCATGGATCACGATAGATCCGCTCGCTCTGAACTGGTACAGCATAGCTACCCTCCATTAGGGTTTCTCTTCCCATCCACAGTGGCGTTGTCCTGCAAGGCCTCCCGTTTGCCGTTCTGACTTTGCGTGGATTCCTGCGGACACTCATCTTCTTTCAATTCCAGTTTAATGTGGTGGTGGTGGTGCTCTAACCCTCTCGTCTCTCTCTCTCTCTCTCCGTCTCCGTGTGCAGATGATGGAGCACTCGTGGGGCGGCTACAAACGCTACGCCTGGGGCGCCAACGAGCTCCGGCCCATCTCCAAGCAAGGCCACTCCAGCAATCTATTTGGTTAGTGCAGCAATGTGGGCGCACACACACACACACACACACACACACACACACACACACACACACACACACACACACACACACACACACACACACACACACACACACACACACACACACACTCACTTACTTAAAGGTGATTGATCCTCTAGATTCGGTCACCAACCAACCTTTTAGATTAACAGCTGTGTTTGTGGGGGTGGCTCCAGACCAAATCTGTTAGCATTGTGATGGCAGCTCGATAATGTATTGTGCTAATACATTGGCGTCATTCCAAACCAAGCAAACCCTCCGCGTCTCATCACTCTACTTCTCTGAATTGTTGATTTGCTGTCCAAGTTCAGATGGCGATGTCTATTGATATCGATTTTTCATGTGGCAGGCCTGCAGAACCCTAGTCCTTTACTATGTCCAGATGCTGCGATACTGCTACAGGAGCTCGGAATATTAATCTTTGAGATCGAAATGACTAGAATAAAAACAAACGTCTTTGCATTCGACATTCTTATGCTAACACAGCGCATTCCACCAGTGCTGTGTGCGCTTGAGTGGCCTGCTACTTGATGGTCAGGCTGTTCCTTAACACTGATTTCCCTGCTGGTTAACCGGACGTTTTGTGAACGAAAGAAAAAACCCTAGAAATCAGTCTACAATTACAATCGCGAGAGGCCAACCAGCTTGCTTTGGGGGAGCACCGGGGACACATTAGAACCCCTCCTTTTGATGCATTGTCCACGGATCACGGAAGTGCTGCCATATTTAGTCAACTCAACCCAAAGACCGCGATTCTCTGCATTTCCCCAAGGCTTGACTTACTCCTAAAAAGAACGTTGTCAAACAAGGGCTAGCTATGGAATATTTGAGTTGAGAATGTTAAGGCCTTGTGCACACACGAGACCAACTGTCCCCACATACTACCTGCGGATAGGAGGCTGTTGACTACACGCTGAGGTGGGGTAGAGGGGCAAAGGGGTGTGTGGAGGCTGCTGAAGAAGAGCAGGACCCCAGGGATCATCTGTCAGAGCAGGTAGCCATGTTTTCAGTGGGTTTGTTTTGGTCATAAACAATGCAAGGGCATGTGGTTGTTACTTATTGTTCATTTCTGCTATGCATTGCATACCCTCGATTATGACCCGTTTTGGTATTTTCCAGTACCACTCAAAGATAATATTAGATTATTGCCCAGCAATAGATGCAAACAATATAGATGAAAGGATGTGCAGTGTGCAAGGTACTTGTTATTGTGTAAATAAGTCATGAATAATACAATTGCAGGTACGGCTAAAGAGAGCGTTTGCGATAGCATTAGGGTAGTGAATTGTGACCTCTTAGTCGTGATTCACTCCATTGAGTTTCGTATGCATGAAAATAGAAGAATAAATCGCGCTTCAAAATCAGCGTTCTTATACTGTTGATCAACGTTTGTCATGTATGAGCTTCTGGTGCTTTTCTTCCCATGAGTCTCCACTCCATGGAGGGAAATGCTCATGTGAATGTCCTCTTATAAATAAAACCCATACAGTGCAAAGCTGAATCCATCTGACGTGGCCTCCACCAGGGTTCTTCTTGGGATCCCAGAGATGGGAAATGTACTAATGGGAACTTCTGGACCTTCTTGTAATGCTGGGCTCGTTGCAGTGTTCCGCAGAGCCATCCCATCTGGTGGATTCAAGATTAGATTACGTTCAACTTTATTGTCAGTGCACAGAGTGCAAGGACTGAGGCAACAAAATGCAGTTCAGCAACTAACCATTTCAGAAAGGGCAAAAAAAGAAGCATGTACATATGTACCTACCTATAGTGGCATATGTAAATAAATTAGATACATACAGTATGAACAGTATTGACAGTAGGTGGTGATGAATTTGTTAAGATAGAAACGGTAGAAGACTATGAGCAGCAGTAGATAGTACAGATATGTACTGTATATATATATATATATATCCATATAATTCAGGTGTAAGCACAAGTAATGCTAGGAGTAAGATGTTGTATCCAGAATAAGGTATGAGGTATCATATGAATACACTATGGACAAGATATAGACCAAAAATATGTATACACTATGTGTGAAGTATTTATAGCAGAAACAGTATCATATATATATATATATATATATATATATATATATATATCTCACTATAGGTGAGATATATATATATATATATCACTATAGGTGAGATATATACATTATGGACATGGAGGCAGGGAGTAAAGTTCAGTCACTGTAGGAAGGTGTGTGAGGGTACGGGGTGGGGTGGGGTGGGGGGGTGGGTGGGGCTTATCAGCCTGGTGCAGAGTTCAGCAGGGCGACAGCCTCAGGGCTGTTCCTGAACCTGATTGGCCAGGAACGGGGAGTCCTGTAAGAGGTCAAACGGTCTGGCTGGGGGGAGAGCCGTCCCTGACGAGGTGCTCCTCCGCAGACCTCTCTTGCGCTGGACAGCCTTGATGGTGCAGAGTGAGAAGCCGGTGCGTCGGGCAGCTTTCACCTACCTCTGCAGGGCTTTCCGGTCTGAGACCAGAGTGCTTCATTAGAATTGCGCTTAATGCCACTGGTCTGAGGTCGTGCTTAGTGTCCGATGCTGTCCTCTGAGGCTAGAGAACGGGATCTGACTCCAACCATTAAGTGGGATTTGTGTGAGCGCGAGGCACGGGCCTATGACAGTGAAGGTGCTGAAATGAAGCGCTACCACCGTGAGCGAGCTGGTTAAAAATGTGAATGCCACTGAACGACTAAAATCCAATGGCAGACATTCATGCAACATGCATCCAGCATGTGTGTCAAAGAATAAAGGCAGAATTAATGATTGACCTTTAGCATATACTGAATTAGATTTTGTTGACTTTGATGTGCATTCTTTAATGCATCCATGGTTTGGACACGTTGGTTTTAGATTTTTTCTTACACTTAAGTAATGAATAGCAAGCGTATGAAGGTCATAATTCATCGCTAGGCTATTACTCAAGCATACCTAGAAGCCCGTCATGGATTTGTTAATGGCTTTTTTATGTATGAAACAAGAATGGGGGGGGAAACGTTTCTGAGTGGCAGAGGAGTGTAGCAGCTCATGGCACATTGGAACCAGATGTTAGAAGATGCGCTCTCGATTTAATTATAGTCATACAAGTTGCCAAAAAAAGGTCCTCGCTATTCTAAAGTTAGAGATCATTAAAATAAAACATTTGAAGTGCTTTCATTAGACATCTAAAAGGAAAAAATTTCTGATCTACTTATACACAAAATCATTTTATTTATTTACATCTGACCCATAGGTTTTTAAAATGCATAACATTCCAATGAGTAACATCACTAGGGCATGATCCACCTTGAAAGTTGGCGGTTCTGGTCATTTATGTAAACCAAGTTCAGCACTATTTAGCTAAGTGAATATGTACACGATTCACACAAGTTTCCCAAGGTAAGAAAAGCTAGCTTCTGTGCTTATGAATAAGATGGGGCAGTAAGGAGGAGTGCCGTTGATTGACTCCTAGAAGATCCCCAAAGGCCTAACCGTGGATTACTGCCCAACAAGATGCAGAAGAAAGAAGAGGGCTCAAGGCAGTGACATTTTAATTCACTTTGACTCGTTAGAAATCAGTCAAAGGCTAAAGTTTGCTGCCTTTTGTTCTCTCCATTGAAAGGATTCCTTTGATTGCACGTGGGGAATTTATGTTGACATTTGATAATATACAACTGCAACTTTAGATTATTCCAAACAGATCCCACAGAATCAACCAAAAACATTTTATTACATAATTAATATAACCTATTATGTGATCTAATCTTATATTAAGTGTGAAATCGCTGGACTATATCAAAACATCTAAATTGCTTTGATATACACAAATCTTTTCTGAGGCCTAAGTAGAGAGCGTCTTCTGTTCTTAAAGTTTTAGAAACATAGAGAAAAATGAACCAATTGGTGATGGCGACTGAAGAGAAAAAAATACCCAATTAACACCCTTATACAAAAATATTTCGTATAATTAGTTCTGGCCTGCCACCTTCAATAATATAATGCTTGCTTACTAGTAGTGATATGTTCAACACATGTCAAACTCTCCAGAGATGCCAAAGGCTTCAGTAAAATGTGATGTCCCGTGGTAGAAATAAGCTTTCATTGAATTTGAAATGGTTGTCAATCCTGTGTATCAACATGGTGTAATATTTTGGACTACCCTCTCAATGGCTACGGAGTCAGAGTGACACTTAATGAGGGTCTCATACCAGATGGGGCGCATCACGCTCTCTAAATTGGTAACCTTATTTTCAGTACCCCCCAGTACTCTCAGCGGCCGACCCACACAGCGCCATCCGGCGTCATCACAGGGCCCGGCCCTATGGGGGTAAGTAGGTGCCCTGCCCCCCCTGTCCCCACGCGACCTTAAGCGGGGACCGAGAGCCATACTCAGCGGTCAGAGTGTGGACCACTGACAAGGCAAGGCTGATGGCAGGCTATAGTGTGTGGCCTACTGTACCCGTGGAGCCTGCTGCCCAAGTTGGCTTTAAACGTCGCCTTGCGGGTCGGGGGCTTAAACGGGACCATGGACTGTTTTATGTGCTGTGACTTACAGTGGTGGGGCGGCGATTCATTCAGAACAATCAGTAAATGGTCCTACGCCTAAGAGGAGGTCTGGTTGATTGGGGCGATGACTTTTGGTTGGAATGCAATCAGAATGAAAGTGAGTTGAAAGGTGAAAGTGGAATTTGGCGAGCAGGCCGTTGCAAGTGTTTGCCCTTCGTCGCTGATTAGCCGGTGGGATGAATGTGGCTCTCTGTTGCTTTAAACGTGCGGTGCGGGGGGGGGGGGGGATCACGTGCGCGATGCCTGGATGTTAATACGCACCCCGTCACTAGATATGATGTCACGAGGGTGAGTGGACGCCGTCAGTGAGACACATTCTCTGGTTAAAAGATTTGGGCTTACTGCAGCCGGGTCGGTCTCAGGCTCTGCCTAAAATACAAACCCTGGCACGGCACGACCATCAACTATATCAAACACATAACACCTCAATCAAATCATCCGGGGGGTGTTGTGCTGTGTGTGTTTTTTTTTTTTATGTACTCGATGCGGTACTCCATGGAACGTCTGCTTTGCAACCGGCTTTAAAATAACCTCTGGCCCAGACGAGGTGCTTGGAATGTGGGGATATTGGCGGGAGAGAGGTTGGAACGTCAGAGCGAGCCGGATCTGTTTCGGTTCCGTTTTCTTGCCCTATCGATCTTGCCTCACGCACACCTTTTTGCTTTAGCGGCAAACACACACGACAGCAAAGCCCCCCCTCTCTCCCTAAGTCACATAACACAATATAACAATTTGCCAAAAAGCTTTGTTACCAAACTTCAGATCTTCATTTTGTCTTCCTCCCCTGTATCAGTCAACCCCCGTTCTTACAGTCTTGCTCTGGGTTGTAACAAAACCAAAAAGGGAATCCCACAAGTACCATCACTTAAAGTATTTAATTGTATCTCAAGATCAACATGAGGTATACAAGTCAGTTAATCAGTTGTGTTATGGCGTAGGAGTACATGATAAAGAAACATGGGGTGTGGTGTGTTCATAAAGTCACAACAAAGACCAACGACAACACACTAAACATACAAAAAGGAGGACAACCATGTGGCCCAGCATGGCTGCCTGCTGAGATCCCTGAGAAACACGACAAAAACACGACAAAATACGACAGAAACACGACAAAACACGACAGAAACACGACAAAGCACGACACAACATGACAGAAACTCGACAGAAACTCGACAGAAACTCGACAGAAACACAACAGAAACACAACAGAAGCAGTCAAACAAGTCTGTGGTTGTGGTGGGGCTGTCACAGTGGTTCAACTGAAGCTGTGTGGCACAAACGGAAACCAAACTTCTCACTACATCATTGTCCGCATGACACAATGATGCCGGTACAAAAAAAGGCTGCCACATAGTGACTTTACAAATGTCATTTTACAATCTAAAGAATCACGTGTAGGTATTGACTCCAGTATTACAATGTACAGACAATGTAGAAACCTCTGCTGCTATAGCTACTACAAAATAAATCAGCAGGAAGCCTGAAGGTCCTATGGGAATCTGCCGGCATCTTTGTAAAACCTTTCTATTCCCACCCAGTTGACTGCATATCGTATATTCCAGGTTGTTATATCGCCTGAACATGCCATACATCTCTACTAGAAGTATGGTTGCTTACTATGGTTAAGGATTTATCTAACGCTGAATTCACACAGGCAGCTTCGGAGGGCTGCATGCTCTCCTCTTACATTGTTAAGAAGCCATCACTGTCGCTCAGACTACTTCCCCCAGTTACTGGCACCACTGCCACTACACGCAAAGAGCTGTTTTGATTGGTTACTGTTTATTTTTCACTCTCCACTCACACAACCAATCCAAATAGGTCTACACTGTAGGGCAGTTCTTGAGCCAGCTCACTGGACATACGCACTAGGCAGCTCTTGGGCCAGCTCACATGACATATGCAATAGGCAGTACTTGAGCCAGCAAACAAACACAAATCCACATTTTTCTGACAAATTACGGTTGTGTTGCCTATACATGAGTGCGGCCTATATACAAATCTTTATGACAGAAATCGGCGATTTCGCTCCACAGTGATTATTCCCTGCATTCTTTACAAATACCTTTTCAAAGAATTTGTAATATTCGCTTAATGGTAAGCACACTGGCAAAAACCGGTTGAACAAGTTACCGATGCAACCTAGGAACAAATGACCATGCCATCACGTGATAAATGAAATCCTTGGACGCTATCCGGCCAACTGCACAGAAATCCTTGGGTATAAACATCACAGAATTTCAAAGGCTTTTCACGGACTGATTGATATGTAATGCTGCAGCTTTTCAATGCAGAACACTTGAAATAGTTTTAAACCAAAAGTGTCTTTGTGAATCTTTGCAACTTTCAGCAACACGTGGGGGCCTTTGGATATGATTTGATGTGCTTTAAATTGGGCTTTTGTTACTGCGGCCTTTACACGGGCCTACGTACAGGTTGGTTTTTTCAAACCTTAGTTGTTAGCAAATGCGGCTTTTGTACGATGCGGTCTTTATTTGACCGTCTGTAATTACGGTACTTGGGCCAGCTCACTGAGTGGGGTTGCTGTATCATAGGCACAACTGCCTCCTATGCAGTAGGTAGTACTTGGGCCAGCTCACTGGACCTATGCAGTAGGCAGTACTTGGGCCAGCTCACTGGACCTATGCAGTAGGCAGTGCTTGAGCCAGCTCACTGGACCTATGCAGTAGGCAGTACTTGGGCCAGCTCACTGGACCTATGCAGTAGGCAGTACTTGGGCCAGCTCACTGGACCTATGCAGTAGGCAGTGCTTGAGCCAGCTCTCTGGACCTATGCAGTAGGCAGTACTTGGGCCACCTCACTGGACCTATGCAGTAGGCAGTACTTGGGCCAGCTCACTGGACCTATGCAGTAGGCAGTATTTGAGCCAGCTCACTGGACCTTTTGGGGAGTTATTATATTACAATTACAATTATTATATAGATAATTGGAAATATAACAAATATCGGCTTTAATAATCAGTGGGGCCGATAATCTTAATATTGTACCTTATTAGTACCCATATTGCACATTTTGGCAGATGGCTGAGGAATGAAAGCACTAATGCAGCCTTATTTGTTTCATTGCCGATCCATTCAATTAGATTCACATTAAGTTAAAAAGTAGATTAATCCATTGGTTTACCTTTTAATTTTCTTTTATATGTGCTAGTAAACGGTGTAGTTGCATACATTTGTGATTTTTAGAAATGTAATTATGCTCTTTTGTTGTTGTCTTATTTGTCTGTGAAAAACTAAGCCATATATCTTTTACCTGACTACCATACTTGTATTTTCTGAACTCAATGATCACACATTATAGGGGAAGTGCAGAGTCATGGTTAATAATGACCGGGGAGACTTCTAAATGATATAGTTCACTATATCATTATGATGTGTGCACATCGATGCACAGTACACGGTGGGATGAAGCCAACATGTATGAAAGTGTTTTGTGTGCCAGTAGCAAATGCTATAGATCTCTGGTTTGATATTTCAGGAACAGTCTAGCCCCCCAGATTGATTGATTTTACTTGTTACTATAGCTTTTGTAACAACATCATCTACCTTAGACCTTAGTTTGATATACCATTAAACAGTATGTGTTCCCATTCAGTACCATGGCTCTTCTAAGTGTTCCTGGAAGGAGGGATCCATCTTATGTGTTCCTTCTAAAGGTTTAGATAGTGGTGGTGGTGGTGGTAGATGGATAGTAGTGGTACTGGTGATGGTAGTAGTGGTGGTGGTCGGAGTAGGAGTGGTAGTAGTGGTAGTAGTAGATGGCTAGTAGTAGTATAGTAGTAGTATAGTGGTGGTGGCAGTAGGGGTGGTGGTAGTAGGAGTGGTGGTAGTAGGTGGTGGTAGTAGGAGTAGTGGTAGTAGGTAGTGGTGGTAGTAGGAGTGGTGGTAGTAGGTAGTGGTAGTAGGTGGTGGTAGTAGGTAGTGGTAGTAGGAGTGGCAGTAGGAGTAGTGGTAGTAGGTAGTGGTAGTAGGTGGTGGTGGTAGTAGTAGGTGGTGGTAGTAGGTAGTGGAAGTAGGAGTGGTGGTAGTAGGTAGTGGTAGTAGGTGGTGGTGGTAGTAGTAGGTGGTGGTAGTAGGTAGTGGTAGTAGGTGGTGGTAGTAGGTGGTGGTAGTAGGTAGTAGGAGTGGTGGTAGTAGGTGGTAGTGGTAGTAGGAGTGGTGGTAGTAGGAGTAGTGGTAGTAGGAGTAGTGGTAGTAGGAGTGGTGGTAGTAGGAGTGGTGGTAGTAGGAGTGGTGGTAGTAGGTGGTGGTAGTAGGAGTGGTGGTAGTAGGAGTGGTGGTAGTAGGAGTGGTGGTAGTAGGAGTGGTGGTAGTAGGTGGTGGTAGTAGGAGTGGTGGTAGTAGGTAGTGGTAGTAGGAGTGGTGGTAGTAGGAGTGGTGGTAGTAGGAGTGGTGGTAGTAGGAGTGGTGGTAGTAGGTGGTAGTAGGAGTGGTGGTAGTAGGTAGTGGTAGTAGGAGTGGTGGTAGTAGGTAGTGGTAGTAGGTAGTGGTGGTAGTAGGAGTGGTGGTAGTAGGTGGTGGTAGTAGGTAGTGGTAGTAGGAGTGGCAGTAGGAGTAGTGGTAGTAGGTAGTGGTAGTAGGTGGTGGTGGTGGTAGTAGGTAGTGGTAGTGGGAGTGGTGGTGGTAGTAGGTGGTGGTAGTAGGAGTGGTGGTAGTAGGAGTGGTGGTAGTAGGAGTGGTGGTAGTAGGAGTGGTGGTAGTAGGAGTGGTGGTAGTGGTAGTAGTAGGTGGTGGTAGTAGGAGTGGTGGTAGTAGGTAGGGGTAGTAGTGGTAGTAGGAGTGGTGGTAGTAGGAGTGGTGGTAGTAGGAGTAGTGGTAGTAGGAGTGGTGGTAGTAGGAGTGGTGGTAGTAGGAGTGGTGGTAGTAGGAGTGGTGGTAGTAGGAGTGGTGGTAGTAGGTAGTGGTAGTAGTAGGTGGTGGTAGTAGGAGTGGTGGTAGTAGGTGGTGGTAGTAGGAGTGGTGGTAGTAGGAGTAGTGGTAGTAGGAGTGGTGGTGGTGTTATTAGTTATAAACCATAGCTTTAATCAGTTAAATTATAGCATCTTCACTGGGTATGGAGGCAATATTTTAGATGTGCTTAATCTGAATGCAAAAAACAAACTTTCTAGTTTCTTGTTATTCAAATTGTCATCCGATAATTCTACCAGAAAGAGTACATTATTCAAAGATTTTTTTCTTACAGTTGGATGCCATTTCTTGGTTTGTTGACATCCAATAATGATTTTTGAACGCAAAAATACTGTTAAGGCATGGCACCAGCAGGAAAGTTTGTAGTCTGGACTAATAACATTACAATTCAACAATTCTCCTTTGAGGCCAATCAAGACACCCGTGATAGTAGTATAGTAGGGTACTGCTGTATTTCAAAATAAAAGTTCTAGTCTGAAAGGTTGATTTTCTTTCTACATTCATATACATTTGAGAATGTTAGAAATTATATGAAAATTCAAAACAAAATACCACCAGGAATCCTGCATGAAAACACACAGCGCACACACACACACACACACACACACACACACACACACACACACACACACACACACACACACACACACACACACACACACACACACACACACACAAACACACAGTGTGCCATTAGCAAATGATATAGCTACGGCAGGCACAGTTTTTAACTATAAGGTCTTTAACTCATGAGACAAACGCCTCAATCAAAAGAAATCAAAGCGTCATGGCATAATACAACAGCCTTTATACAACAAAGAAAACATGTATTTGTTAAGCACGTGGGCGCCTGATTTATAATCACCGAACGCCTTTAGTAAGAGTACTAGATGGTTCAGTCCTTTGAAACCGAATGACTCGTGGTACTGCTCTACGAAGGGGACGTCAGCCTGGCCTCTCCTCTCTTAAGAGCTCTAGATGTGGCATCCTGCTCAGCGTTGCTCAGGCCAGGGGTTCTCCACGCAGGACAGTGTCTTCCTCTTTTCCAAATCGCCACTCAGTTGAAGCCAACGCTTCCTCCGTCTTCTTTCGCACGGCGTCACACGTCCAGTTCGCCATCCCGTGGCCATCTCAGCGTGGCCATCTCAGCGTGGCCATCTCAGCGTGGCCATCTCAGCGTGGCCATCTCAGCGTGGCCATCTCAGCGTGGCCATCTCAGCGTGGCCATCTCAATGTGGCCATCTCAGCGTGGCCATCTCAGCGTGGCCAGGTGCGGTTCGAAGGGGGCCAGTGTCAGACGGTAGCCCGTGGTGGGTCGCCAACGATCGATGACGGGGGCCGCTGTTTGCTCAGGCTCCCCACATTCGCGGGCGGCGCCGTCGGAGAGACCCCCCCCCCCCCTGTTTTTCTCATGGAGGGACTCGAAGCGTCCCTCGCCTTGTTCACAGCCGATTTAGTGTAGTCCACGGTCGGCGTGGCAGTCCTCCACCCTCGACTCCTCCACCCTCGACTCCTCCACCCTCGACTCCTCCATCCTCGACTCCTCCACCCTCGACTCCTCCACCCTCGACTCCTCCACCCTCGACTCACTCCACCCTCGACTCCTCCACCCTCGACTCCTCCACCCTCGACTCCTCCACCCTCGACTCCTCCATCAGGGTCCCAGACGCCTCAGCTATCTCCCGCTCTGCCCGTCCAGGACGAGGCGAGCCACGCCCGGGAGGTTTCCAGTGGTACTCTAAAGTGACTGTTCATCTCTCCCTCTCTGTTTTTCAGGCGGTCTAAAGGGGGCTAACATAGTGGATGCTTTGGACACCCTGTACATCATGGAAATGTACGACGACTTCGATGAGGCTACTGACTGGGTGGAGAAGAACCTTGACTTCAGCCTGGTAAGGAGAAAAGGTTTTATTTCCCAAACTTGATTTGGTATGAAAGTGGAACTGCAAGCAATGCAGACAACACCGAAGGAAGGTTGCTTGGTAAATGTGCTCTTTCACTGTAAGCGCACAACGTCATAGATGTCACCACAGCTGGTGACGTGGTTCTCACTGAGGGTACACAGCCATGCATACAGCACAGAGACATGGAATACTCTGTGAAGAAATGTCCAAATTGTCAAAGAAAGAAGCAGGGGTGTTACTGCGTTGCCCCAGGGTGTACTACAACACAACGTTGAGGGGGAAGACATTTCCATACTTTGTAGTAACTCACCCTGATACCGTCAATGGTTTGCTCCTTTTGGGCTTGCAGCGGTGATATTGTCAATCAATTAGTTTGCCAAAGTATTCCATTGCAACCCGACAGCCATCCGTGTATTATCTTTCAAAGTTGTAATCCAGAAGCAAATCCCTTCTGGTGGTGTATACAAGACGTAGTTTTGAAATGGCGGAAGTTAATACACTGCATACAAATTCTATTTTAAACGTTTGGTAACTTTTTCCAATGTCATACTTGTTCGGCTATTGGTATTTATAGATGTGTGTGTGTGTGTGTGTGTGTGTGTGTGTGTGTGTGTGTGTGTGTGTGTGTGTGTGTGTGTGTGTGTGTGTGTGTGTGTGTGTGTGTGTGTGTATGTATATGTATAGATATGTGTGTGTGTGTATATCTATCTCTCTGTCTGTCTATCTGAGGAACACTCATAACTCTTCTTGACAATATATTGGTATTTATATATGTATGCATATATATCCTAACTACACTTAAATATACCGTAATCTAGGTCCATTTTAAAACTTTGTTTTGCCACGTCTCGCATGTGAAAGGCTGTGGACGTTTCAAACACAACAATGTCACCCCATAATGACAAATCATTTCACAATGAATCACTAAACAATGACCAAAACACCATCACTACCAATAAGGTTCCTATGCTCCCATACTTCTGAAATGGAGGCGGTCATTACGATGTGAGATGTACATGTACCCTGTACTATAGATGGAACCAAGCCGAGTAGTGAGTGCTTCTGTTCCACTTGAAGGGGCTGTAGTTAAGATTTTAGAGCTATCGTTTGAGTGTAATCTCTGTTAGAAACAGCACAGTCATCCGTCAGCTCTTACTGAGTGAAATGCGCTGAGAATCTGTTTCTGTTTTTAGTGTTTCTAAATGCCTCTGTGTGAGAGCATTTCGATTGTCAGGGATGCAAACAACTTGCTATTTGGCAAATCTCACTTTTATGAGCTCAAATTGGGGGATTTATTTGAACCGTCTACATCCAAAAAATGTGTGGGGCGTTGATTGAAAGCTAAATAGAAAGCTAGAAAGCAGATAAACAATGTTTAGATGAGTTGTAAAGCATTTCTATGCACCTTCTATGCACCCTCCCGTTGCATTTAAAGTACTTTCTTACATTTTGATTCGGTTCGGTTAGCATTCACACTGGACGTTGTTAGGCGAACCGAACATAGTAAATCACATGTCAAACGGTCGAGCGGATCGCCCGTCTATTGGACAGAACATCCGAGGAACGCTCATGGCTCTTCTTGTGGCGGACAATAATAATGGAGCAACAACAACTTTGTGCGGCCTTGGATTTTTGCATTTGGCTTTGGTAAAGACGTCTGTTGCTGCGAGTGACCACAAGCAGTTGCTTTACATAGTCCTCCGACATTCCTTTTCCGAGTGCTTTCAGCCCCTGACTGCACCTGACTGCCCGCGGGTTGCTTCCTGCAGGTTGGGTCGGATCACGTTCACACCGAGAGCAAACCGAACCAGAGTTGACTTGGAAGCGGGCCGAGAGGTACCCTGGACCCCCTCTTGTTCCAGGGTACAAGGCTTTGTTTGTTCAGTCTGCAGCAGAGTTCAAACGAGTGTTCGCAGCCCGCAAACCAACCGCACTAACCGGGGGGCCAAAGGCTCCAGGGTTCCATTCAAACGGATCGAACAGCCAAGGTGTGAAAGCACCTGTGACTTGCCGCAGCAAAGGTTTTTTTTGTGTGATTGTTGCAGTAGAGTAGTCTGTGCGTTCAGTAAGCCATTCGGTATGCTAACGCGTATGCTCATAAAAAAACGTGAACAAAATGATTTTAATTGGTATACATTTTTGTATTGTAATGTTGTTACTCTATTGAGTAGCCTAATAGTAATTCTAAAATAACATATAGCCAAATGTGTGTAATATTAAGTAAAGTAAAAAAAGAAAACCAAGTTATTATAGTAAGGCTCAGCAATAATAAGAAATGATTACACTATACACAAACTAAAATGAACAAAACTCCTTAAAGATTTTCAATGTTTAAGATAAATATGTTCACCTCTTTCTGGTGAGTGATGAAACACTGGTTTTAACCATGTTACCTGGGGAGAAAACAAAACATGTCTCTGTTGGCCCCCCTTTTAAACAGTGGAACTTTTTAGCATTTTGGTTATAATATAAAATCATCAAATGTAATAAATTGATTGGAATACACTACTAACAGATTCACTCATGAACAAATTAATATAAAACATCAGTTTATAAACTACTAGCCTTGTGTATAATTATAGATAGAGTTAGGAACAGGGCAATTCAAAGGCACTGAACGTCTCATAATCTGCCTATGGTTATGATATTGCTTATACACCGTTGCGGTTTTAATTATTTCAGCTTTGAGTAGCTTTTGTTTTTCCGCCCTACATATATTTGCATCCCTGGATCCTGGCTCGTATCTGACAAATCTGAGCATCTCTTCCCTAATTGGTTCAGATTCCAACTTTCCTGCCAATCACAGGTGTGTCAGGGCAACACTTGTCAATGGTGGAGAAAGGTAGGGAGGGAGCAGTGAGGCTCTGCACCTATATTTGTAGACTTTCTCTTGATCTCATGCTCTTTTCTGCTGTTTACAAATCAAATCTTATCTACAGCAGCTTTAAGGGGTTGTGAGCGATGAAAGATTTAGTTAGTCAATTTGTAATGATTAATTTTTATTAAACCTCTGCAGTGATTTTCAACAATATTTAAAATCAAATTAATACATTATTGATTTAAGAACATCCATTCATCTCCAATCAAATTAAATCAACGTTTCACTACGAAGCCTCATCTTGCAGGTACCATTACTAGATTGCACTAGATTGTATTGGAACCTCAACGAAGGGCTGATGTTTCAGAAACAAAGAAAGGGAACACCTGCCAATGCAGTGCTTACTATCAGAGGATGGGCTTATTGTTAAAGATAAACAGGACAAGTTTGTTTTCGACCAATCATCAGAGTGCAGAGGGCCTTTGACCATGGAATGGTTGTTGGTGCCAGACAGGGTGGTTTGAGAAACTCAGAATCTGCTGATCTCCTGGGATTTTTATCTGCTGCAATAGTCTGAGTTTACAGACAATGATGCTAAAAACAAAAAGCATCCAGTGAGTGGGCGAAAACACCTTGTTAATGCCAGAGGGTTAAAAAGGTTAACTGCCGACACACAGAGAATAGCTTCTGTTTCTTTACCTGTTTCTTTATTTGTTACCTCTCAAATGAGAAGATAAGACGTTGAGAAGGAATTATTCACCAGAAATGGAGTTATAATTTCCTCAGAAGTTAATGTGAGCTGTAGTTTCTGAGTATATTTAAATATTTTGAATTGAGATGCATGTCCTTAGCAGTTGGTCTATACAATTGCAACACTTTTTAGGATGTGACGCAGGATAAGGGAATGAGTTGAAATGCACATACTTATCTTGTGACCAGCTCTAATTCTATGTTGAGTACCAAAGTCCATCCTGTCAATGACAATCACAGTGTTTCGGACCAATGCGTGTCCTACGAAGAACAACCTGATCTATGTGATACGTGATAGGACGATGGTCAAGCCAATCACCAGCCAAGTATTGGTTGAAAATTGCCAGCCCTTTTTTCAAACAGTTCCCAAGGACGCCTTCCCATATAGTTCTCAACAACAAATGGTAAACAAACCATTTCAGAGTCAGGTTAGTCTAGTCCCAACTTTTCCTTTACCCCGGTTATCATAGAGAAGCCCAGATATTCCTATGATGCTGCTCAATCAAACAGAGTTGCATGATGGATGTGGTTAATATCCTGATTAAAATATACTGTTAACCCACCACTATTCTCTCAAGTCAGAAATAGATGAAGATGATCTTAATGAGCAATGCTGCTAATTGGGTTACAGACAATCCAAATATATAATGCATAGTTTAACTATTTAATTTAACTACATTACACAATAATATTTGCAAGTGTGCCCTGACTACAAGATAAAGCCTTCTGACACCATCCAGATATTCAAGTTGGAGCTTTGCATGAATATCAGTCTGTCCTTGGCGAGGATGCACTTTATTTCCACGTATGGGCGCGACAATGTTGTTCTCCAGCCAATCAAGTTACACTGACGCTTTTCTTTCTTCACTCTTTAAAAAAAAACACTCCTTGCAAACTTCTGTTCATCTTTAATACTGTTAATCAGTCTGTCATCTGCAACACTTTTTATTGCTTCGTTTCACCATTATATTAACTCTCGATTAATCCAACGAAGAAAAATAAATGCTTAATCGATTAATCGTTAAGTCTATAAAATGTCATAACAACAAATACCATCAAAGGTTACAAGAGTCCTAAGTGAGTTTTTAAAAGTGCTTGCTATATATGACAAGCAACATGTTTTAAAAGTTTAAGAGCCTGCGTTTATCCATCAACATCCATATTCTTCTTTGTTGATTCTGGGCTCCATCTGTGGTTATTTAGACCACTAGTTTCTGATCCCCCCCTCCTTTATTTACATCTCCCTCATGGCCAGGTTTCCTCCTGAATGAGTCCCAAGTTGTGCCTAACAGGTCCTCTCAGAACTCTTTCTTCTCGTTGTGGGTTAATCTAGCATAAATTAAAAGCTGAGCATTGTTGGATAAATCTGTAGGTTCAAAAACAGCCTATAACTTGCTACACTCTAGCTATAGCTACATCCAGCTCTCTTTACATTTTCAGCATCCTTTTTTAAAATGTATGGCTGTTGAAGATTACATGGGCCTCTTTAAATTGAAAATGGTTGTGAGATCAAGCGGTCAACGCTTTTGTGTCGTCAAGTCATGCGCTGGGCTCAAAGGTCACTGGTCATCAACCAGTATAAAACAAAGGGGGTGTCATATGCAAATATTAACATTGCAGTGTTGCGCCTACTTTTCTAATCATTCGATGATCCTAGACCTTGCATTTCTATTAGTAAACATGATTCACTGTTTTCTCAAATGTGTGTATGTGTTACACATCTGAAAGCTATGTGTACGTGTGTATGTGTTACACATCTGAAAGCTATGTGTACGTGTGTATGTGTTACACATCTGAAAGCTATGTGTACGTGTGTATGTGTTACACATCTGAAAGCTATGTGTACGTGTGTATGTGTTACACATCTGAAAGCTATGTGTACGTGTGTATGTGTTACACATCTGAAAGCTATGTGTACGTGTGTATGTGTTACACATCTGAAAGCTATGTGTACGTGTGTATGTGTTACACATCTGAAAGCTATGTGTATGTGTTACACATCTGAAAGCTATGTGTACGTGTGTATGTGTTACACATCTGAAAGCTATGTGTACGTGTGTACGTGTTACACATCTGAAAGCTATGTGTACGTGTGTACGTGTTACACATCTGAAAGCTATGTGTACGTGTGTATGTGTTACACATCTGAAAGCTATGTGTACGTGTGTATGTGTTACACATCTGAAAGCTATGTGTACGTGTGCATATCAAGTGGGTCTATCATAAACCTACGTCTCAACAGGCTGACACGCTTTTGTGCGCGTTGGACCTTACGTGTAACTCATGATATTTTGGATCTAGATTGGATCAACATTAAAAGAACAATTGAACAATCAAGATATTTATCTTGTGTGAACGGGGCCAATAGGAGTTTCTTGTTTCCCACATTCATGCACTCCTCGAAAACCCTGGTCAGTAAAAGGATCTTGTGGACTTTAAGGTTGCTTATTTTACTTACCCTTACATGTGAGACTTAATGGTTTACGCTTACATGTTAGACTTAATGATTGACCCTTACATGTTAGACTTAATGGTTGACCCTTACATGTGAGAGTTAATGGTTTACCCTTACATGTGAGACTTAATGGTTTACCATTACATGTGAGACTTAATGGTTTACCCTTACATGTGAGACTTAATGGTTGACCCTTACATGTTAGACTTAATGGTTTACCCTTACATGTGAGACTTAATGGTTTTACATGTGAGACTTAATGTGACCCTTACATGTTAGACTTAATGGTTGACCCTTACATGTTAGACTTAATAGTTTACCCTTACATGTTAGACTTAATGGTTGACCCTTACATGTTAGACTTAATGGTTGACCCTTAGATGTGAGACTTAATGGTTGACCCTTACATGTGAGACTTAATGGTTGACCCTTACATGTGAGACTTAATGGTTGACCCTTACATGTGAGACTTAATGGTTGACCCTTACATGTGAGACTTAATGGTTGACCCTTACATGTTAGACTTAATGGTTGACCCTTACATGTTAGACTTAATGGTTGACCCTTACATGTGAGACTTAATGGTTGACCCTTACATGTTAGACTTAATGGTTGACCCTTACATGGGAGACTTAATGGTTGACCCTTACATGTTAGACTTAATGGTTTACCCTTACATGTTAGACTTAATGGTTTACCCTTACATGTTAAACTTAATGGTTTACCCTTACATGTTAGACTTAATGGTTGACCCTTACATATGAGACTTAATGGTTGACCCTTACAAGTTAGACTTAATGGTTGACCCTGACATGTGAGACTTAATGGTTTACCCGTACATGTTAGACTTAATGGTTTACCCTTACATGTTAGACTTAATGGTTGACCCTTACATATGAGACTTAATGGTTGACCCTGACATGTTAGACTTATTGGTTGACCCTTACATGTGAGACTTAATGGTTTACCCTTACATGTTAGACTTAATGGTTGACCCTTACATGTGAGACTTAATGGTTGACCCTTACATGTGAGACTTAATGGTTTACCCTTACATGTTAGACTTAATGGTTGACCCTTACATGTGAGACTTAATGGTTGACCCTTACATGTTAGACTTAATGGTTTACCCTTACATGTGAGACTTAATGGTTGACCCTTACATGTTAGACTTAATGGTTGACCCTTACATGTTAGACTTAATGGTTTGGAACAGTCTGTGGGATGAATGAAGGTGAACAAGTCTGTTGATTAATTATTAAACAACCCCTCCCCCAACAATCGTTCTTTCCTGTGGATATTGTCTTTTGAAAGCTTAACGGTGACCACATAGATGTTTTTTTGTAAACATTTATTGATGTTTATTTTGTAAACAAATAAACTCCTTTGCAGTACCTCCGTTTTAAGCTGCCTATTGCACCAGTGGTGCCAGTGACAGACTGGCACCACTGACTGCCATCAGTTTTAGGATGCAAAGCCACGATTCCCCAAATAATCTAGCCTCATTTATGACCCAACACTCTGTATTTTTACAAAATGTTCTGGGTCACAGAAACGGCAAGTAAAAATGATTTTCTGCTCAAGATTTGTAAATATTTAACGAGCGATCGTGTTAAATGAAAAATACCAATCAAAGTGATCAGCCATGTGTATATTTCCAGCCACTCTGGCCTGAAAGTTTTCCGTTTTTCCCTGGTACTTCCGCAACACTTTCCGCATGTTTCTCTTCATAGGGCTCCTCTTCATTGGTAAAGTTAGATTCGGGGGCTGTATGTCGTTGGGGCCTTCTGTTTGGCCATTACTGTAGCCTGCCATAATGAGGCTGTGGTCATAGACAATGCATTCAGTAAGCAAGACACTAACGCATATTCAATTTGCCAGTGAACGTAAGAGACTTGAAATAGGATTTTCAATGTAACACATTTGCGCATTGCAAATTGTTGTTACTTTATCCAATACCCTAATAATAAAAATGCTGAATACAAATTATATAAATATAAAAAAGATGTATATTTACCAGCCAATTCAAATTCTAGACTGCCAATGATCTGTGAATGTCAGCTAACAGAAATCTGCTTTTTTAAATTACCTTTAGTTAAAGTGAACACCTCGTTAACATCCATCCATTAATCACCATTAGTAAATGATTAATATACCTTTAGTTAACTGTAAATTAACTGTTAGTTGATGCTTATTACTGCATTAATTAATGGTTAATTCATGTTTCCTGTGTTACTAGTGTGGCTGTTATTTAACTCTTAAAGACTCAGGATGCAGTATATTTTCGTCCTCCTGCATTACTGAGAGCTCATTCAAATCTTGCTGCTTGGAAATTATAAGTTGTGGTGTGCACTGCCACACACATGCACACGCAGCTTTGAGGGACCATAGCCTTTGACACCACCCAGATGTGTGCACAGTTGTTCTCCACAGACCACCAGTGTCCTCTCCTTCGCCCTCTGAATCTTAACACCCTAACATGATGTTCTGCTGTTACAGCCACACATTACACACATCTTGTTGCAAGCCCATCAGAAGAACACAGCCACTATCAATCGTGCCTCAAGAATGTGTTTTTTTAAGAGTGGATGATTTGGGCCAAATGAATCGCAGGGTTTTTGTCAACCAAATAGTGTGTCTGAATTGGTGAATGATTTGATGTATAATCTAAACGCTGATGACTTTCTCTTTCAGAACACCGAGGTTTCTGTGTTTGAGGTCAACATCCGCTTTGTGGGTGGTCTCCTCTCTGCCTACTATCTGTCTGGGAAGGAGGTAAGTGTTTCTTGTCTTATTTGGTACCCTAATCAAAGGAATGTGCTACAGAATAACGTGCTACCTTCTTTTTGCGAGATTTGCAAGAGTCCAGGTGACCTAGAGGAGCTTGAGTGCGGCTGGCCGGTTGGTCGCCATGTGAATCTTTCCCAAAGAGCCAACCCCCTTCCTCTTGGTCTTTGTTTCCCACCTTCTCTAGAGGAGAAGAGAGGGAGCAAAGGGAAAAACAAACACTAAAAAAAACAATGTTCGATCCTCACCTCTGTGTTGTCATAGTTCCAAGGAAAGCAAATACTTGCTATACATGAGAAATAAAAATTGCGAGGTTTCATTCACAGTTGCTTGTGAATAAATACTCAAAGCACATTAACTAGAAAGAGAAATCTAAATGGCGAGCCGACCGTGTGGAGAGAGGGTAACAGAACCACAGAACCTTCTCCAAGTCTTGCTTTCTTCCCACAACCGGTAATAAGGGAAAAGGTTTTCTGGTCAAATTCAGACACAAAATGAAGTGTGCCCAAATCCAGCTCTATCGTTTGCTTGAATACGCATATTACATTTTTTCCTGTTGGAGACGTGGGCTTATAACACAATGCAGGCTCTTCTTCGTTGATCCCTGATTGAAATGCATGCTGGGCCGTTATCACTACTATTCCTTCTTGTGTGACGAAGGTGTGGCGTCTATAAATAGGGTCAGAGTGTGGATGCTTGATACCAAATACACAACAGTCAGGCATATTTTAATCTCATAACTTCTCTCCCAGTTGGAAACTTCTCATACAGTTCATACATTTTGTAGTAGTTTAAGGTTTGACATTGCTTGGCTTTCTTTCTGTCAAAACCACTGTACAATCTTTTTGGTCTTACTGATTGTGGTGAATTATCATGTACCATCTATTGACCTTATCTGGAAAAAAACATACTACTTAATCTCACTTTAGTTTTGAGACGAGGTGAAAGGGAGGTGGAGAGAAAGGGGTTCAACCACAGGTCTTCTCTCAAAATGTAGTTTATCTCGAGATTTGTGTTACTGTAGCTGAGTGGACCCACTCAGAAAAAAACAGGAAAAGAGGTGCCCACAGTGGAAATGATTTGGGAGGGTAAAAACGCTGAGAAAATGAGGTTTAGCGATAATAAACGGAGGCTGTCAAGATAAATCATTTCTTGTAGGATAGGGATGAGGAGGGCCAACGTTAGGGAAGGTAGCAGGTGCCTTCCAACATTTTCACCCACTCACTTTGCCTCCATCCGTCCCTCCTTCTCCCGCTCTGTTCCCCGTGTCGGTCCCAAGCTTGGCAAGGGCTCAAGGGGCTGTCTAGGCCTTTGATGAAATATTGATCAGTAAAAGGGCAGCTGGTACAGCCTGTAAGCAACCCCACTGACAGGCTTTTAACAGCCCCGCCAGACTACCAAACCCAGCATGGCCTGTGGTGCCAACGTCACAGGAAACACAATAGTGAGCTCACTTGGTGCCCTGAACTATTACAGCACATGTTGTACCTTCATACAGACCACCAATTGTATGACTTGTATTTAGTGATATTTTATTTAGTGTAGTGATATAGTGAGATTTGGTGTAGTGATATACCGGAGTATCACACAGTCTGTCTGAAATCCGAAACCTCCTCAGGGGATTTGGCCGAGGTTTGCTGCGACCTTAGGTTAACTGTTGACATTGTCAAAGTTGAGATGTAAATCAGCCATTCTTTTTCCACTCGCCCCCTCTTGACATCAATGCTATTCCAAACAAGTGTAGCAGCTCCCTTGGATGTATATTAAGTTTTGTCCAACAAAAGTAAGCAACATACGAGCTGCCCTTATTAGGTTGTTTCCTCAAATAGTGCCCACAAATCCACAAGTTTCAATTTTAGACACTGGATGCTTAGTTAGAACTCTGAGCGAAGATGGTGGCTGTGTGCAATTCTAAGCGCAGAGCAACATTTCAGTAAGTCGAGAGGGTAAGGGTGTATTCAAATGTGTTTGGAAGCGAGACTCCTCCGTGCCCACTGCCTCGCCCATCCCCACCCTGCAGTTGCAGCGCTGCTTCCTCCACAGGAACACAGTGGGGCGGGCCGCGCCCGTTCTCAAACCACGCGGTGGGCCGCGCCCGTTCTCAAACCACGCGGTGGGCCGCGCCCGTTCTCAAACCACGCGGTGGGCCGCGCCCGTTCTCAAACCACGCGGTGGGCCGCGCCCGTTCTCAAACCACGCGGTGGGTCACGCCCCGTGTCCAAACGTGTCAAGTGAGCGCGTTGTTCGAGACAGTCGGAAGGCTAGGCGAAAAGATGTAAGGCTGTCGCACAGCAACAACTCGCCCCCCTGCAGCCTCATGCAAGGCGATGCGGCTGATTGCGCCAGGGCCAAAGAGGTAACCGTAGCGATAGCCAAGTTCCTAGTGTCACGACTCGGTGTCAACGAGGGAGTTCACACAGAAACAACTTTTCAAGGAATATTTCTTTTCCTTCAAAACTTTCTTCAAATAACCAAAACACAACCACTAACGTGAATGAATGAACGAACGTGGGGCTTCAGTAGTGAAGGTGTGTGTGTGTGTGTGTGTGTGTGTGTGTGTGTGTGTGTGTGTGTGTGTGTGTGTGTGTGTGTGTGTGTGTGTGTGTGTGTGTGTGTGTGTGTGTGTGTGTGTGTGTGTGTGTGTGTGTGTGTGGAATATGTGGTGTATTCATGTTGAACAAAGAGTAACACTAACCAACAGAGGAGAGCATGAGAGATAGAATGGCAAACCAGCAGACTTAAGCACAGGCCCACCGTATCACCTGACGATCCCGTCTCTCTCCTCCCATTGGCCAACCCATTAGGTCAGGTAGAAAACAGGCAGAGAGGGAAATGTCGTCACACCCCCCTCCTAAAGGAAAGGGTTACACCTTAAGGAAATATGATCAACAGTCACTACATAAACCTTTTTTACTCTTTCAGATAAACAATTCTTAAAAAAAGAATAATCTGGATATAGCTCTGTACTCCAGCGTCTTGTCTTGTACATCCCACTATCGGCTCAGGATCATCGGACTTTAATGAGCAAGTATGGAGTGAAAACAAAAGACAGACCTGGAAACAAAACAACTATAAGAAACTGATCAAAGAAACCACAACCACGAGGTCAAAGAGCAAGGGCCTCGCAATCACACCGTCCCTTCCCTTGATTATGGCGAATACCTGAAGGTTGTAAAAACGAAGCCCACCCCATCAGTCTTTGGATGGAATTTTGCAGAGAGCTCGGAAAAGTGAAAGCATTATAATCTGTACAAACAACGAGTGGCGATACCCCCAGACTCAAATACACAGCAAAATGATGCAGAGCCCAGATCAGTGACAGTGCTTCCTTTTCAATCACCCAGTAGTTAATCTGGTAGGTATTAAACTTCTTTGAAAAAAACCTATTGCAGTGTTTAAGCCCTGTTCGTCCTCCTGCATCAATACTGCCCCCCACCCCCCTACCTGGGAAGCATCCACCTGTTTACAACTGTTGCTCCAAGCATGGATCTGCCAACATGGGCCAGAACACAACAGTGTCTTCACCGTCCCAAATGCTTTGAAACTGATCAGACCTAACAAAGTGTGGTTGTCTATTTTAGCAAATCAAGTCAATGGTGACACAGTTGAAGATCCCTTTTTACAGACGCCTCGATAATACCATTCCTAAGAAACGCATCAGCTCCTTTTTAGCTGTCGGTGCTGGATACCCAACGACCTGAAAGTGTTTTCTACCATGTGGCCTCTCCCCTGCCCCACTATCTTGCCTAAATAAGTAACGGTGGCCTTAGCAAACTCCCACTTGGACAACTGTATTGTCAACGGTGCCCACACCATCCGTCAAACAGTTTTATTTGTAAGAATCGCTGTAGATGACCACATCATCCAGATAAACTGCACAACCCTCCAAACCATCCACAGCCCTAGTCATTAAGCGATGAGACTCTTTTATGTGGAAAAGAGGTCCAAGAACATGTTTGAAGTGCTTGACCCACAACACACTATAACTTCAGGCCACATTTAGCCTAGACAGTAATACCTGCCTGATACAACACAACTAAGTAGCACATTGACATCAGAAAGGTTTTCTCTTGCGCTCACTACAGACAGTTGGATGTCTGGAGCTACAGAGCAACCTATCTGTAACGGCTCTTTACAGCAGAGTGGGGGAGAAAAACCCTAGGAACACTTTGATTTCATGTCGATGAACTAATCCTTAAAAAAGTGGTCCTTTTTTGTTCAAGGCACTGCTGTGTGACCTAAATATGCCATATGTTGCTGATCTCTGCATTCCTTTGTTGAGGTTGTGTTTCAATTAATTAAAAAATTCTTTGTTATAATAATACAAGGAAAATCCAAATCCAAATGAAAAGTTTTCAGCATATTTGACCAGCATTGTCTTATGCTCCATGTTCATATTAGTCTAAACATTGTTGCTCAGTAATTTGCCAATTATTGAATACATGATTGGCAGACATGTGATGATTGATCAATCATTGAAAATATATGGGCAAAGTCGGATCTTTTCAACAGCAAATTCTATCATGCATACATCAGTCATACATGCATTTATCTACAGGTGAACCACACATTTGTCCAATGCCAAAAGTAAAAAATGCTGTGGCTTGGTTTCTAACACAGACCAATAGTTAAAAATACTGTGGCTTGGTTTCTAACACAGACCAATAGTTAAAAATACTGTGGCTTGGTTTCTAACACAGACCAATAGTTAAAAATACTGTGGCTTGGTTTCTAACACAGACCAATAGTTAAAAATACTGTGGCTTGGTTTCTAACACAGACCAATAGTTAAAAATGCTGTGGCTTGGTTTCTAACACACACCAATAGTTAAAAATACTGTGGCTTGGTTTCTAACACACACCAACAACAAAAGAATATCCCTCCTGCTTCTTTGCATCGACTGCCGGTCGTTCTGAGGATCGTATTACAAATCATTTTAATAACTTATTCATCCAGGCCTGATCTTGCCTGTCTACATCTCAGACCTATAATCTCGAAATGGTCTCGGTTACAGCCTCACATCCTCTCACAGGCCTATGCTTTCCATTACCCAGCCCTTCGGTGAGAATACAAGAAGGTTTGGTCTCATCAAATGACTTTGGGATGAGTCTGATCTTGGAAGATCTCACAGTCATGCTTTTTCCAATTCCATTTTCTTTCTTAAATGTATTATTTGAGCTCTGTTTACATAACTGAGCAAATCCCTGTTTTCTGTGCATTGTGGATTAACCATTTACATTGTTGCTTTGTCCTTTACACACCAAGGGATGAGATTGCCAACCACAATTGACCAGTATCTATCAAAACTTTTAAAAAATGCAGATTTTCTACTGGAAAATATGAATCCCCAACCCATTTTTGAGTGTGTGCACGGCAATCTGATCCCTTTTTATTGAGCTGCTTGACCTGAACAGAGTTTCTGCCCTACTTCTGTTTTATCCACGTCAGATTTAGGATGAAAATCATAGCATGCCTCACCACTGACGTAGCATCTTTTACTCCACAAGCCTGTTGCATAAGTGAACGTTGCATAAGTGTAGCATGACTACATCAACAGTCGTCATTTTGAATAATCTGAATTTAGGTCAGTCTCAAATTTGAACGTTTTTCAATTCCTCTGCTCCAGGATACTTTTCTGTTTCCAATTGAGATAGAGAATTCAAGCACTTTGAAATACAATCAGCCCAATGTCTCAGTTGCACAAATCCAAAGTGGTGATCTTTAAAAATACTTTTTTCATCTTGAAACTCCTGTAATCAATGTCGTGCCATTATGTGACTTTATGCCTGCTGGATATGAATCCACAGTTTACGTGTCAAACGTTTCATCCATCCTAGCGTTGTCAGCAGTGTCTTCATAGTGGGGCCGAGGAGTTTAAAAATAGACGCGTCTTCTGCCTTCAACTATCGTTGCACATGTCAAGCAGCCGGAAACCGGGCTGACGGTTTTGGGTGTGAGGCGGTCTTGGTGACGGGGAATGAATGGTGTTCTGGGGGGTTCTTGGCACGTCCGTCTGGTGTAGTGCACCGTCTGTAGGAGATCCTTGAGGAGATGTATTTAAAGGGAGTGATCACACGGAGCAGTGTTTTCCAAAACATGACCCACTTCACCATTGTTTTCCCATGGCCTGTGCTGAGCTGGTTTCTTTTCGTCAGCCCTGCGTTTCTCTGGCGTTTTAGCAAAATGTCCAACAAAGACGAAAACAATGAGCGCAATCACGGTCTTGTTGAGTTTATTTTTCACTGTTAAAACGGTTGAAATGGCACACTTGCCCACACAGCCCAGCTCCACAAGCGACCGACAATTGCTCTGAGTGGTTCGCAGCGTGTCCGCTTCTGTCGTGACGCCGTGATCAGCCCTGACCCGGCCCTCCCCTGATGTCAGGCATGTCCATCGGACAGCCAACGTTAAGGAGAAGGGGGCCGTGAAAGAGCATTCAAATGTCTCTCAGTCTTTAAGCGGAGCTCAAAATACACCTTTAGGATTAGGTTGGACAAAATCAGGGTTCTTTGATTGAAATTGGCCTACCTTCGGAAGCAGAATTATCTGTGTTACAGTAAAGAAAATTTATTGCAGGTTTTCGCCCTAGCAAAAAGACAATTGCAAACATACATTTAACAATAGGTATTAGAATATTTCTTCAGTCCACTTGGGTTTTCTGGTTAAATAACTTTCAACAGATTAAACTGAACTGATGACTACAATTGATTATTTATTTGTAAAACAACAGATATGGAAACTTAAACAATCTTCAACTGAACTTCAAGAAGAGTTGCACTGAAAACATGTGCAATCGTAGATCGACCAAGAGTTGCCATGATGGTTACTTGATATTGCTGGTTCGTTGATCCTTTGATTGCCTGCCATCTTGCAAATCTGCATGGTTACGTTTTGTTTTATCACTTAGAATGTCTACCATATTCAAATGAGCATGTGATTCAGTCAAACTGCTTTAGAGTGTTTCCATGACAACTGTCAGTTTCCTAAAAGTGGGTCATTTTCCTGGCAAAAATAAGTGGATGTTGTGCTGCTGAGATGACACAGAAGTGACATCCAACTTTTACATATTTAGTGAAGCTGAAATGAATCCATATTTCGTTTTTTCTTGATAATTGCCACTCTATAGGTGCTTGAGCCTATCCCACAATGCAACGTACCCCAAGGAGGGAATGTCAGTACAATGCAGGATCAACACTTTATTTCTTTCTTTCTTTAAGACCGGACACCTGGTTGTAATTCACCATCTATGGAACGGGCACAATGTACGGTCAAGGCAACATACATGATTTAGGGAGAGGATATGCAGTCAAGAACAGACACATTGTTGGGGAGAGGAGCTTGCTCAGGAGTTTCTCACATGAGAGCACAATGCAGGAATACAGGAAGACAGGCAACTGTGGCGAGTTGGATAGTTAAAAAGACAGATAGGCCACTGTGCACATAACAACTTGAACATCAAAACGAATTAAGTTTAAGCGAGCTGACCTCAGAATAGGGCCTTGTGTCATTTTCCATCACACTATCAATTTCCCCTGATACGCTCGTTGTACATCAAAACTAAAAACGATGGCGTCCCGTCCATCTGCGTTCTCGGTAGGGCTGCACGTTTCTGCGAATTACGAATTTCTTGCTTAGAATTGAGATCACGATTATTATCATTGGTGCCCGTGCACTTTTCATAGGTTTATGGTTTTTTTTTTGGTAGTTTCCCTGTTTGATGACTAAAAGTAGGCTATCACTCTTTCTAAGAAAGTTGGTGTCCAAAACGAAACTGTTGAGATACAACTGTCATCTTATCAAAAGCAACCTATATTCACGTCCCGCAGTGCAAGTAAACATCTCGCCATCGAGATGAATGATCAATACATTTAACAGATAGTGATAATTCTAGGTCTATGATTGTAGTTGACCACCATGGATGCAGTGAGAACACTGTGTTGAGAAACATAAATAGTCTGTTACCTCCGCCTTGTCCTACAACTTGTACAGTATCCACGGGGACTATGACGAGGAAGCCCGAATGTGATTGGTTAAACTGATTTATTGGCAAGCTAGAGCCGTCAAAAATTGACATTGGTGCGAATAAAATGAATGTCACTTTTTCGCAAAACGGAAAACGACTCGTACGTGTCCAGGTCCAGGAGTTGTGATTATTTATTGACGTGGGACGAAATCGAGAGATCAAAAGAGAGATCAGTCGTGTTCAATGTGAGTGAGTCTCGTTCTCACTACCGTCATCAGCGGGGTTTTCATCCACACACACACGCACACACGCACGCACGCACACACACACACACACATCTGGATACACAGATACAACTGGGAGATTAAATGGGAAAGGACTGGATCATGCATTGTCATGGAAGACGTGTGATGTGTTGGTCAATAGTGTCAGACGGTCTGCGCAGACAGACATCCAATATCTGCTACAGCTCAGCTTGGCCAGGAAATCCTCTTCACTTTTTTCATCTTTCCTAGAGGAGGATAAGCGATTAAAAATTCATTTATTTCGTTTGTTTGTTTGTTTGTTTTAGTTTTTTAGCATACAATATGATTTTTATAGGAACAAATAAAGCATGTTATATTGTTTATGCATATTATTTACCATGTGAAAAAAAAACGTACACATACAAACATTGCCAAATAAAGGTAATTTACCAAATACAAAGGATTAAGGTCCCTAGTATCCTCTCCGTTCTAAACTGGGTTAATCCACTTGAGTAAGGGGTGGAGCGTACGAGAGGACTGGTAAAGTTGAAGTCCAGGGAATAGATTGGTATAAAACAATAATGCAACAGTATGAATCAAGACTAGCGTTATCATTATCTTCTCTTTACTGAGTGAAAACGCAAACCGATCACACTGTGTTCATCATAGATCAACACATTTTCTGTGTGTTTAGAATAAAATGTCAATTGTATGTATGTAAAATTTAACAGTTTGTGACCAAATGTACGTGTGTGTGTGTGTGTGTGTGTGTGTGTGTGTGTGTGTGTGTGTCAGTCAATGGGCAGAGTTGGTATTGGTACATCGCTACTCCTTGGTAGCTACTACTCCTAAATGGTATAGCGTGTGTTTTGACTCGTGACTAGCACAGCTGGTCTGGCTGCTGAGGCCTGTGGTTAGTTGATTTGCATCATCATAGTTCACACGTTTCCGCCCACTTGTGGTCGGGGGGGGGGGAATTCCAAACAGTCGGCACTTCTCCTTACACACCCATGTTGAATTGAAAGGATGTGGACCGTGTGTACATGACGTCTTCACGTTGTGGAATACATCTATGTTGGTAACGTGGACAGTGTCGTGCAGAGCACATGCAGCGGAGCGGTGAGAGTTCCTCTCCTCGCTCACGGAGCTGTTCAAAGCCCCGCTCAAAGCCACACCAGGCTGTTCTGCTCATTATCGCTCAGTGCTCCACTCAAATAGCTCCTGCTCACTCCAAAAAAGGAAAAGAATCGTGTGTATTTCACTTTTAGCTTAAACCGCAGCCTTACATCCCAAAGAACTAGTGGGCAACAAATTCATTTTCAAAATATATCTTTATTTCAAATAACTCTTAGGCCTATGTAACAAGGTATATAACACAAAAAGTCACATGTTAAATTTAACGAATCAATGGGCCTAATTGAAAATATTTATAGACAGGCTATACATCCAAGTGTGAAAGTAAATGAACTATTAGGCAACAATTCTGACTTAAATAAAATCGCTCGCGCTCCCCGCTTACTCGCGCTCCGCTCCACTCACTCGCGCTCCGCTCACTCGCTCCCCGCTTACTCGCGCTCCGCTCCGCTCACTCACGCTCCGCTCACTCACTCGCGCTCCGCTCACTCACTCACGCTCTCCGCTCACTCACTCGCGCTCCGCTCACTCACTCACGCTCTCCGCTCCGCTCACTCGCGCTCCCCGCTCACTCGCGCTCCACTCCGCTCACTCGCGCTCCACTCCGCTCACTCGCGCTCCACTCCGCTCACTCCGCTCACTCGCGCTCCACTCCGCTCACTCGCGCTCCACTCCGCTCACTCGCGCTCCACTCCGCTCACTCGCGCTCCACTCCGCTCACTCCGCTCACTCGCGCTCCACTCCCCGCTCACTCGCGCTCCCCGCTCCCCGCTCACATGCTCTGGTCTAGTGGTTGGGGGAGCTCCCAGCCAAAATATACTGGGTTCGATCCCCAATGTCTGCCGTCAACCTGTGGACTTTCCTTCCTTCTCCTTGTCAACCTCAGTGTGCCCACTGTCAAAGAAAAGACAGAAAAGGGGCTTATTAGGAGCTTCTCCTTAAGAAATTCACTATTAACTTCTCTCGACGATAGCTCACCGTTGCAATTTTGTTCTTTGGCCGTACCTAGCTTACTTTTGTGCTTTTTATTTTCTTCTACTTTCTGCCTTGTATTCCTTTTTTTATGTGTCTTTGCTGTGCATCTGTCTTCTCCATCGTCGTCTGATAAGTCCACAATCTAACTGTGAAGGAGTTGGATACGTGTGACTCAGATCTTTTAAGTAGCTAACAACTTTCGCAATCCAATTTTCGGAAGGGTGTGCTTGCGTGTACACTAGTGTGTGTGGTGGTTTTGAACCGAACTAGATGCAGAGAGGCTTAACTGGAATGGGTGGATCGCTCTGCCATAGCCCACAGCCCTTAATAATGAATGGCTGCTAGCTGCCTTTATTCTCTTTATTTGTTTACCTGCTACCCTTTTACCAGGCAGCCCTATCTGGTTACAGGCCAGGTAGTTACCCTGTTATTTTACACTGATACCTGGTTAACTGGTTTACCAGGTACCTGTTTACCAGATGCTGGCTCACAGGGAAATCCAGTTAAATGATATCTTATTTAAAACCTAGGGGTTGTTATGGGATCATTTGGTTCTGTCTAATCTCATCCCATAATGTGGAGGAGAAGCTCCAGCGGCATGTTGTGGTGTGGGACCTGTTCCCTGTATGACCAGCTCCATTCCCTCTGGTGGACTCAAAGACAAGTGTGTATTTATCTTGTCTTTAGAACACGCTTGTGTTTCTTTGCTTTTAGCATACTCTTTGTGAGGTCGATATACAAAATTATTCTATGAATAAATGTCTTTCCAAGTGAATTCAGAGATTCTTTCCAACTAGCACGTTGACTCAACTTTCCTCAGTAAAGTATGTATCTCTTTTCACAGTGTCTCACTCTTTCCCTCTCCCAGCCAATCACGTGATGCATAAACCAAACACCAGCTATGGTGTATGGCTATTTGAATTTAAAGGTCACATTATAACAAAATTGTACCTTGCATGCTGCAACGCATAGGTTTATATTAGATATTCAAATGCAAACATCCCATCATATGCAGCCTGGCAACTCTGGAGCTGGCTTTGGATAGTCAGCTTATCTTGCAGCATTCCTTCCTACTGCCGTCCATCAACCAATCTCATGTGCTTTCCCTCTTCAAATATTCTCGAGGGGGCAATTTTCTATGTAAATTCATGCTTCTGGTTGGTTCCACATTTCCATGCCAGCCCATTCAGAAAAGTTGAATGTCAAAATATTTAGCTGAGTCAGCGACTGCTAGCCTGCAAATGTTTTCACCAAGGTGTGTGTGTGTGTGTGTGTGTGTGTGTGTGTGTGTGTGTGTGTGTGTGTGTGTGTGTGTGTGTGTGTGTGTGCGCACCTTGTCAGAGGTCGAGACAATAACACATCATTTATAGCATTAGGCCAGTTGTATTTGAAGTTATATTCAAACATTAATCGCACAACAAACCATAGTATACAATTTCAATCAACCTTATGATGGATGATGCGTGTACGTTATAAAGTGGTACAAAAAACGACACAAGCAAAACAGCAAGTAGTGCATGGCTGGAAGCAAAGACATCTCACGTTAGTGAAGCCTGTCCACTGCAGGATCTTAAATCATGGAGTTAAAGACAACTACTACTACAAACATGACTTGCAGGCCGTGACTTTCGGCGATCTCAGATCCTCATTTCGGTATAGCTATTGTAATATCACAATGGCCCAGCTGCACTAGGCATGACTAGGTCACATATGTTGACCCCTGTTCTCTATCTGTCCTCTGTCCTTCCCTCAACGCACGCTCCCCGTACACACTGACTCCTCCTTACATGACTCCTCCTTACACATGACTCCTCCTTACATACTGACTCCTCCTTACATACTGACTCCTCCTTACACATGACTCCTCCTTACATACTGACTCCTCCTTACACATGACTCTTCCTTACACATGACTCCTCCTTACACGTGACTCCTCCTTACATGACTTCTCCTTACACATGACTCCTCCTTACATACGGACTCCTCCTTACATGACTCCTCCTTACACATGACTCCTCCTTATATGACTCCTCCTTACACACGGACTCCTCCTTACACATGACTCCTCCTTACATGACTCCTCCTTACACATTACTCCTCCTTACATGACTCCTCCTTACACATGACTCCTCCTTACACATGACTCCTCCTTACACATGGACTCCTCCTTACATGACTCCTCCTTACACATGACTCCTCTTTACACATGACTCCTCCTTACATACTGACTCCTCCTTACATACTGACTCCTCCTTACACATGACTCCTCCTTACACATGACTCCTCCTTACATACTGACTCCTCCTTACACATGACTCCTCCTTACACATGACTCCTCCTTACACATGACTCCTCCTTACATACTGACTCCTCCTTACACATGACTCCTCCTTACACATGACTCCTCCTTACATACGGACTCCTCCTTACACATGACTCCTCCTTACACATGACTCCTCCTTACACATGACTCCTCCTTACATACGGACTCCTCCTTACATACTGACTCCTCCTTACATACTGACTCCTCCTTACACATGACTCCTCCTTACACTCTGACTCCTCCTGAGACCCAACACCTCCTCTCCCTCCACACATACCTGACTCCCCCGTACAAATGCCCACACCTTCTGAAACACGCCCACCTTCTCCTTAAACACCCACCTCCTCCTTAAACACGCCCACCTCCTCATTACACACGCCCACCTTCTCCTTAAACACCCACCTCCTCCTTAAACACACCCACCTCCTCATTAAACACGCCCACCTCCCCCTTAAACACACCCACCTCCCCCTTAAACACACCCACCTCCTCCTTACACACACTCACCTTCTCCTTACACACGCTCACCTCCTCCTTACACACGCCCACCTCCCCCTTAAACACACCCACCTTCTCCTTAAACACCCACCTCCTCCTTAAACACGCCCGGCCCCTCCTTAAACACGCCCGTCCCCTCCTTAAACACGCCCGTCCCCTCCTTAAACACGCCCACATCCTCCTTAAACACACCCACCCCCTCCTTAAACACGCCCACCCCCTCCTTAAACACGTCACTCCCTCATTAAACATGCCCACCCCCTCCAGCGCTCCAGCCAGTCCCTGCAGTGCGGATCCCCTCCAAATAAGAGCAGCCTTCTGAGGCTTGTCCCCAGACTGTGTGACAGCTGTATTGGAGAAGCTCCAGAAGTCTGTGGGCTACACACACACACACACACACACACACACACACACACACACACACACACACACACACACACACACACACACACACACACACACACACACACACACACACACACACACACACACACACACACAAAGGAGCTGACAGCCTTCAGCAGAATCTTGCTGCTGTCCGATTCTTTGCCCTTGTCCTTGGTCTCCTCTGCTCCAACACAGGATTAATCTGTTCTACAATAAAAATGTAATAAACAAAAAAAGCCTTTTACACCGAACAGAACAACAAATTGTACACAATCGATGCCTGCGTAGCTAGTCTCTGCTTTGCCCGGACTGCAGCTACTCTTGACCAACAACTGAACTATTTAGTGAGCGGCATCAGCAGGCAATCCTAGGGCTTTGTCATAGACATATCAGGCAGACAGGAGTGTTTAACGTGACAGGACCTTGAGGATGCTGTACAGCCAAGCTGAATGGCACAAATGATTTGGCAGTTTGACTAGCGTTTGCCCTCCAATCCCTGGGCTGTGGGTTCCAGTCTCAGTAGCGTGTGGCGTCTTCAGTAGCGTCGCTAATCGTTGCGCGGCCATCTTTCAACACGAAAAGTTAATTGTGAATGCTAACTTTTGCGTATTCTATTTTGTGACAAATGTAAAAGTTGAGTTCATGCATCAATTGTGTGGCACACCGATGTTGATAAAATTCTACAGATCTAAGATATGATTGCACATTTTGCTGGTGATTTTTATGATCAGGGACTGTAGAAAAACCTCATTTTGGGTTTTCCATTTAGCTTACGAGTCTACAGTTTAAATGAATGGAGGGTTAGAACTTAATCAACAATCTATTATTTATTATTAATGATGGATCTCAGCTTTTAAAGGTGACCTACAATAACTTAATGTCCTTGTTCATTTGTCACTACTATATATTAATAGATTCATTAATGTCCCATTACCAAAAAAGCGGTAAAGCGCTGGCTAAATGGGTTGTCTTGAGCAATGTTTAATCAAGATTATTATGAAGAATGAAAAATTTGTCATAAAAGTCCTAATGCAGAGTATGAGGACTGCAGGGTTTCATTTAAAGGGGAGGAGCTACATGGCTAATCTGGGTGGGGGGGGGGGGGGGGGGGGGGGGGGGGGTCCCGTGACGACGCCCTCTTGTTGCCCAGTGGCTGGTCCATTCATCTTAGTTAAGAGATCCGTCCACACACACACACACACACACACACACACACACACACACACACACACACACACACACACACACACACACAATGTCAAAGTGAGAGCTTAAAGGGTACACAAGGTCTCCTTGCTCTCTCTCTCTCTCTGTCTGTCTGTCTGTCTGTCTGTCTGTCTGTCTGTCTGTCTGTCTGTCTGTCTGTGTCAGTTGTATTTCCCCCTAGCGCTGGTGTCTCTACGCTGTCTCACACACACAGTACCACACGTAGTGTGACATGCTATGAATTGGCTTGCCCTTAATTTCCAACTGCAACGGCGTTGTAGAGGGCAAACTTGATGCTGTCCATGCCTGCTGGCAGGGGAGCAGAGCCTGTGCTTTATAGTGCTCCCATAACCTGACATTATGATCAACGTGGTGGACTTTAATACAATAATCAAGATTTCAACGTCAGTAAACATGTTATAAAGATGACATTCGCAAGTCCCAAAAAACGTTTTCAGTTTATTTCTTTGGGGAAAACAAGTCAAAACTGTTGGATGATGGCCTTTTACGATATTGACATTGAGATTGAAATGTTTTTTAGGTATAGAGTGAATAGTGTTGTGTTTAGCTGCACCTGGAACAGCCCAGCTATCAGTGGTAGACGCGATGCCAAACCTCTGGAGCAAACTGCTGAGGAGGCGGGTTGAGAAGTGGAAGTGCGTGTGACTCGCAGATTTCCGGTTCAGCCGTAGCTTAAGCAGTTTGAAAATGTAGACTAAAAGATCAATAATAAAATGCAAACTGAGGACGTTGAGGTAGTTCCACCCCAACACACACTGAATGCCACTCACACCAGTAACACCAGTTTGCATTTCCTTTCCGTCTTCCTCAACTGTTGAGGTCAGCGTTTCCATTTGTTTTGGTCTCATCCTGCCGGAAAGATTCCACTTGACGGCTCAAACCGGGAGAGACAAGGGAGGTCCTGCTTTCTTTGACTCGGACATGGATGGCTCCTGGGTATTCAATGTAAACACGTAGCGTCAGATTGCCAGCTGGACAGTTCACTACAAGTCCTCTGGTGGTGCGGCTGTGTCTGTTTTGTCAATACAGGTTTTTAGTTTGACAAATAGTTATTGCACTCTTGTGTACACTATACATAGCTTTCTCTCTCTTTCTATTTTCTAGTTTCCTGGCAAAAATAAGTGGATGTTGTGCTGCTGAGTGACATCCAACCTTTACATATTTATGTGAAGCTGAAATGAATCCATATTTCGTTTTTTCTTGATAATTGCCACTCTACAGGTACTTGAGCCTATTCCACAATGCAACGTACCCCAAGGAGGGAATGTCAGTACAATGCAGGATCATCACAACTCGCTCTCGCTTTCGCTCTCACTCTCTTGCTCGCTCTCTCGCTCTCTCTATCCGTCCCTCTCTCTGTCCCTCTCTCTGTCTGTCTGTCTGTCCCTCTCTCTGTCTGTCTATCTGTCCCTCTCTCTCTCTGTCTGTCCCTCTCTCTCTGTCTGTCTGTCTGTCCCTCTCTCTGTCTGTCCGTCTGTCCCTCTGTCTGTCCGTCTGTCCCTCTCTCTCTCTGTCTGTCCCTCTCTCTCTCTGTCTGTCCCTCTCTCTCTGTCTGTCTGTCTGTCCCTCTCTCTGTCTGTCTGTCCCTCTGTCTGTCTGTCTGTCTGTCTGTCCCTCTCTCTGTCTGTCTGTCTCTCTGATACTGTTAATCTCTCTCTTGCTCTCACTCGCTCTCGGCCTCGCTGCTGTAACGCAAACACTATCCTCACCATCCTTATCATTTTGACATCCATCCCCCTGAGGTCCCACTAAACAAAAGAAGTAAACACACACACACACACACACACACACACACACACACACACACACACACACACACATCCATCTGACCAAGAGACCCCCTGGGGGTTATGGAGGGAGAAGTCCTCTCCTGTCATCACTCAGATGCAGACTGCATTTAGCTTTTCACAAGTGATTTGTTCAATTCCCTTTTGCCTTTCATCAGACCTTTTTCTTCTGTTTATTCGTGTGTTTTTTTTTTGTAGTCCTGTCAACTTGAATGTGAAGGTTCAAGTTGGTTCAAGTTGAAGGTGTCTACTGCCACAATATATTCCTTCCTAATATTTGATATGCATAAACCACATAGCGCTTATGAAGCAAGTTGACATTTTTCATAATCTCTTGGTATATTTGATAAAGCGCATTGTGCCTGAGTCGACCGATGTAAAATAAATACAGTAGCGTTGCCTAGCATATGTCCTTCAACCCCCATGATTTCAAATCATGCCACGTGATACCAGCGTAAAAGAGAACATTAGAGAGTCTGAGGTTAAACCAACAACCTCTGGGGCAGAAAGAATAACCCAGGGCTGTAGATAACAGAAGGGTAATGGTGAAAAGGAGATTCATGAGACGACCTTTTATCATGTCAGCTCATTTTTTTAAGATCCCTTCTGGACATGGAAGGGGAGATGGATGGAGATTGGATATTTGTGTGGATGACTCTTGACTGCGCTAGCGGTAGAGGGCCTCCAGAAGAGATGCTGCTCTGATCAGATTGGCCGCCTAGCAGCTGGCTGAAGGATGTTGTGATAAACGTACAGAGCTGAGCTCTGCTACACCTGAGCTGAATGTTAAAAAAGGTTTTCCCTTTCTAGGATTGCTTAGTGGCTAAACCAGTTGGTGTGCCCTTACCAAGTAGACCAAGGGCCTGGAAATCTGGTTTGACAGCTCTTGATTCGGGAATTCCTCCATTCAGAAGTACAAAATGGACATAGTTGTGTGATTCTACTTGTACTGGTGCTCTGTTGGATTTGTTGTGGAGAAAATACAACACAGCGTGACTAGTTATGGGAGGTTTATGTGATAAATGTGGAACATTGTCGTTGTGCCTTTGTTGAAAACATAGACCGGTTGCAATTTAACTGGTGGATTGGATTCAGTAGTGGACAGTGATTGAGAATGGCTGAATGGCATGTTTCCTCCATTGAGCCATCTAAAACACAAAGAGCCTTCTCCACAATGGGGCGGGACCTACTTCAAACATCTAACCATAGTTAATGGACCATCCAACTCTAAGTCATTTAGTCAGAGATGAAATATAGCGCTCTCTGACTGTGTGACTATTTGTAAGTTGGCAGGTGTACATCCATCCAACCTTGAAGATAACAGTCTTTTGACTTTGGTTGCTGACTAATTGAGTTGACTGTGATGTGCAATGTTTTTGCTGACTCACGCTGCACAGAGATAATACATGTTCTCGAGGGTAGCTATTCAAACGAGAAAGAAGAATTTGAAGTTGTTTTATTGTGTATGCATTCCTCTTTCTGTCCCAACTCGACACGTTTGACTCATCTTCTCTACTCATCTGTGTCGTTCTCTCAGGTATTTCGAAAGAAGGCTGTGGAGCTTGGAGAAAAGCTCTTACCGGCGTTCAAGACCCCGACGGGGATCCCCTGGGCCCTGCTCAACTTGAAGAGGTAGGGTCACTCATCAAGCCTGACCGACTGGCATGAGCTGAAACTAGTGGGACTCTGCTGCCATCTATGGGTCATCAACATGCACCAGCTATTATGTACCATGCCAAGGAAATGGTGCCGCTAACTTACGGCATGCATTGCCAATATTTTGTTTATATGTTCTTTATTGGTAAACCAATTTCCATTCACCGATTAAGCAGCATATTATCGGCCTCGGAGCCTGTTCTGTTATTTTCTACAGAAATGGCATTCTGGGGTTCTGCGATTAAAGCGTCACGCATGTTTGGTCTTTTCAGCTCTGTCAAAATCGTATAGCAACACGTCTTATCAACTTTCCACAGATACCCAACACACATCCACACATGGTTATCCAAGCGGTGTAAGAGTGTTGTAGGGATGTAGTAGGCTAGTTGCTTGTCTTGGTTTTAGTCAGCATTAAGTCATGCGCTGGTGGCTAGCTCTTCCATGAAAAATAGGCTTTGAGGATTGGCTAATGTTTCTGATCTCGCCATATTCCGCTCTACTGTCCTACAGTGACACACTGTCATGTGTTGTCCCTTGGCTACACACACACTCACACAGCACATATTTCTTTGTAGGGAAACACAGTTTAAAGCTTGTCCTTGTTGCCAAGGAGATTACAATAGAGCCAGTGGCTGTTCTCCAGAATGTGATCTAAAAAGAAGGAAGGTCGATGAAGAAACCCCTTTTAGCTGAGATTGGGTACATTAATAGAGCACTTTCTGTTTGGATGAATGTGTATTTATTGATACATGTATTTATAAGAAGATTACCAAAGGTAAGGTATTACTAAGGTAAAAGGTCGATAACAGGTCAGCGTTTGATAGTTAGGGACACATGCACAGACACTGTATATTCAACAGGTCTCCAAGTGAAAGAGAACTGAAGTCTGGGAAAGAAGGCTCTTTGTAAACTGACAGTGGAACACAAAGTTGTGAGGATGTTAGATGTCAAGCCATAACATTAGTTCGTTTTAAATTGCAGTTTTATTGTTTTAATTCTACCTGCACGTTTTGTTTCAGCCCTCTGCAGAACCTTGGGATTGTGCAAATGAAAAGCAAGTAGAACTGAATGAAAACTTGAGACTTTTCTAGTGTTTCATAGTGTTCCTAATCCTGTAATATGGATTACAGCAACAACATTGACTTTAAAATGTATAAATAGCAACATATGTTTTTTTGATAGTTGATGGATGATCGATGACGAATAAATGTGTATAAAATATACTGGTTGAAGTCAATATATACTGGTAATATACAGGTATAATAGCAGTAATATCTTGATGAATATAAATTCTACGTGGTATATGTCTACCAGGAAGGTAGCCATGGAACTGGATGTCATTTGTATTTCAAATACAAAATGTTGCCTCCTAGTTGATAGGAGGCAAATATAGGACAGCAGTATTGAGATTTCCAAATGCTGGGCGGTTCCAAACACACGGATACACCCAGCTCTCCTCTGCGTAGCCCTTGGCGCTGGTCGGCAGCCATGATTTAAGGGCTGTAATTAAATTGCTAACTGTGAATCAATCGCGCCGCGATGTCTTTCCCCCAGGAAGAGGAACGTGAAGATGGTTATCAAGGGCGGGCATAAAAGCCGATGGACAATGGAGGGTCAAGGAAGTGCAGAGAGAAAGTAGGCCGATGTAACCGATGCAGAACAAAGAGAAAGGGAGCAGGGCCGTGTGTGGCTGCCTGCAGGGTTTAGCACCACATAGTTGAAATGATTCCTCCTACAAACACTGGGCTGAGTTGGGACGCCACTGTGTGCCATGGTCATCCTTGGAGATGCAACGCCTCTTCCACTTTCAAAGCAGGATGGATTACGCGCCCTCCACGTCTGCGCTTGGCTGCACGTTGGGGAGGGCGTAATCTAGTGCGACTCTCATTGGTTGCTCCACCACTGTCTCTGGAAACTGCAGCCATCTCACTTTGAAATCCTTCGGTTCTGAATGATCGGACGAACGGATGAATGTACAGACGTTTCATGTTGCGTATCGATTCTCAGAATAGGGCGGGGCGCTTCGAAGAAACACAGGATGAGACATGTTATTACGTCCACTTCTCTGGAGACTCCACCGCTGGTGCGAGAGAGACCCATGCAACCGCCATGAAACGCACACACACACACACACACACACACACACACACACAACCTAATTGAGTCTATTGCAGGCCGATTAAACCTGTGGCATGAAATTCATTTACTAACAATCATCAACCCCAATTACGTTGTGTGACCCGGAGTCTCTCTCTTGGTCTGAGTCCCGTCTCCCGGCCAGACGGAGGCCCTGTTGTCCCGTGTTTGGGCGGCAGGGTGTTTAATCCATGGTGTAATGGGAATCTAATTGTGGCTGGCACTGTGTGATGGCTTGAAGGGGCTAGATAATTAGTGTGTGTGTGTGTGTGTGTGTGTGTGTGTGTGTGTGTGTGTGTGTGTGTGTGTGTGTGTGTGTGTGTGTGTGTGTGTGTGTGTGTGTGTGTGTGTGTGTGTGTGTGTGTGTGTGTGCGCGCGTGTGCATGGTTTCCTTTCTCATGTGTCACAAGCACTTCCCCAAGTCTCGGCTTCTCATTTTTCTCAATTGCTGGCTTCCCCCCCCCCCCCCCCCCCCCCCCCCCCCCCCCACACATACACACACACACCCACAACCGTGTGTGTATGTGTGTGTGTGGGGGAGGGGGGTTCTCTGTATTCATGAATGGTAATCTGCAGCTCCACCCCCACAATGTCCATCATTCCTAGCCCTGGAAGTCATCTGCCTCTGCTCATCTAACACCCACACACACACACACAAACGCACACATGGACACACCCTGCGTGTTTGTCCTCTGGTGGTCTGTCTTCATGGCCACGGTCATTTGGGAGCCTCTCCTATCACCTCATAAGCGCTTCTGTCTTTAACCAAACACATTTTGCTAGCCAATACATCTCATGCAAACATTTATTTTGTATTCTTGCGCGACTTTGAGTTGTCTCCAAAAGACATACCTGTGCAGGATTCATTGTTAGAAACAGCGGCAGCGAGCTAAACCGGTCCGCTGTCCTCTGTCCTCTGTCCTCTGTCCCTTGGCTCTGCTCTGCCGCGTGCCCCTGGTTCCAGCGGGATAGGACGAAACTGGCCATGGGCGTCCGGGGGCAGCAGCATCCTGGCCGAGTACGGGACGCTGCATCTGGAGTTCATGCACCTAAGCAAGCTCTCGGGGAACCCGGAGTTTGCTCAGAAGGTACGCTGGGGTGGGGGGGGGGGGGGGTCAAGTCCTGTAGAGGAGGCGGTGTGTGACGTCATGTCAGGCTTGTTCCATGGGCAACAGCCTCCCAGTCCTTTTTGACTGGCCATAAAGGGAAAACCCCATTTTGAATTCATTTCCATTGTGTTACACTTTCTCTATTCTGTATTAGGTTATGAACATCCGGAAAGTGCTGGAACATTTGGATAAACCTCAAGGCTTGTACCCCAACTATCTGAACCCCAACAGCGGGCAATGGGGGCAACGTAAGTCCTTCCATCTAACACCATCAAACCTTGATTGGACATTTTCTTCATCACCCTGCGTTAATACTCCTCTGCTCCAGAAATCCCCTCTCTCTTTCTGTCACATTCCCTCCGAGATGATGAGATGGTGTGTGTGTGTGTGCGCGTGGCTGTGTGCGTTCATATACCGCAAGACACGGGACTACCAAATACCGACAAACTTTCCTCCACTTCCTTGCCTGCAAAGACTCTGTGGATTACAATCACCACAAGGCACATGTAACCGCGCTTAAAGAGTCACGATGACCTTATATACGCATCTCGCATTCTGCTCCTTGCGCGAGTGCTAACGCCCCATGGTATGATGTCCTACTGGGGTACGCAGGGGGGTGGTCTGCTGCCTGAGGTAGATCTCAGCGCTGATCGCAGCTGACGTTTAATCTCGGGTCTCATGACAAGGCTGGACATGGTTAATGGCCACCGTGCAGACGAGCCTTGTGCGGGAAGTCATTGTTAGCGGTGGACAAGCACAGCACAGCCGGCCAGCAGGGGACACTGTGGGATGCTCTCACCGCGTACATCACACGCCTGTCAGATGCCCTCCTTCACACACTCTTGTGTATCAATATGTCTTATGTCAAGTGTGTGTGGGTGTTTCTATCTAAATGTTTTTTCTTGCAGATCACGTGTCTGTTGGCGGTCTGGGTGACAGTTTCTATGAGTATCTGCTGAAGGCCTGGATCATGTCTGACAAGACCGACGAGGAAGCCAAGAAAATGTACTACGACGCCCTGCAGGTAGGTGTACATGTGTGTGTAATGTGGATTATCTCTATATCTCCCAATCGCCTGATGGATCATATTTGTCAGCAGGAGAAATTCCTGAAAAATATCTACAATAATTACACAAAAGACTTCTGTGACGTTTTAATCCTCAATTTAAAATATATTATAAATATATTATTATAATATTATATTTAACCAACAAAATGAACTCGTTGAGAATAAAAAAAATCTATTTTCAAGAGTGCCCTTGATATCCGATCATTTACATCAGTAAACATTAAAGCTGCACTACACAGTATTGTTCCACAACCATTAGGTGGCACCGACTGTCCGCTGCAGGTTCCCTCCAGCGGAATAAGTGTTCATTCACAAAATGTATCAATTGATGTATTAAGACCTAATGCTTATGGCTGCAGTTATGTTGTTTACTTTCCTTGTCTGGGAACGTCATTTCACTGACAAGGGAGTGAAGGGAGGGACACCCAGCGCCCTCTCCTGGTGCTGCTGAGCCCTGCTGAGCCCTGTCTATCCAGCAGCGGCAGGGGAGCTGTTACAACAGTCTCAAGGACCACACTTCAGATTAACATCTGCAGTCCGTTGACACGTGATGTTGACATGCTCAAATCTGGAGGAACGGGGCGTTTCACTTTTTCACTTCAGATTTGTTTGGACCAATCATATTCCGGGAGGCAGTTTCCCCATTCCAGTGATAAAACTGGGATCGATCCGTCCCCCAATAGTGCCTGTGTGATTTATCACCGGGTAAATGGCACTAGTCCTGTCGTGAAATGTATTCAAAACTTTACACAATGTTCAAACCTTCCATTTGCTTTGGGATAGTTGGAAGTAGGCCTACTCTCATGCTTTGGAAACCGTGTTCGGAAAGTTTTAGGCTGCATTGAAGCTCTGCTGTAACCAAGTCGAACTCGGGCTGATAAGATGATCTGAAAGCCGCTGACGTGATATTGTTGTTTTGCTATTTTGCGTTATTAAAAGAACACATTTGTTTCACCAATTGAACCACTTCAGAAATGAAAAGGAAAAAAGCGATCAGTTGATAAAAACTCGATTCTGCAGCAGAGGTCTCCGCCTGCTACGTCTACAAGCAGTGAAAGACACGCACTACGAATGGACCTTTTCTTTCTTTCTTTTTTTCTTCACCGAATATTCAGATATTCGCTTGGAAACCTAACCTATCGGAAGCTTGTAATTATGTATTCAGGCCAGCCCTGGTGCTCTGTAGGCGCATGTCAACACAGAAAGGGTCTCGACTGGAAACAACCTGACAGGCGGAACCACAACAAACGTGATATGGCTGACCATCGATGGGAAGGGACCAAAAACCTCCTTCATAAAGGTTACATGTCCGTCGATTATGCTGTCATGGCTTCCATCTTAAAAAAGAGGGGCCTGTTGCCACAGCTGATCCTATCGGAGGTCCCTGATTGCCGAGTCTTGCAATTGGTGCACACCGCCTTTGCATCGTCGCTTATGCCAATAATTAATGAAAACAAATATTATAAAAAATATGCCATCCCAAGCGCACACACTTTTCCCCTAGCATGTGGTAAGAGCAGCTCAAACATCCTGTCTGGGTGCCGACGTCCTTGGACAAAGTGTCTGTGAAGGTTTAAAATCAAACCTGTGTAGTAGACCACTGTAGAAATACATTAGTTAAAATAGACTTATGAAACCTCCATCTTGCCACTCTCAAATGATTTCTTCTCCGAGTCCGGAAGAATATGTTCTTGTAGTGCAGGCGCTGTGCAGTCTCCCCCCAGAATTCAGCTTTAGCATTGTGGAACTTCTGGTTCCTAGATTACAATAGAGAAGGAAGCTGAGTTTGTTGTTCAGGGCAGATTAAGAAAAATATATATGCAGAAAGATGTTGTACTAAATGTTGTCCCCAGTGCTCTATTGTTGTTGTTAATATATCTTTGCTTATACAAATGCATAAATAGCATGTATTGATAAGCCTCTGGGACTACATTGCTGCCTTTCTGAATGGTATATTAAGTTTACATGAAACAACACATCCACTTTAATACTGACATTGAAAAAAAAAAATCGCAATGAAGGGGATAGTTGTACTAATACTGGTGCAGACAGCAAATAGACCAGCAGCCATCCTCCCCTGAACAAGCATCACCAAGGTTGATGCCAGGTGGCCTCCGAGAACCAGTGGAGGAAAACATGAAGAGAACATCAGCAACCATAGAAAACTAATCAAGGGAAATCTGTTCACCATCCAAAGATCTCACACACACACACACACACACACACACACACACACACACACACACACACACACAACCCCATTAGCAAATGGAAAAGCAGATGCAGCTGCCGCTCCCAGCCCACACCGTGGTAATCAGTGCTCTTGGAAGGGAAATAATGTGGATGAGAAGAAGGTGAACGAAACGGCTGACCCCCTATGGGCTCATATTATAATGAGAGCAGTTGGTGACACAGCCGTAAAAAGCATGCACTGCAGGCACCTGCGTCTTTATCTGTGTTGCACCTCTAGCGCTCACTCTAAATGATCTTTATTGGTTTTCTTGTCATGAATTTTGACATTTTTTGTATCATAATTATGAATTATGAAAATATCCCCCTAACAAAATGTGAACATTTTGATATATATTAGCACGTTGGATCCTAACTGGAACTTTTTCTCTAATTCTGAATCCACTTTTATCTACAGCATCTTACAGTGAATTCAGATATGTTATGTCATTTAAGTAGCTGGCTATGTTTTGAGTTTTCAGAAGCTTCTAATTGTTTACATTTGGAAAAGCCAATCCTACATGGATATTTGGTTATGGATAGATTTATCCCATATCTATAATCTATGGTAGAATTTGTTTTGTGCTGCCACTTATATTTGATTCCAGTACAAATAATGTCCCGTTTCAACCGATTATAGGATAAAATTGGCAATCAGGGAACTTGTCTTTTTCCTCTTAGAGCACTTGAGGTAGGATTATGTACCTTGTGTTACGTATTCCCCCCGCCACACAGACCCCCCCCCCCCATATTCTAATGTATAAAAAAAAAATGAAGCATTCAAATACTGAATTGAGATTAGAATACCCACATAACGAACAAATATCCGAATATTCGGGCTCAGCCCTAACACACACACACACACACACACACACACACACACACACACACACACACACACACACACACACACACACACACACACACACACACACACACACACACACACACACACAAGTATGTGTGTGTGTATACATATCGTTTTTCTTTCCCTCTGTGTCTCTCAGGCCATTGAGACCAACCTGATCAGGAAGTCCAGCGGTGGGCTGACATACATAGCCGAGTGGAAGGGGGGTCTTCTGGAGCACAAGATGGGCCACCTGACGTGCTTCGCAGGGGGCATGATAGCCCTGGGGGCTGACGGAGCCCCCGGGGACCAGACTGGCCACCAGATGGAGCTGGCGGCCGAGATCGCCCGCACCTGTCACGAGTCGTACGCCCGCACAAGTAGGACACCTTCCAAGAGCTCAGTGACCTTTTATCCATTATACACACACGTATGGGGGGGGGGGGGGGTCACAACTCCGACCGCCACCACCGCTTGCACATTGATGCGCGTGTGGATGATGTCACATCCTGCACACGGAGGTCCTCACGCACACTCTTTGAGAGCGCGTGTGATAAATGAGTTATTCTTCCAAAAAGAATTCAAATCAAACAGAATGCAGTGGGCGGATCACAGTCGTGGACCCTTTCAGATCGGTGTGGATGCCCCTCAACTCCCCTGCTACTGGTCCGTTGCCTGTTTCAAGTCGTGTGGCGGTAATGGGATATTCACTCCATGGTTTCCCCTGCAGCCCTGAAGCTGGGTCCAGAGGCTTTCCGCTTTGATGGAGGCGTGGAGGCCATAGCCACGCGACAAAACGAGAAGTACTTCATCCTGAGGCCGGAAGTCATCGAGACCTTCATGTACATGTGGAGGTTCACCCACGACCCCAAGTACCGCGACTGGGGCTGGGAGGCAGTCCAGGTATGTGCTCTCCGGTTCGCTTCTCATTCGGTTTAGTCCAGAATTAATATTGATGGATGGATAGAATATAACTATTTCCACCACCTTTTCCTTTCTTTCCCTCTATTTGTTCTATTTCGCTTCTTAGCTGTCTCTCTTAATATTATTCTTTGTGTCCATATTGTGTGTATAGATATATTTTCCGTATATTGTAAGTAATACTACAGGCTAGAACACTTTGACATTGTAAAGACATGTCTATTGGTGATGTACAACTCATCCCAGGTCCTATATGACCGTTTTGTGAAGTACTTCACTTTGCCGCAGCTAAACTTGATTTCACACGGAGACATTGCTGCAGTAGTTACAGTGGGGTTTAGTAGGAGGGCATGTCTTCTAATCGCTGTAGCATCAACCATAAGTATCAGTAGTTACAGTGGGGTTTAGTAGGAGGACATGTCTCCTAATCGCTGTAGCATCAACCATAAGTATCAGTAGTTACAGTGGGGTTTAGTAGGAGGGCATGTCTCCTAATCGCTGTAGCATCAACCATAAGTATCAGTAGTTACAGTGGGGTTTAGTAGGAGGGCATGTCTCCTAATCGCTGTAGCATCAACCATAAGTATCAGTAGTTACAGTGGGGTTTAGTAGGAGGGCATGTCTCCTAATCGCTGTAGCATCAACCATAAGTATCAGATATTACTTTCATTCCTATAGCAACAACTCACGGGTTCTGTCTCAGAATCAATGCATATTAAATATTTGCAATGTTCCTAAGGCAAGGAATCAGTCATTTAGAACTCTGGGAAAGGTTTCGGTTTGGGTCATTGAGTTTTCCCTGAAGCGAGGGGTACAGGATCGAAACCCAGCACGGAAGAAAAACTGCCATTGAGGGTTTATAGAGTGCACCACTGGCCCAGCTCAAGTTCACGTTGCCAGGCCAGTCCCATGGAGTCAAGTTGATGCCAAACGTTTGGTCTGCGTAAGAAGAAAGCATAGGCGTAGATGCGGAAATGTTTCCCATAATACAAAATTTCATAAAATCAAAAAATATTGGAATGGTGAACCAAAAGGTTATGTTCACAAATGTCAAAAATGTACTTGCAATTGTTTTTTCGCACTCATGTTTACGATCTTTTTTTGACGAGTATGATTACGTTCTTTTTTTACCTCCCTGACTGCATGCAGGGCTACTGAGAAGACTACTAAGAAGAGGCCATAGCCTTGCCGAGGCCCGCTACCGATCTGGCCAGTGATACGCCGGCAGTGGGGAATGAGGAGCCGGCGTTGGGAAATTAGAGGCAGACTATTTGTCCTACCAAGGGGGTAACTCATGCGTCTATGCTAGCAACCCACTTGATGGGCTACTGGCTGGACTGTCATTTGACGTCCGGGGCTGGTAACTAGCGCGACGGGGCTAGCAACCTGCTGAATCGGCTACTGGCTCGGCTGGTCCTTTGCTTACGAGGCTAGCGAGCCACTTGATCAGCCCGTCGTGCTAGTTACCAGCCTCGGAAGCTAATGATTAGCCGAGCCAGTAGCTTATCCAGCTCGGGTTGCTTTGTTCGACGCCATGAGTTACCACGTTGGTTACCACCAATAGTCTGCTTCTTATTTCCCACCGCCGGCCACTCAGTGACCAGCGCCGCCGTATCACCAGATCAGTAGCTGGCAAGGATACAGCGTCCGCCGGCTTCTCGGTAGTCTAAAAGTTGACCCTTAACCTGCGCCGTAGTGCACGCCTTCAGTCAGGGAGGTCAACGCGGCGCATACCGATGACTCATTTGTGACCACTAAAGTCTCCGCTTTCCCTCCAACCCTGCTCCGCGTCAAAATCATGTCAAAACTCCAAGCACGAGATGACCAGCATTGTTATTGGAAAAATTCAATCGTACTCGTTAATTATTTTTAAATCATTTTAATGAGAGCGACGAAACATGCAAACTATTGCATGTTTGATAGCAATGTCGTAGTGTTTCAGCTGGCATTCCTTTATTTTCTGCAGTGACACCTGAATAAAGTAATCTGGTTTGTCTGGTATGAATAAAGTAATATTTTATCTATAATAATGATAATAATAATTCATTGCATTTATATAGTGCTTTGCAAGACCCCCAAAGCACCTTACATGCTGGGCGATTGAGTGTGTGTGTGTGTGAGGGGGATATAACCTCCTCCACTACCAGTATGCAGAAGCCCTCTGGGTGGTGTTCAGTCCCCTCATACGCCTGTATTGCTGTCCCAGGCCTTGGAGCAGCACTGCAGGGTGGGGGTGGGCTACAGCGGCATCAGAGACGTCTATGCTGCCTCCCCCAGCCACGACGATGTCCAGCAGAGCTTCTACCAGGCGGAAACACTCAAGTAAATACATGCACACGCACCAAAACACACACACACACACGCGCGCTGCAGCAGTTCACTTCAACTAGAAAGACAAGAAAGCAGAACAATCAGTGGAAGTGGCTTCAGTTGGAAAATAATGTGCAGCTTTCCTTTGTAGATTCAGATGATAACTTCAAGATCATAAATAAAGGTTGCTATTTTTTCTTACAAAAAAACTGCACAAGACACACAAAAACATTTCCTAGATTTTCTTAATGTAAACTCACAAATGAATACATCGATAATTGCATTTGATATATGACTGATAATGCATACGTATATATGCCTTTACAAAGCCATCCAGTGACCTAAATGTGTAGATGAAGGGTAATATGGAAGCTTGGCCGTCTGAAGTGTTCTGACCACCAGTGATGGTTAAAGGACGGAGCGACTAGCGTGGCTATTCTTAGGTCCCCCCTCACTCCTGGGGCTAGCTGGGCTAAAAGCACTACTCCATCTGTCCTAGTTATTAGTTTGCTGTTGATATTTGTCACCCAAAGCGCTCGGTCTGTTTCTCTCTTCTTATCAGCGTGAATACAGACTTGTTGGTGGCTGATGGAGAGTCTGTGTGTCTAACTGTTATCAGCCACACAGTTGGGGGGGTCTTGTAACTGTTCTCCCACGCAGAACGCTCTCCAGTTTAAGCTAGGAGTTAAGCCAATAGCCTAAGTGCAAGATGTGTGTGTGTGTGTGCGTTTATGTCTCGCTAGTCCATCCGGCTAGGGCTCTCTCCATATTGCACACATGTACTCCCCTTGCCTTGTTCTCGGCCCGCCCAAGCCTCCGCTGTCTTGTCGTGTCTCTGCAAAGAGCAGGCTGTCACTTTAGGCCGCTCTTCAGCCACATCATCCAAGAGAGCAGAACAACCCGGCCCACTCCATCCCTTCACGGGGGTCACGGTTATAAAATAGCATTTAGAAAGAATCATTTGTAGTAGCAACTTAATAGCGCTGTGGGCAGTTAAGAATATTTTTAGGGATTTAAACCTTGACAATCCGTTCAACGAAAAGCCTCGTTCACCAGGTCACTGACATTTCCGGGTTTCCCCCAAAACGATTTGCAACCAGATCGTATTCCATGCTTCTACTAACGTAACCCAAACAGCAAACGAACATTCAGAAAACTGCTTCCGCAATGTAAATATAGTTCCGTCTTAATCATACCATCATGTTATTTTGTTATTTATTTACCCTTGTATACCTATGTGCCTTGACTTATTGCTAACGTTGAACAAAATGCATTTGTTTTTCACGCCCATTGATAAGACCAGCTAATGTTCAAAAGCATAAAACGTCTTTCTTGACTGTTCGCTGTTGTGTGTTTAAAGCCCTTTCGCTTGGATCAGAGAATGAATTGGGTCATATCATTCACGAGCCATGACCCAGATTTCTCCTTCAATGAACGACGTGTTCAGACTTGAAACAGCATTCAGTCAGAGTAGGACGGTTATATGGCCATGTTCAGTTCTGCCAACCAATGACTTAGTCCTACGCCGGCCTTGAAAATGATATTTGATCATGCTAGAATGTAAGGCTCGCTCGGATCCTAAATAGCAGACCCAATGAAGTCAAACGTTAACAAACCAGATGATTTAATGAACAGAAAGAACCAAACAGTGCATGAAATTGAACTGATCATTTAAGTAATTTTTATTCGTTTGATTAGTAGCTTAGTAGTTTGTTGATATGTTTGGACTGTTAATGTATGCTCTACTAAACCCTGTTTCACAAAACTGTGTCATTTTAGTAACAACAGCCAAGTGCCCACTTGTCACTTGGCAGAATCGGACTACCTTGATTCACTGTGTATATGTGTACCGACATCATTTTGACCTCCCTTTTCCCTTTGTCTCCGTACCTCCCTCTCTACTCCCAGGTACCTGTACCTGCTGTTCTCTGAGGACGACCACATCCCATCCGATCACTGGGTCTTCAACACGGAGGCCCACCCACTGCCGGTCATCAGGAAGGACAGCACAGACAAGCCCCACAAAGACAAGTCGTCAGCCTAGTCTAGGTGCTTGGTTCAAGTTCAAACTCGGACCCTGCTCAACGTATCCAGGATCCACAGTTGTGTCTGGGGAAAACCCTGAGAATTGAGGTTTACGGTACCAATATTTCCCATTGAATGTAATGGTTGACAACAATTCTTTCTCCCCTATGAATGGCAATTGACATTAGACTTCTCTTTCTCCCGTAGTCCCTCATTCACTACATCTATTCCTTCAGCTCAACAGAGCCCCCACCACCATCCCCCATCTTGTGCCCCCCTGGGCCCCCTTAGCACCCTGATCTTACTCCCAGTGGAGGGACTACATCATGAACTCAGTCTTGGCCTAGTGCAGGTTATATTCCCTCCTCCATGAGGACTGTCCTCTCACACACACACAGTATGACTTATTGTTTAAATCCACCATTTGTTTTTTTGGTTTTGAGAAGGAAGCACCTTCTCTTTATACTGAAGAATTTTAGTATTTAACATACTTTGTTTAAAACGTTGACGTCTTCGTGTTGGAGAGCAACGTTTTCCTGACCCAACATTTTAACAAGTCTTATTTAGTCTTCAATTTAGTGCCTTTGCTGCCTGGGAAAAGAACACAAAAAAACATTGAGACAAGCTAAAGAGATTAAATAGAACTGATCTGACATGTTTTCCTTTTCTTTCATATTCGTTTTTTCTAAGGTAGTCTGGTAGCTGATGAATGGAAGGTCATAGGTCATTATTTAAAAGGTCCAGTTCAATATCACAACTTTTGATTCCATAATATTTTCTCATCCTACATGTTGACCAGCATCTGTAAAAACAGGCCTTAATGTAAACGTAATGAGACCTGAGTGAGGCCAGCTTTAATCCCCTGTAGCACACTGCCATCTAGTGGTGACGGACCCCCGCCGCACCTTTATCTTACTGAAAAGCTTTTTTTCTTATATTTCACAAAGATCAGACGTGAATATAGAATAAAGCAAGTTCATTTCAAAAGATTTAACCTGACCATAAGATACTATTCCTTGTAGTGTCATTTCCATATAGCATAGCAATATAGGGCAAGTTGTTTAAGTTGTCATCACTAATCAATTACAAAAAGTCTAATAACATGTCCATATGTTCATGTGATAAGAAAGGTTGAAAATAACCAAGACACTAACATAGCACTCTCTTAGCATTGGTCTCACAGCACTCAAGAAATCACAAAGCTTAGCTGAAAAACAGCACAACCATCTAAATAATGTGGTCATTCAGCAATGATATTAGTTGTTGAATTATCCAAAATCACACACCAGAAATGGCCTTGTATCATCTCTGTGGTTTCTGTCAAGTAATGACAGCAAATTACAGTTTGCTTTGAGTCAACACATATTATTTATTAGATCATATAATATGTATTCACTGAACATCTGAGAGACATTATTCTGATTTGAAATAAATGAGATGAATAAAGTGAATGAGATGGGAGAAGGCCCAACAGCCCACATCAGTTTCAATGAAAGGATTACTTTATATCCACAGGTTGAATCCTCTCCATGGATGAGATTTAGCTTTTACAATACCACAACCTTCCTTTCTTCTCACCCTCTTCTGCCATTCGTTTCCCGACCCCTGTTCATAATCTTGGTAGTAGCAACCACATTCAGATCCCATTCTAATATCACTGTGTGGCTACATCTGCAATATTTTTGGTTTTGTTTGTTTCCTTAGTTGATGCTGAAGGTTTAAGTTGTATTCATGTGCCGATGTTTAAAAATTGATATAGCTTGTTAATTTATTCTATAATTGTTCAAGTAGGATCTGGACACTGGAACGCAGTCCTCCAGGTGTGTTTATCGGATGTATGTGATTGTTCTTGAACATTAAGCTGTAATGCTGACACCAGGCACAACCAGGCCTATCTGCTGGACAGCACTGGTTTGGACTTCAGACTGCTGGCGTATGAGGGACCAGTAGGACAAGTTGGTTAGCCGATGGTTCTTATAATGGTGTGATAAAGTACACATGGAATGCAATCAATAGATTTATGGCGGGGGATTGAGGGGACAAAGGATTAAATGAATGTGCCATTTAATGTGAATTGACTATTATATGCCAGTGTCACTGTCTTTGGTATTTTGTAAGTTTGTGTATTTTGTTATCTTGAGTTATTTGCTTTGGGGTGATATTTTCTGTCTTGGAAAGCACAAAAATGGATCAGCGTCCCAGCTCAATGCTGGGGGAAAACATTTGCAATGTGCAATACATTCAGAGATATGATCAACTGTATTCTTTGAAAGGAGAGGTAGACTAAGTTGCAGTGCAGAAACATTTTCACAGTCTCAATGTTGTCTCAGCAGGACACACGGCAGATGTGTACTTTTCTCCTTGCAAAGATTCGACAGACGCGTCAAACCTTTTATAATGACACCTGATGTTCGTTTCTGTACGTTTTAATAATACTTTTAGAAACTCTTGGGTATTGTGTGGATATTTATTGATGCATAGGACAAGCTTTAGGAATGTAACTGGTATAGATGAGTGAGTCCTTCACTGCTTCACTTGACAATCTGCCGTCCTCCTCTGCTTCTGATAGTATTTGTCCAGGCTCTAGGTTTACTGAGGAGGACCCCAGAGAGTTGTGCTGAAGCTGTTATCCAGAGAGTTGTATTGGCTTCTCCTTCCTCGTGAAGCTCTGTGACCGTAACAAACACATCATGGCTTCTTGGCCACCAGGTTAGCTTTCATTTTCATTTGAGGAAATAAAAAGGTGGAACAAATCTTGAAATAGGAATTGGGGCTGACCTGATCACAAATGAAAATTACTTTTCATTCCGTAACTTGACTATAAACAAAAATGTGTGGTGGCTAATGCAGCCTATCAGCAGATGGGTTGGTATCATTACTAGACACTGTGATATGCTGTATGTTAATGGTTAGCATAGGTCTTGATTAGCGTTGCTGGATAAAATCACTTCTTACAATTATGTTATGTTATTGAAAAATGCAAATTCAGATGATCGCCTTTCGTATTTTGACCAGGTCGAAGGGAGGAAATGTGATAAAAGTTGCATTTTAAGGACTCTGGTTGTTATATATTGGCATTAAGATGCTTAAACGTGTAACCTTTTACAAACCTGATGCTTATCTTCTTTCTAACGTCTTTGTCATATTAGAATTTGTTTATTCTTCAAAGTAGGTTGATTGTGGTGATACTTTCAATATTGATTATTGATGTGTCGCCGCTCAGCTCAGCTCTTCATTCCGCTGCACATATTTTACTTTGCATTTGTATGTAGTATTTTCATTTTGGTGGGAATTGTTTAGTGTTTTGTTTCTTTATTTTTGTGTTTATTATTATTATTGGAAAAATGTAAATATTCCATTAAGACAAAAAAACATTCTACATTTATATAAAAATCGATTGAGCTTCGAAATTAAAGTGATATTAAGAGCAGCAAACTTTTTAAATGAACTATATTTGTTACAATTCTATTGTGAATAAAACAATCTTTTATTAAGTTGTCTCATGGAGTGTTCTGCGCCTAAAATCATTAATATGTATAATAATGTATATGTATAATAATGTATATGCCACTATACACTTCTGATTGTATGCAAGTGTGAAATAGATGCCTGAGAAGAAATGCAGACAAGGGAATGTGGCTGTGTTTAGTTTATATTACCCTTGATTTTAATTATTTCTTGAAAATTGTAGAATGATGGACATAATTATGACACTAAAATGTTGCCATAGTTGAGGAACTTGACTTGGATTTGGCCAAATGTACTTGATTTTTATAGTTGGATGTTCATCTAATTGTGATATGATGGCCTGTGTAACAGGATCGTCTTGGAATGAGAACATTTAATTACTCTAGGGTGATGCTTAAGTCTATACAAAATATGAACATACAAGTGTGGGATAGTAGTAGATATTTGTCTTCAACCCTGAGCTCTGTTAAGATCAAGTAAGTTGTCTGGCATACTTTAAATGTATAGCTTTCTAATTAGCTGATTATAATTGTTATCGTACAAATGAAGAGAAGGCCTCTAACTTGGGAGTCCAGGGACTAGAAGTAAAACATCAGACCAGTTTAAATTAGTTTCAAGTCCCAACTCCAAGCCTTTATTTCACAATGACTAAATTTATGCTGTTGTACTTCAAACATTGTAGGAGCCATCTACTTATTTTTGTATCTATATATAATAGAAATATATAACATATAAATATATATAATATAAATATATAATTGAAATATATAAATTCTAAATAACTATCACAAATTATAAACTGTTCTCAAATAATACATAAAACCATTATCAACTAGCTAAAAGTAGACTCTAGACTAGTAAAAAAAGTATTTCCTCTGGGTCCTGCAGGGGTGGCATTGGAATGGTCTGGTATTCCAGAAACTCATTGCTCAGCAGCTCCTGTGGCCCATGGTAGGGGACAACGCTGGACTAGAACCCCCAGGGGCCCCTGGGCAACTCATCAACTCTAGGTTCGTTCTTCAACGTTTAGTGGCCGGCACGGGTAGGCGGAGTTCGACAGGTTTGACCATGACCGCCCTCGAGGAACGCCCCGACATCCACCCTGAAGGAGCCCCTTCATTCTTCTCATGTTGAAATTAGCCGGTTCCATGTGTAAGTTAGCCGGTTCCAAGTTGACCTTTGACCCCTAACGCTGTGACCTCTCTACACCTGGCTCACCTCATCCGGACAGGAAGAGACGGAGAGGGCTTCACGAAAGGAGTCCCTTCATTCATCTCATGTTTAAATTAGAGCTGGCCCCAGGGTGACCGCTGAAGCTGTAATCTCTATATCTAGCTGACCTCATTCTTTTTCTCAATTGACTTACTATATGTTAAGGCTAACTAATTAATGTCAGTCAAAGTTCAACATAAAGGAAGCCATTATCTGGCCCATGAAAAGGAAATGCCAACGTTCCAAGGGACATTCACGTGTCACTCATTTACACCGTCTGCCGCCCCGGAGATAAACCCTGGTTACTAACCCTATACTGACTTATATGTTAACTAGTTACTACTACAGTCAGAGTCAAACACTGCCTGTTTTATGAATGTATTCCACAATCACATACAGTGGCATTGTTTTCAATTGTTTGAATGCATGCTTATTGTCTGAGTAGAAGTGATTGTCATTGTGCTCATGCATGTCACATCTTTATGTTAACCCATATATGTCGAAAAGGGATTAGTTTGATTACACACACAGTTTACACACATTACTTTGATTATACATGGCTACTTTACTCAATATTGTGTTTGTCACATGTGTGGCACGGTGTCCCTGAAAGGGCAAAATAATATTAAGGAGGACATCTATTGGACACACTAAGGGATTACATCTGAAACCTTGAGACTTACTCCACCCTCGAGTTTTGTGCTCTGTTCTTGTTTTAGTTGCATGTTCACTTCTGACTTTAGGGACAGGTTCACTTTTCACAAATATTGTTGGCTTATTGTTGGCGTACATCCAAGAAAATCTTTTTTTGAAATTACATTTGTTTCTCCCTGATTAAGAAATTTTCACATTAAGCCTATCATTAATGCATTGGTTAGCCAATAAAATAAGCAATATTATGAATTAAACTTGATCCTGTGCTTATATTTCTCAACTAAAACGAGAGGTTGATCTTTGTTGATATTTTGACTTGTAATTTTAGGCTTAAAAAGGTTGGTGACCACCAAAGAATGGGCTTTTAATGGGGTTAGCATGTGTATATATCTCATGCATCTAGGAAGGAGGATGTCATGTCTATACCTAGGCTATATGTATCACTGCCCAATAGGTGGCAATGGAGCCCTTCCTAATCAAACAGAGGAATAAAGTGTTATGACGGGAATGAATAAAGACCTCGCATCGCTAGCTTTGGCACTTCTAGCATTGGTTTTATTGCTAGTTATAAGAACAGTACAGTCCTTATAATGAAGGCCGAGGTTAAAATGTAGCTAACTAACTACTGTACTGTCATTTCTACACAGAACCATAGCACTGTGCACGCTAGATTTCCTGCACGAGGTTTCCCAGCCAAACTAGTGACTTTCTCGAAGGCTACACGCCTGGCTACACGCCAGGCTACACACCAGGAGTATAGCCTGGTGGAACCAAAATAAATGTGTCAAAAAAATTAAAATTGAAAAGACATTGTGATATGTGTTTTGATATTAGCAGAATGTGTTTCAAGAAAAGGGATTACAAACAATGTAGCACTGCATGCTAGATATCCCGCACCAGGTTTCCCTTACCGAACTAGTAACTTTCTCGAAACTGTAATGTTTTGAGTGACCCTGCCTTTGACAGCAGCATCAATGACTCTGATACAAACCATAGCATCAGAAGGTATGCAATGGATCACTTGTACATGCCATTTTAAATGTGTAATCTCAGTTTTAATGTGAATGTTCCAACTCTTAAAATATAGTTTGATTTAGTATCATCTCTGCTATAACATATCAGCATCGAGTGATGTGTGTGTGTTTGTATTGATTTGTTTGATTGTAGTGGTTATTGTGATCTATTCTTACTGTGTGGTTGAGGCATGTGACCTGCTGGTGTATATTTTTAAGTGTGTGTGCTACAAACTTTAACTGTGTGTTACTGTTCAACCGTTCATATCCCAACAGTACATACTAAACCTGAATTTTGTACGAATAAAACGATACCATTTTTGTAAACAAGCCTGTGTTTGTGATTCACTGGAGGCCTGTAGTAGCTACTGTTGGTTGTGTACTAGTGTATGAGTAACAGCATTATAGATATTGTCATAGACATAGTTCCTTAAATATATATCTTCAGCATTTTATTTGCTTTATGAATTGGATACACATTTAATAAACTGCAACACATAGTAACTTAGTTGGTTGTACACAAACCCTATTTATCTAAATTATAGTTTAAGTTTTTATGTATTTAATTTATACATTATCTATGTCTTCCTATCATTGTACACTGCCAGTCAAGTGGGCTTTTATTAATTAGAATTGTATTCATTAAAAAAATACATATTTAGCGAGTTGCAATTCTGCACCTAGCCAGCCATGGGTGTCCCCAATTATAAATAGCAAAATGTATTGTTTGATCAATAGTGGTGAGCAACATAAATACATACAATCATGCGCTACTCTAATCAAACACAATGCTGCTTGGGTTGCAGATGTGCATCATGGGCAATGAGTAGTAACTTCTAAATGATTAAATACAAAAAAGATTGTCCAAATGTAAACCCTTCGCATATGAATAACATGAATACATTGTGGAGCATTTTATTTTATTATCTTTTTTTTATAAACTCCTGAACATTGTCCCACTTCTGTACACAAAGGTTTTTGCTACCAAGTTAGACCTATATCCCATCAATAACCTCCAAACATCTGTGGTCCTAGAGATCATTCCCAATCCTATTAGTGAGTAAAAGGCTCTGTGAGAATATGTTTTTTCAAGTTGACTGGTGCCTGCCTCTGTTTGAGACCATTTACATTTTAGACCGCTCCCGGTCTAAAATTGTATAAATCACAGGTGTATAAAATGCAACATTTGTCAATGGCGGAGAAACAATAGGAGGGAGGGGTTTTCTTTGTTTTCTTTGGGTTGTTTAGCTTGCTCTCTTCAGCTCTTTTCTGCTCTCTCGCTCTTTACAACTTTCAAATCGTATCTACAGCACCTTTAATAACTACAACCATCAACATGTTACCTACAGCACCTTTAATAACTGCATCCAATAAGGCCCCAATGGAGTCAAAACAGGTTGTGTCCCTGTGGTATGGAACCACTGTTCCAAATACTGGTGGAATCCTTGCTGAGGATGGAGCTTTTTGCTCGTAGTTGTCGTTGGTAGAAAAAACATAGTGCTGCTAGGACTGTGAAAAAAACCAGCCTCTTGGGTTTTATCAACCCTAAGATTAAGAAAAATTTACATTTGTAATATTCAGTGTTATAGAAATTTCAGAGATTGTGAGGATGATTCGTTTCATGTTGCTTTACTGAATCAATGATTACTCAAATGTTATTTAAATTTGTGTAATACTTACAATAGCACGTGCGGTTGAATATGATTTTCCAATTGGTGACCTGGGGATTGAAAAGCACAGATGTTAATAAAGAAACATGTTTATTTTTGCACAATTTGCAATGGCATTTTCAATGTTCATGTCCAGCAAAAAAAGGCAATCAATCGTTGCTCTGGATATTGTTAAAATACCATAGAAAAGGTGGGTCCGACCACTGCCAGGATCTTATGAAATTCCCTATCATTGTGGGCACATTTCAGCATCTTTTCCTCATAGAACATGCAGTCTACACTGAGGATGATCTTTGATGGCATCACTACTCTTGCCATGGGAGGGACAAACTTTTCATGGTCATAGGTATGATGTAGCACCACCAGAATAACTGGCTTTCCATCTGCAGTGAGAAACAACAATGGAGTGGGGGGGGGGAATCAGAAAGGGAGGGACAGACAAAGGATAATACATTAAGTCATTTTCAACAGCGTGGATCAATTGGGGTTGATATATTTATTATTTTGAAATCCATTCCAGTCCTCACCTGGACACATCTCCATAGTCTCCTGGATATCAATCCCAGCCCGTGTGCTAATGGGACAGAAGGCCAGGATGAAGTCACACTGGTCCAATGATGTCACCTCAGTTGGACCTTTGGCCTTCAGCTTTTTCTTAAATTCCTCACAGATGCGGAGACTAGAGCCATTACAGCCGTTCACAGTGTAGAATCTCTTCATCTGCCTTACTAGAAGTAAATAAATGTATTTCAGTCCGTAATTACATCCAACTAACAAAATACAACTAACTCACTTTAAGGCATAATACTGTAACGGTTCTAGGTTGCGTAGTTGGACGTGCATTGTGATTGGGTGCTCAGTAGGAGGGGGCGGGCCTTGGGAGGAGAGAGAGAGCGGGAGACTGTTGATAGGTAGACAGAGAAGTTCATGTTCGCCATTGTTATAGCATTCAATAACGAGTAGAAGCAGGGTTGCTACAATATACATTTGTGTTTAGCCATTATTTTGGAATTTGTCTTCAACAAGAGGAAGATATAAATAATTAACAAGGATCTAATTCATTTGGCACTTCGATTGTGCAATGTGAACGTATACTCCTACCTTCTTTTCCACTTAGTCCGGAGCTTCTAAACGTTCTAGAAAAAGAGACCAAACCGGGTTAATGTTGTCGTTAAAGTTCTGATGGCAGAGCAACTCTTCGTCAGATTATTCCCGCTACAGAACTGACCGCATCCTGTCATGCAGTTAGAGCGGGATCCCTTTAGGAGCTCCTTGGTTTGAACGTGCATGGTGAACACAGCATGGTCTGTGCAAACGGCGACATATGTCTGTAGCCCTGGCTTCAACGGACTACTCTGATAACAACGCAAACAATACCTGGGTGTGGTGGAAAAATTACTTCAGGCCCTATTCCAAAGTTAGCTTGCTTAAACTAGTTGGTTTAGGCACTCAAGTTGTTATGTGCACACCATAGTAGCCTATATATCTTTTTAACTATCTAACTCCCCACAGTTGCATGTTTTCCTCTCCCTAGACATTGTTTATGGTCTCATGGGAGAACGTCCTGGGCAAGCTCCTCTTCCTAAACATTGTGTCTCCTTAAATCATGCCTTACCCTGACCGTACGTTGTACCCGCCATAAATAAGAGGTGGCGTCATGTTGAGCTACGACCAGGGGTCTGGCCTTAGCTATGCATTGAACCAGTTATGGATGATGGCGTCATCTAGTGTTATCTTTACATGTTGTTTACTCCACTCTACAAAAAGGGGTTCCCTCCTTTGCTCGGCGCGCCTTTTCTCGAGAACCCTGCCCTGTGTGGAGTTGCCTTTGAAACTGCGTCTTTTGTGTGCTGCAGCATATGAAATAAACCAACTACGGATATCCATTTGTCTTAGCCTTTTAAATCAGCCCAGCCACGAGTTGTATAATTTGCTACGACATGGGACAGTTGCCATCAATATGGCAATTAGAAATAGTGAAATGCGGACAGTGGATAAAGAGAATCTCTTTTGAGTAGACGTGTTCTTACCCTGATATCGGAACGGGTGTTTAACGTTCTTCCGGCCTCGTAGAAGAGCTGCAGCAGGTTGCGGATAGTTTCGCTTTTGCTTTGTTGGCTTTGAACCCACACGCGTGCGCACTCCCTACCTCGCTCACACACACACACACACACACACACACACACACACACACACACACACACACGCACGCACGCACGCACACACGCACGCACGCACGCACGCACGCACGCACGCACGCACGCACACACACACACACACACACACACACACACACACACACACACACACACACACACACACACACACACACACACACACACACACACACACACACACACACACTGTTACGGATACAGGTATCCTGTGTCTTGTTGTTGTTTCCTCTCCTTCTGCCCTAATAACAGGTGTCCTGGATGTTCCTGATTGGTGGTCGTTGAGGTGTCTGCTGATAGCTAAGGTGGACCAATCAGTGAACATTCCTCTGGATTGCACCACCTGTTGCTGGTTTTTCAATCACTTACCAATGTATATAAACCGATCAGTTGTGTTTGTTGAGAGAAAAAGAGAGAGAGAGAGTGAAACAAAATTCCGTATGTGAGTATGGACACTGTGATGTCCTATGTTTTGTTAACTCGCTAGTTATTCTGATTGATAACTTTGTGTTTTTTTTGGGAAAAGGAGAAGAAATGCTTGTTAGACCTGAGTGGACCACCCCATGTGTTTTTTTTTTTGTACATTATTGTTTCATTTCTTGGGTCCTGCTCAGCCCTTCTTCCCAAATATTTACCGTGTGTTCACAATTAAACATTTTATGTTTGACGGTAGTTTACGGTTGTCGTGTAGTTTTTCGTTCCCACTGTTCCACGTCATCCAACTAATTTGCATGAATTATGTTACGGGCCTCATGTCCATCCTCCTAGACGTATAAAGCCACGGGGTTCGTAACATAAAGTGGGGGCTCGTCCGGGATATATCTCATAAATACTCATGCAAATTAGTTGGTGTCTGGTTCAGTGTTGAGCTTGGCAGCTGTAACTACCAGTTTTCTTTGTGTTCAGTATTTGACGGCTCGTGTTGCTAGTTTAGCATGGCTACTTTTGAGTTGGATGCATTTTTGGAAAACCCTACGTGGGAGGTTTTTGAGAGTTGCCGTAGAGTGGATCTACAGGTTTTGGCTGACCACTTTTCTGTACCTATATCAAAGGTTTTAGTGAAAGCCGAAGTGAGGAAAGTAGTGTTAGAAGTATTGTTGAACGAGCGAGTGCTTGAGTTAGCGCCGCCTGAGTCTGCTGCTCCGGTAGGGGATGTGGTTGCTGCTCCTGTAAGCCCATCGGTGTCTGAGGACGAGGATAAGGCTCCAGCCACATTGCCCCGTTATGACCCACTCTCCCCACTGACTGACAGTGATGTCAGGATGGATGTCCGCTCGACACGGCTCCAAATAGAGGCGGAAGAGCGAGCACAGATCAGGCAAGACAAGCTGGAAACGCGTAGGCTTGATCAGGAACTGGAGACGCGTAAGATGGAACTGGAGACGCGTAGGCTTGATCTAGAACTTGAAAGGCGTAGGCTTGATCAAGAACTGGAGATGCGTGAACTGGAGGCAGAAACAGCGAGGTTAGTCTCTGCGCATACTATGTCTTCTAGTGAGCCGTCCTCACCAGCTGTGTCGTCTGCTACTTTTGATATTAGTAGACAGATCACCTTGGTACCTGTGTTTAGGGAGTCAGAGGTTGATTCCTATTTCAGTGTTTTTGAACGTATAGCGGTAGCATTGAAATGGCCCGAAGATGTGTGGTGCCTATTACTTCAGTGTAAATTAACCGGTAAAGCCCAAGAGGTTCTGTCAGCACTACCTCTTGAAGACAGCTTAAATTATGACGTGGTCAAAGCTACTGTACTTCGTGCCTATGAGCTTGTTCCTGAGGCATATCGACAGAGATTTAGGTCTCATAAAAAGGCTTCTACTCAGACTTATGTGGAGTTTGCTAGAGACAAAGGAAATCTGTTTGACAAATGGCACAGTGCCAGTAAGGTAACTGATTTTAACTCTCTACGGGAGTTAATCTTGTTAGAAGAGTTTAAAAATTGCTTACCCGAACGCATTGTAGTTTATCTGAACGAACAGAAAGTATCCTTACTGTCGGAAGCGTCTGTATTGGCAGACGAATTTGTGTTGACGCATAAGAGCGTGTTTTCGGCTCGTACGGAGAGCAGGTCTGCAGAGTTGCTAACTTTTAGTCCTAGTCGACCAGCAGTACATCCAGCACGCCCAAAAGATGTGCGTCACTGTTTCTATTGTCATAAGGTGGGACATATGATTAAAGATTGCTTTCTGCTAAAACGCAAACAGGGGATGCCTCAGCACGCCAGGCCGCCAACGGGTGTTGGGCTGATTCGTACGGTTGTAAGGCCAGAATCAAGACAGAGGCCTCATAGTGAATGTGGTTTGAAAGTCCCTGTCCCAGATCACAGTTATGAACCGTTCATTTTTGAGGGGTTTGTGTCTATATCAGGTGACGAAGCATCTCAGCGTCCAGTTAGAATCCTCAGAGATACTGGTGCGGCGCAGTCGTTCATACTAACTGATGTGTTGCCCTTGTCCAAAAATACATATTGTGGTTCCAATGTGTTAGTACAAGGAATTGAAATGGGATTCGTCCCCGTGCCGTTGCACTTTGTGAATGTACACTCTGATTTAGTCAGTGGAGTGTTCAGAGTTGGAGTACGTCCTATGTTGCCAGTAAAAGGGGTGACATTTATAATGGGCAACGATATTGCCGGAGGAAAGGTGATACCCGTATTGGAGGTATTGGATAAAAGTGACCAGTCTCTCTCGGAGGAGCTGGCACAGGGTTATCCAGATGTGTTCCCCGCTTGTGCTGTCACACGTGCTCAAGCACGACAGGTGGGTGAAGTGATAGATTTGTCGAACACGATTCTATTCAGAGAGTGTGACCCAGAGGATAGTTCGGGTGCTACCTCTGGTAAGCTGGTGCAGTCTGACCAACAGTCCAGAGAAAGGAAGAGGGATGTGGCTCAGTTCTGTCGGACTTGCCACACCTGTCAAGTGACTGGGAAACCGAACCAGGTTATTTCCCCCGCGCCTCTTTGTCCCATACCGGCCATGGGTGAACCATTCGAACATGTTATGGTTGATTGTGTTGGACCATTACCAAAGACAAAATCTGGTAACCAGTTTATGTTGACTATTATGTGTGTGGTCACCAAGTACCCAGAGGCCATTCCTCTACAATTTGGAGATCCGCCACAGAAAGGGGTTGGATAATGTGTTGGCAGATGCTTTGTCTCGTGTTTAATGATCTAGGTTTATTTTTTTTGGTTATCCCGGTAGGATTGTTTTTTAATTTTGGGTATTGTGATTGTATGTGTGTCGCAAACCATTGTGGTTTGCTCTTTTAAGGGTGGGAGTGTTACGGATACAGGTATCCTGTGTCTTGTTGTTGTTTCCTCTCCTTCTGCCCTAATAACAGGTGTCCTGGATGTTCCTGATTGGTGGTCGTTGAGGTGTCTGCTGATAGCTAAGGTGGACCAATCAGTGAACATTCCTCTGGATTGCACCACCTGTTGCTGGTTTTTCAATCACTTACCAATGTATATAAACCGATCAGTTGTGTTTGTTGAGAGAAAAAGAGAGAGTGTGAAACAAAATTCCGTATGAGTATGGACACTGTGATGTCCTATGTTTTGTTAACTCGCTAGTTATTCTGATTGATAACTTTGTGTTTTTTTTGGGAAAAGGAGAAGAAATGCTTGTTAGACCTGAGTGGACCACCCCATGTTTTTTTTGTACATTATTGTTTCATTTCTTGGGTCCTGCTCAGCCCTTCTTCCCAAATATTTACCGTGTGTTCACAATTAAACATTTTATGTTTGACGGTAGTTTATGATTGTCGTGTAGTTTTTCGTTCCCACTGTTCCACGTCATCATCCTAATTTGCATGAATTATGTTACGGGCCTCATGTCCATCCTCCTAGACGTATAAAGCCACGGGGTTCGTAACACACGCACGCACGCACGCACGCACACGCACATATGCACACACACACGCATACATATTCTTCTACCTATATAGCGAGGAATCTGTGTTTGTGTGTATGTATGTATGTATGTATGTATGGGGTGGGGGGGGGACCTAAGTCTTAGTTGCACATAAAAACATTACAATTGATGCACTGATACATTGACACGTGTTGTTATTCATAACAAATGAATTTTATTAATAACATATTAAATATAAATTAATTAATAAATACTACTACTTAATCAAATTAAAACAAAATGATTAATTTGTTTTGATTGTGAATAACACAATCTGAACTTGATTGTTTTGTTGTTGCATGTTGACTCCAAAACGCCCAACTCCCCATTACCAAAAACTAAACTGGAACACTCTGTTTGTGTGTGTGTGTTTGTGTGTGTGTAGAGGCTTCCTATAGTTTATTCAGTCCTCAGCACATTGAAATTACAAAATGAAAAGACTATGTAGGCAGACATAGCTTATTATCAATGTGAATGCAGACAGAGAAAACAAGTTGGCTGACTGATCTCCACTACATGCATTACCTTTCATGGAAGGCTAGCTGTATCCTCCTGTGGCCAGAGGCATCCCACCATCGAAGGACTCTCCATGTCCAATTTGACTTTTTGATGAATATGCATGAGTCAAGAATGCATTAGACATTGTAGATCTGATACATATTTTGAGCCTTCGCATGGCAGAGAATGACCTTTCACATGCACATTCTGTCACTGGAAGTGTAAGGAAATGTTTTAGCAACATTATATATTGGGAAAAAATGCCATTTGAGTTAATTTCAGAGTTTCCAATGCTGGCCCCATCTTCAGATTGAAACTTGTGCCTCCAGCATTCCATTTCCTGTCCTACTGTCTGTGGGTCAGGTAGGTCCTCATGGGACCAACATCTCTTCTTCTCTGTCTTCTGTAAGTTTCTTCAAAGATGTTGGCGCCAAGTAAGCTGCAAGCATTACAGGCTCATTCCTTTCAGAAAATATGTTATCCAGCTCAGTAGTTATAGGATCAACAACAGGGTAGAAGAGATTTATCCGGTAGTAGTCCTCCACTGATTCTGTGGCCATGGCCTGTAGATCTGCTTTACTGATACTCTTCGCTTGGCTGGGATGACATCAATTGAGTTGGCCAGTGCTGTAGCCTTTTGAAAACACTGTGAATCCTTGTTCAGTCCTTTGCTTGGCTGTGAACTGCAACACATGTCTTTCCTCTTCATAGGCTGTGAGGATGCCCAAGTTGGTAGCCTCGCAGCTACTTGGTGAGAGGCCGCATGTAACCCAGCACTTAGTGGACTGTTACAGCCGTAATGATGTTCTCGAATGATTCCACACTATACTGGCCTTTCCAGAGATGGACGATTGTTTTGATTCCATGGTCCCCAAAACCAAATGGACAGGTGAACCTTTCCACAAAAGCACCCAATGTGTTTGCTCTGGTACGCCATCTAGTGTCTGACATCAGCGGGATCCCTGCTGTCCTTGATTGTCCTTCTCTGCTGGTTTCTGCCTCCAGGGCATCTTTTCTGGCACCTGTGGCTGAGAAGAACACTGCTGGTTTTTCCAACAATGGTCCCATTGTGTTCCTCACTACAGGGAGATCAGAACAAGAATGCACCACCACTAAATTGAGCTCCAACGGTGGGTTCTTCTCTGGGGTACAGAGTTCCCGGACTCGCTTTTGTACCCCACTCACATTACCACTCATTGAAGAGGCACCATCATAGCCCTGACCCCTTAGGAACGTTGTCTGAAGGCCCCACTTTTTCAGCTGACCAAAAATGACTGAGGCTATTGTTGCTTTGTCTCGACGGGTCAGACACAGAAAATCCCCTCTTATCGCAAAGTTTTCTTCCTCCTCATTGAGGTAACGGATGCAAATACAATCTGTTCTGTCCCACTGACATCCAAGGACTCTCCAGCTAGCCCAGTAAAGAACTGAACCCCCTGTATTTTATTAATCAGGATCTCTCTGACTTCCTCTGCACTATTTTCTGGTTCTGAATTTGGGGGGATGGGTACATTGCATTCTTGGGAGCAGTCTGCACATGTTGCTTAAGGGCCATGTCAAATTGTGTTTTCCGATTAACAAAGCAGTTAACATTTCCATTCTCACGGTCCCCCTACCAGGTTGCCAAGACGCACAACTATGTCAATAATAGACAGTGGACTTTAACAGTTGGCCTTGACCTAAGACCTAACTAAGCCAATGTCTTTCTACTTCCCTTGGACAACAGATATTAGGTTTTCTGCCAATTCAGTAGCATTTTGGTTTCCTTCTGTTTGGCTATGCCTTAGGAGGATGCCTCTCTTTTCACCAACAGTATTCTTCCAGTCAGTGAAGCCCTTTGTAAGAAAACTGAAGTTGGAGCCCTTTAACTTATTAAAGCTGAGGCAATGAGCACAGTAGGCTGAATCTTCGTATGGTGAGTAGCGGAGCCATTTATATTTGTTCTCCCACTGGGTATTGCATTTAATGTTTTTTTTTTTCTCCAAATACCCGATGGGGGAAGTTATAATGGTCTGGTGCTACCCACCTATTTTGAAGAAGACAGAACTTTTCTTCATCTGTGACTCTGAATAATTGTATTATTTATCTTGACAGGGTCTATGTTCTCCTCCCTGCTGTGTCCCACCTCTCTGTCCCTCTGCTCTCTCTTCCTCCTCCGTGTGGCTCTCTCCTCCAGTCCCACCTCTATCCCTCTGCTCTCTCTCATCCTCCATGTGACTTTCTCCTCCAGTTCCACCTCTGTCCCTCTGCTCTCTCTTCCTCCTCCATGTGGCTCTCTCCTCCAGTCCCACCTCTCTGTCCCTCTGCTCTCTCTTCCTCCATGTGGCTCTCTCCTCCAGTCCCACCTCTATCCCTCTGCTCTCTCTCTTCCTCCTAGACTCTTTCCTGCTGGCTGCCTTCCTCTTTATCCATCTCTTCCTCATGGGGCTGTTGTCAATTAGGCATTGATAAATTAGAATAAAAATTAAATTAGACCTATAATCAATGTGTTGGTATTTGTGTAAGGTACGTGTGGAGCTTCATTTTAATATGCATTGCTGAATGAACAATAAGAAAATGATATGGAGCAATCCAAATGCATTGGGCTACGGTATGGCGCATGATAATTAAATTAAAGTTATTTGCAGCCTAACCTTAGCTAGCTATGAAGGTAGTCTACAATAAATAATTAAGACCATCATCATTATATATATATTCATTTCCAAATATGGCTTTGACATTTTTCGTAGGGCTGCTATTATTGATGCCGTCACCAATAAGCTATTAATCAATGGCGTAGTGTGAAACATTAGCTACCTAGACTAGGCTAATATGAAAGAATATACTAGCCTTCCCCATGGCCAGAATAGCTTATTTAACAGGTTTCTTTGCCTTTTACTCCAGATGCTGTACCAGGTTACTGTTTTGAACGTTTCTCACTGATACCGCCGTCCATTGCTTATTCTTACAGAATGGTCTGCCAGGTAACACTCACACAAGCTGAATGATGCTGAAAGGGGTTGTGTCAATTGTGATGAAGTTGATTGACAAAACAACATGTCCCAAAATGGTCCAGTCAAATTTAAGCAGCCAAAAGGCGGGGTTAACTTAAGCCAATCATCATCAAACTTGGTGCAGTTTAAGGCACGTGGGTCAAGATGAATTGGTTTAGAAGTTGATCCAGATTGGGCAATAGGGAGCGCTATAGCAGTCAACTGAAAATGGTCATATTTCCTGACCACTATTTTCTCTTCTCACGATGGTCAAATGCGCCTAAGGAACCCATCACCTGTAACAACATGGTCACCAGACAGCCAGATAATCCCCATCACCTTTAGGTGTCTAAAAGCGGAGTTAATTTAGGGCAATTATCACCAAACTGGTGTACTTAAGGAAATATAGGTCAAGATTAATTAGGCTAAAGTTAATCCAAATAGGACAATAGAAGGGTGCTACATCGAAGAAGCATAACTCTTTACCCCTTTGCTATACGGTCTTGAAACTGTGTATGCTAATCACCAGACCAGAGGATATTCAAATGAACAAAGGTCGTATTGTTCTGTATTAGGCTCTGCCCCCGATAAATGCTGCTTGCAGATTTAATTGTATTTATAATTTACATGAGTGTCTATACCAAGCCATTTGTGTAACTGAGATTGATAGTCACCCTTTTTACCACTTACGTTTTTTCAAATCTAGAACCATTTGAATGAGCAGTTGATTGCCATCCAGTTTGTGTGTGTGTGTGTTAGCTTGTGGTGGCAAGGAGAAATGAAACCCCTTGAACATATCCTCCGCCTTGTTCTTGACCGAACACCTGCAGTGGTTCACCTTCCACCAGTTACCTACCTCAGCTAGCCTACCATACACAGTCTACCCATTTTTTTCAGTCATCATAATTTGTCTTTTTTCTTTTTCTTGGCTAATGTCTGCTTGCTCAGAAGCTACATTGAGCCATGCCTGTTCCCAGGACAACAGTTTGCTGAACAGACTACTGCAATAAACGAATTGAATTGTGCCCAATACCTCACATCTCCATTTATCTCCTCTTCTTTCCCTCTTATTCTCCTCTAATCTCGCTCTCCTCCTCTTCCCTCCTTCTCCTCTTGTCTCCGTCCTCTCCTCTAATCTCTCTAATTTTAGCGGACTCTCCTCCTCTACCATTATCTCAGTCTCTCCACTCCTCTCCCCTTGTATCTCTTTCTTCTCTCCTCTACTCTCCTCCAACAAGATATCTCAAGACAGTGTGGATTCTCACCAGCGTTGCTAGCCAAAACCTATAGTATATAATAAAAAAAGAAATGATTAGACTTTAATGGTAATGTTCAATCTGATAAATAGTTGTGTATTTGGCAATTCTTATCCCAACAGGATACCCATCTTATGTGGAGGGGAAGTGCATGTGTGGCTACAATCATTCAACATGAAGCTGGCTAGCTAAGCTAGGACATTTTTAGATACACGCAAGTTCTAATCCTTTATTTATTTATTTATATATATGGACCTGTGTCCGTACATTCTTTAGGCTCCACTGTAAAGTCTTCTGCACGCCTGTTATATCTTGTAGACAGGTGCCTAAGAAGAGCATGTCCAGTGTGCGGGAGTCCTCTCTTCTCTAGGCTCCACTTCATTAAAAAGAAACAACATAACCATGTCTCAAAACGGAAAACAGTAAGATACAAGGACTGCCAAAATGTCAGTGGTTGAACACGAGATAGATGGTAGTTTATTAGTTGATGGTAGAACACAAGGTATTGTCACGATACAATGGCGGACTCAAAATGCACAACTTGGACAGGGAATAACAGGTAAGAGAATTTAATTGTTCAAAGAACAAATGCAGGCAAAGGAACAAAAATGGCAGGTAGATATCGTCGTCAGGAGTAAAACAATTGTCTGGTAACACTGGGAAAAACAAGCACTAGGAATTGTTTAGGAACACTGAGAAAAAACAAGCACTGGAAGTAACGCAGGAGTGAGTAACAAACAAACGATTACAATCTGGCACAGGTAAATGGGACTCGTGTGTATTTAAGCATGGGGACTGAGGAAGCTGATACATTTCAAAGTGAAACAGACAGAAACACAGAATAAAAGCAGGAACATGACAGGTATATGGTATTTTCATAGTTTATGGTAGAACACAAGGTAGATGGGATTTTATTAGTTGATGGTATAACAAAAGGTAAATGGTAGTTTATTAGTGGTAATCAAATGCAAAATAGCTTGTTCAAAGAAGCGTGTCCAGACTCTATTTGAAGGACTGATCCTGGAGTAGCTCAGAAACACATAGTAGGGGGGCCAACAACACCAGTATAGAGAATTTTTACATCACAAAATGACCTTAACAACAGCATATGAGAATTTAAAGGGGAGCTTTGATTGTTATGCGAATGCATGGATGAAGGGAGTACATTTATTAGCATTTGGAGATAAGATCATGGCCGATGATCAATGACCTTTTTGATTTCTTCCCTATTGTGATTACAGTTGAGCAACTTGCCATCAAAGAACAGGCAGACCACAGTAAGGGCGAGCTTGTCAGTGACCAGGTGTGAGGGAACCACTCTCTGAGTGCTTACACTCTTCTCACGGTCGTGGGTGTGGTGCAGCACTACCAGAATAACTGGCTTATCCCCTGGGAGGATCAGAAGGAGAACACGTAAGACATAGTTATGAGTTGTTCATTGTATGACAGTGTATTGTTTACATTGTAGATACATTATATAGCAATAAAGGGTGGGAAAGTCAGTGGCTTGGTAGCCAGTAAAATAAAGACTGATTTAGAAATAGATTTGATCATTTCCACATTAACAACAAGTTATTAGGAATGATTAAATATCAGAGTGACTGACACATTTGTCACGTTTTATTAATTGTAGCCTTATGTCAAGCCATGACATGTATAATTTCATCCAACAAAAATAAATACTACAATAAAAACGCAGCTGTAATACAATTCATCATCACATTCAACTAACAACTGATGTCAACATAGTTTGTAGCGAAACTCTATTAAACTAACAGCCATTTGGGAGCCGAAAGAGCCGGGTCTTATTGGTGAGCTGACCCAGATGATCTGAGAGCTGGATGACCATCACTAGTAAGAAATGTGAGTATGTGCGATCAAATAATACTGACTTACAGTTTTTCTCAATAGCTTTGGCTCATTTCTTGAAACCGTCTTAACATTTTCAAATCTCTAAGTGCCTTTGTTAAACTAGCTGATATGGTATAGTATAACACCATAGCTCACCTACAAAAGGTCATAACTTTACATTGATCTCATGCTTTAAAACAAAGTCACTGTCTCGTATAAGTCAATGCCCTCAAAATTAAACATTCCTTTGGCAGTATGTAAAATGTTATTTTGTCAATCTCACTTAATGCTATTGTGTATCTGAATACTATTCACATGCCGATTTCAACGGTAAAAGGTTTTACACTCACATGAGACAAATGAGGATGTGGAGGTTTTACACTCACATGAGATAAATGAGGATGTGGAGGTTTTACACTCACATGAGATAAACGAGGATGTGGAGGTTTTGCACTCACATGAGATAAACGAGGATGTGGAGGTTTTGCACTCACATGAGATAAATGAGGATGTGGAGGTTTTACACTCACATGAGATAAATGAGGATGTGGATGTTTTACACTCACATGAGATAAATGAGGATGTGGAGGTTTTACACTCACATGAGATAAATGAGGATGTGGAGGTTTTGCACTCACATGAGATAAATGAGGATGTGTAGGTTTTGCACTCACATTTCCATGGAACTATATACTGTATTTGTATATATGATTTGTTAAAACGAATGACCAATTAAAATCTGTTGTGAACAATTGCCCAGTGGTTTGGAGGTTTGCACATGTTGTTTTGCAAATATTCAGTATAATTTGAGAAGTGTGCCAAAGCAATTTAGAAAGAATGTAATGATTAGGAAGTGAATGAATGGGTGAATGGATGAATCTATTTTTGCTCAAAAGATCCTTGGATTAATTGGTCCCATTATTTTCAAAAACATTTACAGATGTTTGATTGTTCTCAGATGGAAAATGATGTTTTCTTGGGAGTTTCATTCTCCTTCAATGCGAATGATGGATGTGTTCCTTACAAGTGAAGTGTTCCTCACCTGGACACATCTCCAGAGTCTCCTGGATATCAATCCCAGCCCGTGTGCTAATGGGACAGAAGGCCAGGATGAAGTCGCATTGGTCCAATGATGTCACCTCAGTTCGACCTTTGGCCTTCAGTTCTTTTACCAATTCATTGTCAGCATTCAGACAACGTCCATTCACTGTGTAGAACCTCAGATTCTGGATGTCTGTGAAAATAGAAATCTGCTGTCAAACATTGTCTCTAACAAAACAAATCATACTGATAATTTATAAACCACAACACTGCTAGCTTTTCCTTTTATCTTGATTTTGAGTAGGTGTATACTCAAATATCTCAAATATATCAGCCATTGTCAGAGCTTATGAAGTGTCAAAGCGTGTCTACAGCAAGTTTCAGACACAGTGATATTAATGTCAAGATGTGGGACTTTCACTTTAAAAGGATCTAGTATGATACAGTAAAAATGCTTGATTTTGGATAAGTGTATAGTCTGAGTTGTCCTGATCTCAAATATATCATCTTATAGAGCAACGTGTTTTTACAGACATAATGTTATCTCAATGTCAAAATGTGGGACTTAAACTTTGAAATTCTTTAAAATGATTCTCCTGATCTCAAATATATCAGATATTGTCAGAATGGAGCAATATGTTTAACAGAAAGTTTCAGTGATTTTAATGTAAACTGTTTTAGTAGAGAACCTGTGTTGGGATGTTAAACACGTTCTTGGGTGAGGGGCCCAATGCAGCGTTGTCTATTTAACAAGGCCTCAATATACCACCTGGTTACAGTATGAACACAAAATGTATATAATCACAGGTGTTATAGGTGCCTTACATGTAGTACTCTGCAAGACATGCCTATTTACAACAAAAAGCATGAGACACCACATACAAACAGTTAGGTTTGTGGAATTGGGACAACATGTTGATGTTTGCTCCACTTCGTCTGGTTAAATATGTTCGTGCCATAAGCACGCCATCAGGAACCAGACACTTTGGGAACCATTAGGCGCGTACCACCGGCAGTAAAAAACAAAGAAAAGACGTTTATCTTCTTTCTATAAGCTCACAATGTGACTGAATACATACGTTTTACCTGCACATTGCTCCTTAATTAATACATGAGCACACAATGTGAATGAATACATAAGTTTTACCTGCCCTAGCTCATTAATTTATACATGAGCACACAATGTGAATGAATACATAAGTTTTACCTGCCCTAGCTCATTAATTTATACATGAGCAGACAATGTGAATGAATACATAACATGTACCTGCCCTAGCTCATTAATTTATACATGAGCACACAATGTGAATGAATACATAACATGTACCTGCCCTAGCTCATTAATTTATACATGAGCACACAATGTGTGTTAATTAAATACAATTTACCTGCACGTTGACTGTTAAATATCAAAGTCCACAAATATTGCCAGCAATGGTTCAGGGCTGCCATGGTAAAAAAACAACACTGATGTGAAACGTTGAAAGGTTGAAATGAAAGGTTTCTGAACATACAATAAGGTATTTTTCAAGGTACTTACAAGACCAGATCCATTTCAACAGGCTTATGCACATAGGCATGTGCACATAGGCGTGTGCACATACTGTCTACAGCGATAAATGCTGCTTGCAGCTTGAATTGTATTTATAATTTGTGAGTGTGTATACTAAGCCATATGTGTAACTGAGATTGATATTCACCCTTTTTTACAACTTATGTTTTTTCATATCTAGAATCATTTGAATGAGCAGTTAATTGCCATCCAGTTTGTGTGTGTGTGTGTGTGTGTGTGTGTGTGTGTGTGTGTGTGTGTGTGTGTGTGTGTGTGTGTGTGTGTGTGTGTGTGTGTGATGGCTTGTTGTGGCAAAGAGAAAATCCTCCGCCTTGTTCTTGACCAAACACCTGCAGATGTGGGACTTACACTTTGAAATTCTTTAAAATTATGTAATAAAAAAGTTTGATTTTTGGTACGTATATAGTCAGAGTTGTCCTGATCTCAAATATATCAGCCATTAACAGGATGGAACAATACATTTTTACAGAAAGTTTCAGACACTGATTTTAATATAAAAATGTGGAACTTCAGCTTTAAAATTCTCTAAAATGATACAGTAAACATGCTTGATTTTGGGTTAGTGTGTAAGGAATGCAGTTTTGGTATATCCTCTGTCTTGACACCTTATTTTGATAACCAGACGTAGTCACTTGTATCCGTGCACATCTGTAGAGTCGCTAACTCTCCCTGTCAGCTCGCGCTTGGCCGTTTCAATGCATTTGCTATAAAGGATCGTGCCCTCAACATTTAGGGGCGGCTGGCTTGACCACGGAGCAACACTTTTGTGTCTATGCAATAATAATCAATCTCATCACTAAACCTAAACCTGGTTCACGACATCTGGTTACCTGTGTACACAACATTTGAGACTTTCTTGACAGTCCAGACATACTTGATAGACTTTACATTGACCACTAACTACAGCCATTCGTATGTCGTCTGCAGCATCAGTCTCAACATCAGTCTCTAGCAATAAAGTAGTCTTTTATTGCTGTCATTGAGCCAGCTCCGTTAGCAAGACCAGCTAGCAACCCAGCAGCCCTGTTGGCCGTCAGGGTTGTCTTTTCTTGTATGTTTCCTTGGTTTCTTTTGTACTCTTCCCCAGGCCGTGGCCTCACTGTGGTGGTGTTTGTAGGATAGTGGGCCCCACCCTACACTTTACACGTTTTTGGTTGTGAGTCAGTCCGTGCACCATCACCGGTTTTTATTTTCATCATAATTTGTGTGATGCGCGTTTTCTGTAGGTCACCAACACGGTTGTGGTTGGGTGCTCCATAATAGTTAGGAAACCCCATTGCAGTCGGTCCAAAGCCAACCCCCCCCCCCCCATGCAATTTTAATTTCCCTTCAATGTAGTACTCTGCAAGACATGCCTATTTACAACAAAAACCATGAGATACCACATACAACTAGTTAGGTTTGTGGAATTAATTAAATACAATTTACCTGCACGTAGTGGTCTAATCACCAAATGTAGGAAGCAGCTTCTCAGGACTACAACGGTAAAAAGCAACCCTGAAATGAAACGTTGAAAGGTTGAAATGAAAGGTTTCTGAACATAAAACTGGTATTTTTCAGAAAGCCTTTGTTACACGACTTACAAGACCAGATCCATTTCAACAGGCGTATGCACATATTGTCTTCAGCTCTTCTGTTGACCAAAGACTCCATCTGAAAAGAAAATACATGAAGAAGATTCATTAGTGTCGTTTTTACTTTGTTGTATTTTGATCATTAGAAATTGTTAAGTTATGTTCAAAATGCTTGAATGTAGATAAGCCTACTAGGTTCGAAATGTTGGAGTTTAGGTATTAGGTTAGAGATGGTCATATTTAGGGTCGTCTTTCTACCTTGCGTTCTTGTTTTTTGTTATAGCTGTCTGGCAGTATAGTGGCATATTTATTCATTCTAAATCAATTAAACCATGTACTGTTTTTTGATGGAAGGTCAGGGTGGGTGTAAATTGACCACGGCTCTTTGGAGTTTGTCCTTGACATTGGTCAAGTGGTGATTTCATCGGGAGATTGAACTGCTTCATAGGGAAGGAATTGGCTTCTCTGGAGTTTCAAGCGAGTAACATTGTGGAAATTGTGTCTTTCTTGTTTTATTAAAAGCCATTTAAAGAGCAAGTGAACCCAAAAACGTAAAAAAAAAAAAACATCGTATCACTGTTAGTGAAAAAAGTCCCCAATTTAGAGAAAAAAGGGGTAAATCCTATGTTTTGGCCATTCTCCCCAAAACATCACGTGACCGTTCCACTCTGCTGTGACGCAGGTGGCGTTATTTCCGTGACGTCAGAGCTGCGATGAATTGAATGTCCGAGTGGGGGTTAGGATTCCTGGACCCCTGTACACCGCTACGTTGTGTGGCGCGTTTCATATCGCTCATTATAACGCTCATACACAACGACGGTACTAAAAAAAGTATCACAAACACGCCGTGGGCCTTAACCATGGCGATAACACGCCCCTCCCTCGCATTTTTTACAATCGCATAGTGTTTCAGTGAATTCCAGCTGAAACAGTGGGTCCACTGGCTCTTTAAAGATGACAGTTTGCGGTTGAAAAGCTGCATTGAGCCACTTTATGAATGAATTGGGTTTCCCTCTTTGTTTGCTGCAGCCAATGTCTGAGCACGCTCCTGCTCGAACAAGATTTCGACTGATCCGGTTACTTAAACAAGTAGTCTACAAGTACAGATGATCCTTCGATAGGAAAACAATGAAGCATGTTTTAGGTCAGTGATAGTCTACAGCAGTTAGTTGTATACGGAGTAATTATACCTGTAGGAGCCAATTCCCTTTGTTTTTATTTAGTTGTAAGTTGTAGTATTGTGTGTGTGTGTGTGTGCGTGTGTGTGCGTGTGTGTGCGTGTGTGTGCGTGTGTGTGCGTGTGTGTGCGTGTGTGTGCGTGTGCGTGCGTGTGCGTGTGTGTGCGTGTGTGTGTGTCACGTTTTATTGCTGTTTGTGGCGTGTGCTCCCCCTACAGGGCAAGTTGTCCTTAAAAGGAAAGGACCGGAAGCCTAGAGGGGGTTTTGGCTGGAAAAGCACACTGTCTTGCTAGTCTTGCCGTTTTTTTGTTTTCCCTTTGTATAATACTAATCCCTACTTTCGTTATTTGGATAAGTCAGTTAACGATACAATTGTTAATAAATGAAGATATTTTATTTCAATTTGATCTGGACATTCCCTTTTTCGCAAGACAACAAGCGTCTATTCATGCACATACCCAGCCAACCCTAGAGTGAGCGACACGAAAGGACAATGGACCTCGTAGTCACTACAATACCTAATCTTAAAGAATAATGGTTTTCTTACCATGTCAACTGTCAGTTGTGTTGTGCTCAAAGTACAGATCAATCCATGCGCATCCTTTCACTTTCGCTTTTCACGTCATGGCTGTATCATAAGGTACCAGTCACGTGGTGTGAGTCAGGGGTCTGCAACCTTCACCATCAAAAGAGCAATTTATGGTCCCTCTCCCACCAAATAAAATTAATCTGGAGTCACAAAACCTACTTTGACCTATACAATAAAGATAACACAGCGTATAAAGTTTGATGCATATAGTTATACTATATATAAAATAACGTACAGCCTATAGTTTGTTGCATTTATGACATTTGTAGTTGTATGATGTGACATTTTGTTTTGTTGAGAAAATATTAAAAACCTTTTTTTGTGTGTGTGTGTGTGTGTGTGTGTGTGTGTGTGTGTGTGTGTTATTTGAGTGTCACAGTATCACCTTCATCTCCAAAATAAGAGGTGTTCCCTTGAAAGAAAAAAGAAAAATAGCCATTATTAGTTTCCATTTTTTTTTCACAGCTACGGAGAGCCACTGCAGAGGGGTGGAAGAGCCGCAGGTTGCTGTCCCCCCCACCCCACCCCGCCCCCCCTGTTGTAGCTGGAATTCGAACACTACAGATTGCAGTGCGTTAAGGGTGCCGGACAAAAGTTGAACTTCAGTTAACCTTATGCAAATGAACGCGTAGTGCAGCACGTGTTCTGCCATGTGATTGGACAATCAACATTCAGAGTAGTGGCGAGCACTGCTCCTCCTCCACCTGCCAACACCCAGCCAACATCGCTGCTCCTCCACCTGCCAGCACCCAGCCAACATCGCTGCTCCTCCACCTGCCAGCACCCAGCCAACATCACTGCTCCACCACCTGCCAGCACCCAGCCAACATCACTGCTCCTCCACCTGCCAACACCCAGCCAACATCACTGCTCCACCACCTGCCAGCACCCAGCCAACATCACTGCTCCACCACCTGCCAACACCCAGCCAACATCACTGCTCCACCACCTGCCAGCACCCAGCCAACATCACTGCTCCTCCACCTGCCAGCACCCAGCCAACATCACTGCTCCTCCACCTGCCAGCACCCACCCAACATCACTGCTCCTCCACCTGCCAGCACCCAGCCAACCTCGCTGCTCCTCCACCTGCCAACACCCAGCCAACATCACTGCTCCACCACCTGCCAGCACCCAGCCAACATCACTGCTCCTCCACCTGCCAGCACCCAGCCATCATCACTGCTCCTCCACCTTTTTCATTCTTTTTCATTCAGTGGGGTGATTGGCCCCAGATACAAGCGGTTTTTCAGGAGATTGACAGAGTTGTCAAGCAGTACCTACGCACACGTTCTTACTGAGAAATAAAAAAACAGCTATTTTGTACCGGTTTCTGATGAAGAGTCTGCAGCGGATCTCAGCAATGGTCTATTGTGTAGTGAGGCTACAGCGCTCACGCAGCTGTAGAAAATGGTGACAATTTTGAAAAGGCCCAAAAACGTGTTCTATTTTCTTTTTGTTGGTTTCTAAATGTATGTGTGTTATGTTACACAGATCAGGACAATGATGATCTACGTTGACAATATGGCGAAGAGAACATGCACAGTGGAGATTTAGATGGGGTTACAACTAACGAATGGTTACAAGACTTTGCCACCTATCTGGGGGGAAAGAATCTTACATATCTACAGCATGGATTGGACAATACGTTGGTGGTGGATACGCTGATGGTGGATGAGGATTGGAACCTAACGACACCGTGTCTAAACCCTGAATCCTTGGGATTCGTCTATCGGACTACCTTGGCGTCTGTGGCACAGCACTTTCCTGGTTCCAGTCCTACCTCACCGACAGGAAACAGTTTATCACCATCAGATACTCCAGCTCCTCCCCTGCCCCAGTCAACCAAGGCGTGCCTCAAGGCTCTGTGCTCGAGCCCCTCTTCACCATCTACATGCTCCCCCTTGGTCAGATCATTCACCACCACAGTCTAAGCTTCCACACCTACGCTGATGACACCCAGTTATACATCAGCACCAAACCATCCATTCTGCTCTCTTCTCAACTGCCTTCACGACATCAAAGTCTGGATGTCATCTAACCTGCTCAAATTAAACAACAATAAAACGGAACTCGTGGTTGTGGCTCTGAAGGCACTGCTCCGGAAGGTAGGAGATCTGCACATGGTTGTTGATGGCTGCTAAATCTCCCCATCCCCCGAAGTATGCAACCTGGGCGTAATTTTCGATTCCACCCTCTCATTTGACTCCCACATCAAATCCATGACCAAATCTGCATTCTTCCACCTCAAGTACATTTCCAGACTCCGTCCATCACTGTCTGGGTCTGTGGCTGGAACACTGATCCATGCATTCATCACCTCCCGCCTGGACTACTGCAATGGAGTTCCTAGCAAAGCCCTGGACAGGCTCCAGTATATTCAAAACTCTGCTGCCAGAGTTCTCACATCAGCCCCACCCTCATCAATCTTCACTGGCTCCCTGTTAAATCCTGTATCACCTACAAAACCCTACTCCTCACCTACAAGTCCCTCCACGCCCTTGCCCCACAGTACCTGATGGACCTCTCCGCCCCTATACCCCTACCCGGAAGCGCCGGTCCTCGGACACCAACCGCAATAGGCTATGAACCTTTGGGGATAGAGCCTTCAGTGTAGCAGTCCCCATCTCTGGAACTCTCTCCCCACTGACATTCGAAATGCACCATCCCTGGCCACTTTCAAAAATCTCCTCAAAAGCTACCTGTTAAGCAAGGCCTACAGCCCCTGACCCCTTTTTGTTTGTTTTTTGGTCTGTCTTTATTTATTTATTATGATGTAATTACCCTGTCTTGTTCCTGTTATGTTTGTTTGTGTCCTCTGTAAAGTGTCCTTGGGTTTAAGAAAGGCGCTAAATAAATCCAAGCCATTATTATTATAGATAGATAGACAGAGAGGGATGGGTGGATAGATAGACAGAGATAGATAGACACATAGACAAACTATTGGTATAACTGCATATATCAATGTAACTGTATATCAATGCAACAATGCTATAGGTAAAATCACAACCCCTTTGGCATTTAGCTTGGTGTACAACACCTAACCCTGTCAGATAACATTTAGGGTAGGCCTCTAGGAAAACAAAGCAAAACCATTAACAACAACTTCTTTTATTTCAACAGCTTTAATAATTGGAATACAGAGCAATATGAAATCCATCCTGGATATGATATAACATTTAACACACACACACACACATGCACACACACACACACACACGCATGTATGTTTAATTTATTGTATGATATCATGATTATTTTGTATGTTGTTAGATCCGTCACTTTGTGAAGCTTGTTGTCCTGTAACGGTTGTTAACAAGCTGGTGAGGAGATTCACCCAGCCCCTAACTACTGTATACCAGACACCTACCCCGCTTACTCCGGCGCCCCACCCCTGGGCATAACCCTGGCCAGAACCGTGGCTGCCGATCGCGTCTGTGTAGTAGCTCTCCCCTGGGACCTGTGCACTTGGACGTTTGCTGGGATTGTTTAAGAGTTTGGAAAAATAACTCTAGGGATATGTTTCTTGAACGAGGACTAGGTAACCTCTTAGAATCACGATGCTTGTTCCGTCTCTACCGTTGTCCGAAAGAAGAGGGCGTCGGCTGATGAAAAATGGTTAAAATGATTTTATTTGCTAATATACCTGCTGGATTACATGGTGGAACATTGCATAAAGCTGAAAAAATCCCTCTTTAAAAAGTAACATAATAAAAAAAAAGAATGATTAAAATGATACTATCCATAAGCAATCTAAAGTAAAGGTTAAAACTATTTTATTTGCTAATATACCTGCTGGGTTACATGGTGGAACATTGCATAAAGCTGAAAAATCCCTCAATAGAAAGTAACATAATAATAAAAAAAAGAATGATTAAAAAGATACTATCCATAAGCAATCTAAAATAAATGTTAAAACAACGATCACACATATTGCTTACTTGTGGTGTGAAGCCGTATCAATTGCCGGGGAAAGAGGAGAAAAAACTCTTCTTGGATCATGGTCGAAAAAGTTATATTTGTTTTTTCTGTCCGTAATTCTTCTGTGAGTCTGGCTAGGATTCCTCGATATTCCTGCCCCGGGCAGGCCTTTTTATAGAACAGATATGACCTTGACCAGTCCACTCCCTTTTATTACTTATTCATGATGCTGTCATCACCTAATTATGCTGACATCACCTATGCTATCCTCCATCTGGTCAACTATATGAACTGCAGCTGGTGTTCTTCTGCTGATGTCAGCTACTCTTCTAGTTAGTGGTTTACTTGCTCTCTTTTGGTACTTTCCACCCCCTCACCGGCTAGGCTATCTTTTTCACGTAAGACAATTTAGGTGGTTTCTCCAAACAATGATACCGCGTATGATACAATACATAAAACAGTAATTATCCTCAGAGATCTGTAAGTCACATTAGACCTGATGGTGAGCCCATGTACCCTAGTTAACAGTGTTATACTATCGCTAGCAGCAGCATAGTTTGCACCTGCCAACCGGGTTTACTAACATTATATGCAGTACATGTACTTCTTGTATCATAAACAAGAAGTACATGTACTGTTTCTTCATTTTATAAGATACTCCCGAGTGCTTCAGCATTTTAGCTAGTGCATTACTTATAGTATGTATGGTTATACAGTATGACACACATATGAATATAGTAAGACATACAAGGTGCATCGGTTATAGCTCTTCATTTAGGTGCATAATGTTATAAAGTACAACATACATTGTTTCACTGCCGATCATATCCAGTGTATTATGACCAGTGTATTTACTTGCAGTGTATTTACTTGTAAGTGCTCTTATATTTGTAAGTGCTCGTATAAATATTAAATCACCAGTGTACTACTCGTCAGTGCTCTTAGTTTATATTTAACAGTGCTCAAAACATATAGGTTTAATAGTAACATCCCTTACGTCCCATGCCTTCTAATATATCTGGACACCGATGAATCAACATTACTTGACAATGTATTACACAATTATTACAATGAATCAACAATTTGACAAAGATTTGTATCGATTAGTAATTCCGTTGTTATGACGTTCATTCAGGGTTGAGCCTTTGAAGGAGATCCCATGAACATTTCTTTTATCCCTGTGGAGGAGAAATAGCATGTTAATTTTAGGAGTGATGTATATACGCCATTCAGCATTCATACTGAAAGTAACATCCTGCAAAATTTCCTCAATAGAAAAACATGTGGTGTTTCGTTAGCTTCCTTAACTTCAAAGCAATACTAGCATTTTTATCTGAATCAACCATTACCCACAGTTTAATATGTATTCTGATCTAATCATGCACAATTGAAACATTTTGATAATAGTACAGATTGTTTTCATCACTAATGTAATTGTTGTAAGGCCAGATATATTCAACAAGGGTCAGAGTGTAGGGTTTTATTATTATTATTATTATTAATTATTAATTCATTATTAATTTCTCAGCATGCACTGTAGTTTAATGCACTTATACATAATACACAAGTCATGTACTTACGCGTAATAGCACATCTCTGGGAAATCAAAAAGCACACAGTCATTCATTTTGAATAATTAAATACATGAATTCAATGTGTTGATATGTTAAGCCACACATTAGCTGTTACTGTTAAACATTTTAAGAAATACATAAATCCAGTCATTTGCAAAGTTTCATATGGTGGGTACGATTTACAAGGGTGCCAATAAACATGAGTGATATAGAAGTGAATAACTGATGTGTCACATCAAAACTCCTGGCTGATAATGAACATCATGGCTTTACCATTATGGACTGATATCCAACAGCATTCAGGACCTTTTCGAGTTCTCTCTCGTTGTGAGGACATTTGAGCAGACGGTCTTCATAGAACAGGAACTCCACAAAGAGAATGATGGAGTCCCTGGCCTTTATTCCCACGTCACGGATTTCACAACGTTCAGGATTAAAGGTGTGATGCAGCAGCACCAGGATAACCTTCTTACCATCTGCAGGGCATACATTCAAACATAGTTTGTTGAAGGCAAATGGATACTGCCAATTGTTGTCACTACAATGTTGAAAGATGTAAACATAATGGTGCTTGATTTGTTCGATTTAAACATGGATAGATCATGTTTGGGTCTGATGGATGTGTTCCAAACCTGGACATTTCTCCAGAGTCTCCTGGATGTCAATGCCAGCCCTGGTGCTGATCGGACAGAAGGCCAGGATGAAGTCATATTGTTCCTGTGGTGTCACTTCAGTCAGGCCTTTGTTCTTGAGTTCGGTTATAAATTCATTGGTCACAACAGTGTTCCCATTTATAGTGTAAAACTTTTTCATGTCTCTTCCTGTAGACATATTCATTCCTGTCAGAAATGACAGCAAAGAAAACCCAGGGATAAATTAACAGGATATGCTGCTTAACCTGTCAGGTGTATTGTTGAATACGTACAGATCTTCAAAATACATATAGGCTAATACGCGAATTACTTCCATTACTGGTATTGTTGTAAAATGTATGCGATATGGACACACGTCATAAAGCGTTATTGTGGATACATGGGAGTTGGTTGAATCTTTCCATCTCTACTACGCAAGGATATACATTTATAAGGCTGTTAAATATAAAAAGAAAACCTCATGAATTGGCCTTTGTAGCCTGTACAACGTGACAAAGGCCTAATAGGAAATAGTCTGCGCTACTTTTGGCACAATTTTGGAAAGTCTGTTTTATGTAAACCATTTAGACATTCATACGGCGAAAAATATGTAAACAATAACCAACAAATAAACAATAAACAATTTAGCCACTTACCCTACAGAGCTGTAATTTGTCGGACTCTCTGACATGATCGGTAAACCTCAAAGTGCTCTGTCATACTTTCGCTCCCCTCCTAGAAGCTCGGCGGGCCCCGCCCCTCCCAGAAGCTCAGGGTCGACGTCCTTATTTGTGCTCCGCACAAGGAGGGCGTTTCAACGAAACCGAGGGATGTGGCAAATGGCCATTCCGCATGATTTGTAGAGGGGTTCATGGTGGCGTTTGTGTGCGTGTCGTCATTCACAGATTTGCACCGAGATTACTTTCGCGGCGGTGGGCCCGCGTTTCCCCCTTCCGAGCCCGGAGATGCTACGTCGGATCACCGCCGGGGAAAAGGCTGAGGAGGAGGAGGAGGAGGAGGAGGAGGAGGAGAAGCTGGGGAAGAATAGTCTTTTAAGGGGGGGCATGTTGTGGATCACAAGGTCACCGGTTCAAGACTGATCAGTGACAAACAAAATTAAAGAAATGCACAAGCATTTTTTTTCTTATTTATTTCTTATTCTTTTTTGTCTTTTATTGATGTATTTAAGATTGTGTAAAATAATTGTCAATAAATAAACATATTTACACACATATGCACTTATTTTAATGGGAGTGTGCTATTTACCATGCCATTCTCTATTACACTATTATTATAGCCATATAACTATTAACAGCACACATGTCCACTCTTTAGCACGCTATTTGTATATTTATTACTTGTTGTAAAGTGTAGGCTCAATTTAGCTTCAGCCTTCACCTTCACAAAAGTATTGTATATATAAAACACTGATATTAGTCATTTTTGTTAAACCACTAATGTTGCATGGCAGAAAAAAGACTGACATCTAAAATGTTCAGTTAAAAAAGAACAGTCAATAATATATATATATATATATATATATATATATATATATAATTTTATTTTTTATTTTTATTTTTTAAAGGCCTTTCTGAAAGGTGCATACATTGGCCTGACAATTTCATGCTCAAATGCTTAGAAACCCCTCTTGAAAACATCAACTTTTCTCAAAGATGTACACAAATTCCATGTTTGTTTATCTTTCATTCCAGCTTACCAATTGTGTCTTAATAATGCAAAGAAAAAGAAATGCTAGATCATAAGCAGTAATCAAAGTTGAACAGGTAAATAAACTGAATGTGCTCCGCAGATATTTGAGTGTGCTATGCAATCATTAGGAAGACAGTGGAGCGTTTGAGAACCATAACATTGTCAAATGTTATCTGATTACATGCAATGAAGACATGCAGAGAGGTGATGTACTCAATATAGGTAAGGTTAAAGAAGTTACCATCTACAAGGCTACATTAGGATTTGAAATCAGATGACTGGATTCAAAGGTCAGAGTGCTGACTGTTACACCATGGAACCTTGATGGGGAGAGCTGCTCACAGATTATTTTGTAGAACGTTGTCCAAAGTGTAAAATAGACGCAGTCTATATTACATTTCAGCAATGACCTTTTCTTTTTTATTGCCCTGAACATTTATCCCAATATGTTTTATGTAACAACGGAAGTAGGTTTGTAGGTTGATGGCAACTAAGACCAATGACAAAATCGTAATACTGGCCTGCCAAGAAAAATGCCAATTTCAAGGGTCTTGAATGCAAATCTTAAAATAACCACTGGTTCAATCCTTGGGACTGAGTGTCTGTACACAACATTTGAGAACTACCCGATTTCATTGGGCTCATCCGATATTTGAACCCAGGACCTCTCATACCCAAAGCGAGAATCATACCACTAGAACAACGAGCCGCAATTTACTGGACTGATTGGGTAACTTCTGATGCTGGTTTAATGATACACATTAATGTCACCACTTAAACGGCATTTTCTGTTCCCAAATTTGTCACCAAGTTCAAATAGTCTTTCTTCATTTGAATGGCATTAAAGTCTGACTTTGTAATACACTAATCATTTAAGATGTCCTAGTGAGCCCATACACCTCGGACGCTACATTGGTGGCAGTGGTATTTGAAGTGTGTCTTTCTAGTTGGCTCCGCTGGATAGCTGTACCTGTGGATTGCGTTGGAGCATCGTGCTTGGAGGACTGATGTGGGACAATATGGACAGCGATGCGGGAGACGATTGTTACAAACGTACTGCTTCGAGAACTGGGTCCGTGAGTAGTATTAGAGTGGAGCTCCCGCCACCGTTTCGGGGCGACGGTCAGACGCCGTTTGCTACGTGGATTAAACAGTTTGAGGCCGCAGCTCAGACGAGAGGTGAGAGCTACATGGCTACTATGGGGAAAATTCCCCCGACCAGACTTGACGGGGCAGCTTTCCTGCTGAGGGACAGCTTTCCTGAGGATGTACAATGTGATTACAAATGTATGAAGGATAAGTTAAATGAGGCGTTTGGGCAGAAACAGTTCCTCCTATTTTTCTAGACGTGCGTGTCTGCGCGGCCCCGCCATGGGAACGAGAGTTTGGAGGTTTATGCGGCAGACATTTCCAGGCTCGTAGCTGAAGCCTTTCCTGATTATGACCGCGCTGCAATAAATGGAGAAAAATGTAGGCGTTTTCTTGCTGGCCTTGACCCTGGCCTCCAAGCTAAATGTCATGAACAGGGGGCAACTGATATGGAGGAGGCGTTGATAAGAGCGGGCCAATGTGAGGGTGCTAGGCAAGCTATGAGAGTGAGCACGTCTGGCTCACCCTACTCTCCTCCACATCCTGTCATGGTGGCCACTCTCGATTTGCCATCGGCTACTGTCGTGGACTGTAATGCCAGTGTGACGGAGAAGCTCATCCATGTCGGTGAACACCTCACTGTAAAGGTGGACAATTTGCAGACTGAAGTGAGGGACTTCGGAGCACTTAGCCATGGGACTGAGAATGCTAGACGGAGCTCACCCTTTCCAGGGGCTCGTCTGCATGACCCAGGGGTGCAACGAGAGCAACGGCGTGCCTGTCACTGTGACTGTGGCGAGTTTGGCTGCAGGTCTACCGCCAGGGAGTTCCAGATGGACGACCGCTTGAGGGGCCGTTCTCCACAGCGCAGACCACAGGGAGGATACAGCTCCAGGGAATGGACTCCACGAGAGCGAGGTATCCGAGACACCGCTGCTGACGTCTCGCCACGCCGACCAGACAGTGAGGGCCTGCGGCGGCCACACGTTACAGAGGAACGGCAGCAAAAGCGGGGAGTGAGGTTTTTGTCTCCCTCCCGAAGATCACCATCTCCATCCCTGCACGGTCAGGAGCGGGGAAACTTACGGTAGCTGGCATCAAGAAAGAGATGTCAGTTTCACCACTCACGGGTCAAAATGGCGACTCTGCAGTGATAGCTCCTGATCCATCGATGGACTCTTGTTTGGTGGGTGAGTCCAAGCCTACAGCCTATGATAAAGGACTGGCAGAGGGTGTTGATGTGACTGTATTAATTGATTCGGGTTCCAGTGTTTCACTGATTTCTGAGGAGTTAAAAATGTCCATCCCAACCTAACGTAAACGTGTGTTAGATTTGCAGTACACCTTGGCACACGCAGTAAATGGACAATTCTTGGACACTTTGGGTACAGTGACCCTTCCCATATGGTTGGGTGGCGAGTATTGGGAGCAGGTTGTTCACGTAGTGCGGGGGGCAACACAGGCTATTCTGTTGGGTTTTGATTTCTCCCATCCGCGAGACATTGACATTCCTCTTATGCAGGCCACCGACTTCCTGCCAGAATGTTGTAACGTTTCTATGTCCGCCGATGCTACTATACCACCGTTCAGTGAAATGATTGTTCCCATTCAGGTAGAGCCCCCCTGAACAACTGGACCGTCAAACGACTTGTATCTGGGCTAGTTGGAGCCTGAGGTGCGTGATAACGTGGGACTGGTGGTCGCACGTACAGTGGCACCGGTGAAGAATGGGCTCACTATGGCACGGCTCAACCCGACTGACTATGAACTGAAATTGCACCCTGGCTCCCACCTGGGTGTATTTCACCGAGTTAATGGACGTGACTTACTCACCCCTGCAGACGTTTGTGGTCCCCAACAGGGGGACGTTTCTCTGCCAGATGTATCAGACTCTCCGTTGTCTGCTGGACAGAAGCAACAACTGCAGGCCTTGTTGGGAAAACATCAGGGGGTCTTCCGCTCTGGACGGGGTGGTGCAGGAAACCCCGGTCTGATCAAACACCACATCGAAACAGGTGACCATTCCCAGACAAAGCGACGGGAACTTATTTCCCCCGAAAAGTGGAGGGAAAATAAGCAGACAAGTGCAGCGCCTTTTGGAGGACGGCATCATTGAGGAGAGCTGTGGCCCATGGTCCTCTCCCATGGTGCTTGTCAGGAAAAAGAATAATACGTGGCGGTTCTGCGTGGACTATAGGGATCTTAACTCGGTGACAATAAAAGACTCATCCGCTGCCGTGAGTGGATGACATGCTGGACGCCCTATCTGGGGCCACCTGGTTTAGCACCTTGGACTTCTCTGACGGCTACTGGCAGGTGGAAGTGGCGCAGGAGGACCGTGAAAAGACCGCTTTCACCACCGGTCAAGGGTCTGTATCAATTCAAGTCCATGCCCATGGGCCTCACCAATGCACTGGCAACCTTCCAGAGGGTCATGGACCTGGTGTTAAGAGGGCTGCCATGGCACATTTGCATGGTGTATCTTGATGATATACTAATCTACAGCAGATCATTTGAGGCCCACCTTTCTGCTCTGGGGGAGGTCTTCACCCGGATTGGAACGGCTGAGTTACGATTGAATGCCAAGAAGTGCCGTCTGGCCCGCGATCACGCCGTCTTCCTTGGTCACATCATCTTTGCTGTGGGGCTTCGACCAGACCCCCGAAACACAAACAAGGTGAAAACCTGGCCTGTCCCACGATCCGCTATGGAGGTCCGTGCCTTTCTAGAATCTTTTCTTACTTTGCTAGTTCTTTCCTCAAGTGCTTGGATACAGCGTTAGTAGTAACTATGATACCCCACTTGTCCTATAATAATGTAGCTTCCGCTTCTGGTCCAAGTCTCTAAGCTTCCGGAAATTATTATAAATTTTTTCTTCCAGGGAAAGGGTAGGGAAGGGTGAACTTGGGGTGAGCTTGGGGGGTGGACTTGGGGTGAGCTTGGGGGGTGGACTTGGGGTGAGCTTGGGGGGTGGACTTGGGGTGAGCTTGGGGGGTGAACTTGGGGTGAGCTTGGGGGGTGAACTTGGGGTGAGCTTGGGGGTTGAACTTGGGGTGAACTTGGGGTGAATTTGCACCAGCCTTTGTGGGCCAGTGTGGGAAAAACACAGGTGGGAGGGATGCTCATACCCTCACCCCTGGGGTACTAAATGACATCATTGGGGGGGGGGGGGGGGGGGGGGGGGGTTAAAAAAGTTTAAAAGAGTGGGTGTGTGTGCTAGGCTAGTATTACTTTTAAAAACAGTCATCCGTCGTGGCCATACACATTTTTCTCAACATGGACGTTGCAACAGCAGACCTCCAGGACAGCGTAAAGCAGCCATCTCTAGGTATGTGGAGTTATCATACACCACAATATATCCATGGGTCTAAGGAGGGGGATATGCCCGTGCCTAATGTTCCAATCAAAAGAATGAAGAATTCTAAAACCGGAGAAGATCGACGCACAGAAGCTTCAATTGTGTATAATGGCGATGAAGGCTATGAATACGTAATTTTTCATTCAAGGACGGTTATGTCGTATTAAAAGCAAATGACTGTGATGGTGATCTGCGTATGTGATTGGCTACGTTTCCGTGCAAATGTATGTCCTGAGCTTGCTATTGAAGGATGGAGTCAAGGCCCCTATGTTTCACAGTGTCATGGTGATTTGGGAGCCGAGATAGTATACCGCATGGAGACAAATCCTTTTCTGAAGAATTTTTTTGTATTGACAGGCACCCATCCCGTAACAGTGCTATAGCATCTGATTGTTGGTTTGACACTGTCTTTTTCATTCAGTGGGGTGATTGGCCCCAGATACAAGTGATTTTTCAGGAGATTGACAGAGTTGTCAAGCAGTACCTGCGCACACGTTCTTACGGAGAAATTAAAAAACAGCTATTTTGTACCGGTTTCTGATGAAGAGTCTGAAGTGGATCTCAGCAATGGTCTATTGTGTAGTGAGGCTACAGCGCTCACGCAGCTGTAGAAAATTGTGAAATTTTTTAAAAGGCCCAAAAACGTGTTCTATTTTCTTTTTGTTGGTTTCTAAATGTATATTTGTTATGTTATACAGATCAGGACAATGATGATCTACATTCACAATATGGCGACGAGAACATGCACAGTGGAGATTTAGATGGGGTTACAACTAACGAATGGTTACAAGACTTTGCCACCTATCTGGGGGGAAAGAATCTTACATATCTACAGCATGGATTGGACAATAAGTTGGTGGTGGATACGCTGATGGTGGATGAGGATTGGAACCTAACGACACCGTGTCTAAACCCTGAATCCTTGGGATTCGTCTATCGGACTACCTTGGCGTCTGTGGCACAGCACTCTCCTGGTTCCAGTCCTACCTCACCGACAGGAAACAGTTTATCACCATCAGAGACTCCAGCTCCTCCCCTGCCCCAGTCAACAAAGGCGTGCCTCAAGGCTCTGTGCTCGAGCCCCTGTTCACCATCTACATGCTCCCCCTTGGTCAGATCATTCGCCACCACAGTCTAAGCTTCCACACCTACGCTGATGACACCCAGTTATACATCAGCACCAAACCATCCATTCTGCTCTCTTCTCAACTGCCTTCACGACATCAAAGTCTGGATGTCATCTAACCTGCTCAAATTAAACAACAATAAAACGGAACTCATGGTTGTGGCTCTGAAGGCACTGCTCTGGAAGGTTGGAGATCTGCGCATGGTTGTTGATGGCTGCTAAATCTCCCCATCCCCCGAAGTATGCAACTTGGGCGTAATTTTCGATTCCACCCTCTCATTTGACTCCCACATCAAATCCATGACCAAATCTGCATTCTTCCACCTCAAGTACATTTCCAGACTCCGTCCATCACCGTCTGAGTCTGTGGCTGGAACACTGATCCATGCATTCATCACCTCTCGCCTGGACTACTGCAATGGAGTTCCTAGCAAAGCCCTGGACAGGCTCCAAACTCTGCTGCCAGAGTTCTCACATCACCCCCACCCTCATCAATCTTCACTGGCTCCCTGTTAAATCCTGTATCACCTACAAAACCCTACTCCTCACCTACAAGTCCCTCCACGCCCTTGCCCCACAGTACCTGACGGACCTCTCCGCCCCTATACCCCTACCCGGAAGCGCCGGTCCTCGGACACGGGTCTGCTCTCCACCAACCGCAATAGGCTATGAACCTTCGGGGATAGAGCCTTCAGTGTAGCAGTCCCCATCTCTGGAACTCTCTCCCCACTGACATTCGAAATGCACCATCCCTGGCCACTTTCAAAAACCTCCTCAAAAGCTACCTGTTAAGCAAGGCCTACAGCCCCTGACCCCTTTTTGTTTGTTTTTTGGTCTGTCTTTATTTATTTATTATGTTCTAATTACCCTGTCTTGTTCCTGTTATGTTTGTTTGTTTCCTCTGTAAAGTGTCCTTGGATTTAAGAAAGGCGCTAAATAAATCCAAGCCATTATTATTATAGATAGATAGACAGAGAGGGATGGATGGATAGATAGACAGAGATAGATAGACACATAGACAATCTATTGGTATAACTGCATATATCAATGTAACTGTATATCAATGCAACAATGCTATAGGTAAAATCACAACCCCTTTGGCATTTAGCTTGGTGTACAACACCTAACCCTGTCAGATTGTAACGTGACCCTCTTCGTTTCGGTCCATTTCCGCCATCTAGTGGCACCCAGCCTCTATTTCACTATGTGCTCCTTTGTTTATTCCCCGTCAATTAGCCACCACGTGCACTCCGCTCCCCACTCCTGCCAACAATCACCAATCACCCCCTCTGTACTTAAGCACTGGCTCCCCACAGAGCCAGTGCTAGTTCGTATGTTGTATTACCTCTCATGGTAACTACGTCCCTGCCACTTCTTGTTTCGGGTCCCACTCCCGTTCTTGTTCTTGTTACGGGTTCCGCTCCCGTTCATGTTCCCGCTCTCGTTCCCGTTCCTGCTCCTAGTTCCTGCCTGCCTGCCTTCCTCGTTGCCGAACCTCGCCTGCCCGACCACCCACTGGACTACGTCTCTCTGACTGCCTACTGGACTACTCGCCTGCCTTGCCCTTGCCTGTACCTTGGACTAAATAAACCCTTTTTGTACCCGCACCCTGTTGGTTTCCTTGTCTTGCGTTTGGGTCCTAATCTCGTAATCTTAACAGTACGAACTAGCCAAGATGGACCCAGCAGACAGGAGACCCTCGGCATGGATGCGGGGAATATTGGCTATCCTCGAGGATAATGGGCGCAACCTCCGCTCGTCCTCGGTTTCCCTCTTGGCGCCAGCCCCGGCTGCAACCGCAGCACCATTTACTTCCATTCAAGAGAATGTGAAGTACATCGAGGGGCTTTTGGCGGCTCACATCGAGCGCGACCGTCGCTCGCCCTCGGCGTCTCTCTCTCTCTTCCCCGCTTCTCCGTCACCTTCTTCACCTCAGACTTTTTTCCTCCCGGCGCCAACCCCCGCTGCAACTGCAGCCTTGTGGCCACCAACACCCGCTGCAGCCGCAGTCTCGTGGCCACCAGCTCCGCTGCAACTGCGGTCACCTATTCCCAAGCCCCAGCGAACTCCTGGCCGCAAGCGCCGGCTACCAGTTCAGCTGGACTCCCCCGGGAAAAGGCCCAAGCCCCAGTTGCCTCCTAGCCTCAAGCCCCAGCAACAATTTCCTCCTGGCCCTGAGCCCCAGCGCCAACCCCAGTTGCCTCCCAGCCTCAAGCTCCAGCAACAATTTCCTCCTGGCCTTGAGCCCCAGCGCCAGCCCCAGTTGCCTCCCAGTCTCAAGCCCCAGCAACAGCTGCCTCCTGGCCCTGAGCCCCAGCGCCAGCAGCAGTTGCCTCCTAGTCCCAAGCCCCAGCTGTATCCTGGCCCTGAGCTCCGGCGCCAGCAGCAGCTTCCTCCTGGCCCTGAGCTCCAGCGCCAGTTGTCTCCTAGTCCCAAGCTCCAGCTGTATCCTGAGCGCCAGCAGCAGCTTCCTCCTGGCCCTGAGCTCCAGCGCCAGTTGTCTCCTAGTCCCAAGCTCCAGCTGTATCCTGGTCCTGAGCTCCAGCGCCAGCAGCAGCTTCCTCCTGGCCCTGAGCTCCAGCGCCAGTTGTCTCCAGGTCCCGAGTCCAAGTCCCAGTTGTCTCCTGGTCCCGAGTCCAAGCCCCAGTTGTCTCCTGGTCCCGAGTCCCAGCCCCAGTTGTCTCCTGGTCCCGAGTCCCAGCCCCAGTTGTCTCCTGGTCCCGAGTCCCAGCCCCAGTTGTCTCCTGGTCCCGAGTCCCAGCCCCAGTTGTCTCCTGGTCCCGAGTCCAAGCCCCAGTTGTCTCCTGGTCCCGAGTTCAAGCTCCAGTTGTCCCCTGGTCCCGAGTTCAAGCTCCAGTTGTCTCCTGGTCCCGAGTCCAAGCCCCAGTTGTCTCCAGGTCCCGAGTTCCAGCCCCAGTGTCCTCCTAAGCCCCAGCAGCAGTTGTCTCCTGGCCCTGAGCCCCAGTGTCCTCCTGAGCCCCAGCAGCTGCCTCCTGGTTCCAAGCCCCAACGACCTCCTGGTCGCAAGCGCCGGCTACCGGTCCCACGGTTATCCGCCGTGAAAAAGCCCCAGTCCCCTAGGCCGCTGTCTCTTCCGGCTCCGTCACTTCCCCGGGTGATTGACAGCCTCCCGGCGTTCTCGGCCAGACGCCTACTGGATGTGCGTCGTCGCGGCCGACGAAACCAGTCTTCGGTAGGCTGGGAGGGCTACGGACCTGGGGAGCAAGCCTGTTTATTTATTTTTTTTGGAGTCGCTTCCTGGACCCCTCCTTAACCCGGGATTCCCACCGCCAGCACCCTCCCCTGTCGTGCGTACGCCTGGAGGCGTCCGTTGAGGGGGGGGTACTGTAACGTGACCCTCTTCGTTTCGGTCCATTTCCGCCATCTAGTGGCACCCAGCCTCTATTTCACTATGTGCTCCTTTGTTTATTCCCCGTCAATTAGCCACCACGTGCACTCCGCTCCCCACTCCTGCCAACAATCACCAATCACCCCCTCTGTACTTAAGCACTGGCTCCCCACAGAGCCAGTGCTAGTTCGTATGTTGTATTACCTCTCATGGTAACTACGTCCCTGCCACTTCTTGTTTCGGGTCCCACTCCCGTTCTTGTTCTTGTTACGGGTTCCGCTCCCGTTCATGTTCCCGCTCTCGTTCCCGTTCCTGCTCCTAGTTCCTGCCTGCCTGCCTTCCTCGTTGCCGAACCTCGCCTGCCCGACCACCCACTGGACTACGTCTCTCTGACTGCCTACTGGACTACTCGCCTGCCTTGCCCTTGCCTGTACTTTGGACAATAAATCCCTTTTGTACCCGCACCCTGTTGGTTTCCGTGTCTTGCGTTTGGGTCCTATTCTCGTAATCGTAACACAGATAACATTTAGGGTAGGCCTCTAGGAAAACAAAGCAAAACCATTAACAACAACTTGTTTTATTTCAACAGCTTTAATAATTGGAATACAGAGCAATATGAAATCCATCCTGGATATGATATGACATTTAACACACACACACGTATGTTTAATTTATTGTATGATATCATGATTATTTTGTATGTTGTTAGATCCGTCACTTTGTGAAGCTTGTTGTCCTGTAACGGTTGTTAACAAGCTGGTGGGGAGAGTCACCCAGCCCCTAACTACTGTATACCAGACACCTACCCCGCTTACTCCGGCGCCCCACCCCTGGGCATAACCCTGGCCAGAACCGTGGCTGCCGATCGCGTCTGTGTAGTAGCTCTCCCCTGGGACCTGTGCACTTGGAAGTTTGCTGGGATTGTTTAAGAGTTTGGAAAAATAACTCTAGGGATATGTTTCTTGAACGAGGACTAGGTAACCTCTTAGAATCACGATGCTTGTTCCGTCTCTACCGTTGTCCGAAAGAAGAGGGCGTCAGCTGATGAAAAATGGTTAAAATGATTTTTTTTGCAAAAAAATAAAAAGAATGATTAAAAAGATACTATCCATAAGCAATCTAAAATAAAGGTTAAAATTATTTTATTTGCTAATATACCTGCTGGATTACATGGTGGAACATTGCATAAAGCTGAAAAATCCCTCAATAAAAAGTAACATAATAAAAAAAAAGAATGATTAAAAAGATACTATCCATAAGAAATCTAAAATAAAGGTTAAAATTATTTTATTTGCTAATATACCTGCTGGATTACATGGTGGAACGTTGCATAAAGCTGAAAAATCCCTCAATAAAAAGTAACATAATAATAAAGAAAAGAATGATTAAAAAGATACTATCCATAAGCAATCTAAAATAAAGGTTAAAACAACGATCACATATATTGCTTACTTGTGGTTTGAAGCCGAATCAATTGCCGGGGAAAGAGGAGAAAAAAGCTCTTCTTGGTTCATGGCCGAAAAAGTTATATTTGTTTTTTCTGTCCGTAATTCTTCTGTGAGTCTGGCTAGGATTCCTCGATATTCCTGCCCCGGGCAGGCCTTTTTATAGAACAGATATGACCTTGACCAGTCCACTCCCTTTTATTACTTATTCATGATGCTGTCATCACCTAATTATGCTGACATCACCTATGCTATCCTCCATCTGGTCAACTGTATGAACTGCAGCTGGTGTTCTTCTGCTGATGTCAGCTACTCTTCTAGTTAGTGGTTTACTTGCTCTCTTTTGGTACTTTCCACCCCCTCACCGGCTAGGCTATCTTTTTCACGTAAGACAATTTAGGTGGTTTCTCCAAACAATAATGATACCGCGTATGATACAATACATAAAACAGTAATTATCCTCATAAATCTGTAAGTCACATTAGACCTGATGGTGAGCCCATGTACCCTAGTTAACAGTGTTATACTATCGCTAGCAGCAGCATAGTTTGTACCTGCCAACCGGGTTTACTAACATTATATGCAGTACATGTACTTCTTGTATCATAAACCTGTTTCTTCATTTTATAAGATACTCCCGAGTGCTTCAGCATTGTAGCTAGTGCATTACTTATAGTATGTATGGTTATACAGTATGACATACATATGAATATAGTAAGACATACAAGGTGCATCGGTTATAGATCTTCGTTTAGGTGCATAATGTTATAAAGTACAACATACATTGTTTCACTGCCGATCATATCCAGTGTATTATGACCAGTGTATTTACTTGCAGTGTATTTACTTGTAAGTGCTCTTATATTTGTAAGTGCTCGTATAAATATTAAATCACCAGTGTACTACTTGTCAGTACTCTTAGTTTATATTTAACAGTGCTCAAAACATATAGGTTAATAGTAACATCCCTTACGTCCCATGCCTTCTAATATATCTGGACAACGATGAATCAACATTACTTGACAATGTATTACACAATTATTACAATGATTCAACAATTTGACAAAGATTTGTATCGATTAGTAATTCCGTTGTTATGACGTTCATTCAGGGCTGAGCCTTTGAAGGAGATCCCGTGCGTTTTTCCTTATCCCTGTGGAGGAGAAATAGCATGTTAATTTTAGGAGGGATGTATATACGCCATTCAGCATTCATACTGAAAGTAACATCCTGCAAAAGTTACTCAATAGAAAAACATGTGGTGTTTCGTTAGCTTCCTTAACTTCAAAGCAATACTAGCATTTTTATCTGAATCAACCATTACCCACAGTTTAATATGTATTCCGCTCTAATCATGCACAATTGAAACATTTTGATAATATTACAGATTGTTTTCATCACTAATGTAATTGTTGTAAGGCCAGATATATTCAACAAGGGTCAGAGTGTATGGTGCTTTTTAGACAATGTAAATTATTCACTCATTATTAATTTCTCAGCATGCACTGTAGTTTAATGCACTTGTACATAATACACAAGTCATGTACTTACACGTAAGAACACAATCCTGGGAAATCAGAAAGCACACAGTCATTCATTTTGAATAATGAAATTCATGAATTCAATGTGTTGATATGTTAAGCCACACATTAGCTACTGTTAAACATTTTAAGAAATACATAAATCCAGTCATTTGCAAAGTTTCAAATGGTGGGTACGATTTACAAGGGTGCCAATAAACATGAGTGATATAGAAGTGTATAACTTATGTATCACATCAAAACTCCTGGCTGATAATGAACATCATGGCTTTACCTCTTTGGGCTGATATCCAACAGCATTCAGGACCTTTTCGAGTTCTCTCTCGTTGTGAGGACATTTGAGCAGATGGTCGTCATAGAACAGGAACTCCACAAAGACAATGTTGGAGTCCCTACCATTTATTCCCACGTCACGGATTTCACAACGTTCAGGATTAAAGGTGTGATGCAGCAGCACCAGGATAACCTTCTTACCATCTGCAGGACATACATTCAAACATAGTTTGTTGAAGGCAAATGGATACTGCCAATTGTTGTCACTACAATGTTGAAAGATGTAAACATAATGGTGCTTGATTTGTTAGATTTAAACATGGATAGATCATGTTTGGGTCTGATGGATGTGTTCCAAACCTGGACATTTCTCCAGAGTCTCCTGGATGTCAATGCCAGCCCTGGTGCTGATCGGACAGAAGGCCAGGATGAAGTCACATTGTTCCCATGATGTCACTTCAATCAGGCCTTTGTTCTTGAGTTCGGTTGTAAATTCATTGGTCACAACAGTGTTCCCATTTATAGTGTAAAACGTTTTAATGTCTTTTCCTGTAGACATATTCATTCCTGTCAGAAATGACAGCAAAGAAAACCCAGGGATAAATTTACAGGATAGGCTGCTTAACATGTCAGGTGTATTGTTGAATACGTACAGATCTTCAAAATACATATAGGCTAATACACAAATTACTTCCATTACTGGTATTATTACTGGTACGTATCTTACCAGTAACACCGTCTGGACCCCTTCTTAAAAGAAGAGAAGACAGACACTATTAAAAGAGGAAAGAGATCCTATGTGGTAACAATGTTGTAAAATGTAGGCGATATGGACACACATCATAAAGCGTTATTGTGGATACATGGGAGTTGGTTGAATCTTTCCATCTCTACTACGCAAGGATATACATTTATAAGGCTGTTAAATATAAAAAGAAAACCTCATGAATTGGGCTTTGTAGCCTGTACAACGTGACAAAGGCCTAATAGGAAATAGTCTGCGCTACTTTTGGCACACTTTTGGAAAGTCTGTTTTATGTAAAGCATTTAGGCATTCATACGGCGAAAAATATGTAAACAATAACCAACAAATAAACAATAAACAATTTAGCCACTTACCCTACAGAGCTGTAATTTGTCGGACTCTCTGACACGATCGGTAAACCTCAAAGTGCTCTGTCATACTTTCGCTTTTGAAAGTGCAACCTCCTCCGTGGCAGGAACATCCCCCCGCTGAGAGCCAAACTCAGGGGGCCCCGCCCCTCCCAGAAGCTCAGGGGGCCCCGCCCCTCCCAGAAGCTCAGGGTCGACGTCCTTATTTGTGCTCCGCACAAGGAGGGCGTTTCAACGAAACCGAGGGATGTGGGAAATGGCCATTCCGCATGATTTGTAGAGGGGTTCATGGTGGCGTTTGTGTGCGTGTCGTCATTCACAGATTTGCACCGAGATTACTTTCGCGGCGGGAAGCTCGGGAAGATACGGAGGCTAGCTTTGCAGAGGGGAGCGTGCGTATGCTACAGTGTGGCGCTGCAACACGCATCTGAAATCAGCATTCCCTGGATCCGACGGTCGCGTTCAAAGCTGGGGAAGAATAGTATTTTAAGGGGGGGAAGAAAGTGGAAAAAGGGGAAGAAGAAAAAGGAGGAAAAAGAGAGGAAAAAGTTAGAAAAAAGGGAAGGTAGAGAGAGGAATTTAGGCTTCTTTAAAACTTTCCACCTATTAAATTGTTTTTATTCATTAGAATGACTTAAAAAATAATGAAAAACCTTTCGTTAGCCAGTTTTGTATGGGGCTTGTTGTGGATCACAAGGTCACCGGTTCAAGACTGATCAGTGACAAACAAAATTAAAGAAATGCACAAGCACTGTTGTCATGCGCGGAGTTTGCGGGGGGGCAGGGGGAGCATTGCCCCCCCCTGGCGGCGGCTGAAACGGGTAATTGCATTGTTTCAACAAATAAAATAATTGCATTCTTTAAAAAAATTATATATTATAAATATCTTAAATAAAACAAAACAACTAAATGGTGGTAGGCAATACATCTGATTTCATATACTCCTTTAGTAAAAAAAAAATCAGGGCTCTGGGTCATGTGACAAGTAACGTAAGTCCAGCGATTCTCAGCTAGGTAGCATGTAATACCGTTGTAGTTACCTGGTCGGACTCGTTACACAAAAATATGGACATAAGGAGATTTTTAAAACGTCGAGCTCCAAATGACACAGATATTCAGTCTTCTGGATCTAACAAAGATACAACACAAACAACAGTAACCGATGATGACGACAGGCAAACAGACACCGCTGTGAACTTGGAGGGAACACCGAGCAGCTCTGGATCAGCAGCAATCGCTAGCAGTCCTGACGTTCACCCCACGGCCACAGATGCACTAGCTGCACTAGGTAACACCAACACAGATGATCTTGGAGAAAAACACGGCTGTCCCAAGCAACCTGCTCTGCCCCAATTCCCCTCAAAATGTTTTGGAAGTACAAAACGATTGTTTTCCACTTACTTCTACAAGAATTACCCTTGGCTTGAGTATTCCGTTAGAAATGATTCAGTCTACTGTTTTGCTTGTCGCCATTTCCAGACTGAAAGCTGCGTTGAGGACACATTTAGAAAGGGCATGAGTGACTGGAAAAAACTGAGCAGTAAACTAGAGAAACATGGAAAAAGCCAGGCCCATCTGAAGATAATATTTTAACAAAAGTGGTCCGCATTTTATTGCGTTGATCCTAATTGTGTCCGAAGATGCGATGCAAAGTCAAGTGGCTTACCTGTTTACTAATAGAATGATTGTATTGTTGTACTGTTTTTTCTTCTTCTTTGGGTTAAAAATAAATATATGTGTTTATTTAGCATGTTTGTTGTGTCCATATGTGTTAGTGCTGTGTTCCCCAATTGATAGCCCAGGTCCCAGCTGCTATAATGATTTTTTTTTTTTGCCCCCCCTGGCTCGAATGTCAAACTCCGCCTATGACTGTTGTGCTTTTATTGATGTATTTAAGATTGTGTAAAAATAATTATCAATAAATAAACATATTTACACACATATGCACTTATTTTAATGGGGGTGTGCTATTTAACATGCCATTCTCTATTACACTATTATTATAGCCATATAACTATTAACAGCACACCTGTCCACTCTTTAGCACGCTATTTGTATATGTTTTACTTGTTGTAAAGTGTAGGCTCAATTTTGCTTCAGCCTTCACCTTCACAAAAGTGTTGTATCTATAAAACACTGATATCGTCATTTAAAGGACCCCCCCCCGCCCCCCCATACCCCCCCCCCCACATCCCCCCCCGCCCCCCCCACCCCCCCCCCCCCCACCCCCCCCCCCCCCCCCCCCCCACACCCCCCCCCACCCCCACTCACCCCCCTTTCCTCCCCCCCCACCCCACCCCCCCCCATCACCCACCACCCCCACCCCCCCCCCCACCCCCCTCCCCCCTCCCCCCCTCCCCCCCCCCCACCCCCCCCCCCCCACCCCCACCCCCCCCCCCTCCCCCCCCCCCCCCCCCCCCCCCCCCCACCCCCCCCCCCCCCCCCCCCCCCCCCCCCCCCCCCCCCACCCCACCCCCCCCCCCCCCCCCCCCCCCCCCCCCCCCCCCCCCCCCCCCCCCCCCCCCCCTCCCCCCCCCCCCCCCCCCCCCGCCCATAAACCACCCCCCCCCCCCCCCCCCACCTCCCCCCCCCCCCCCCCACCCCCCCCCCCCCCCCCCTCTCCCCCCCCCTCCCCACAAATAAATCAAAGGTAAGCTACGGTTTGTTAAACCACTGCCACATGGCAGAAAAAAGACTCTAAAATGTTCAGTTAAAAAAGAACAGTCAATAATATGTATATATATATATGTATTTTAAAAGGCCTTTCTGAAAGGTGCATACGTTGGCCTGACAATTTCATGCTCAAATGCTTAGAAACCCCTCTTGAAAACATCAACTTTCCTCAAAGATGTACACAAATTCCATGTTTGTTGATCTTTCATTCCAGCTTACCAATTGTGTCTTAATAATGCAAAGAAAAAGAAATGCTAGATCATAAGCAGTAATCAAAGTTGAACGGGTAACTAAACGGAATGTGCTCTGCAGATATTTGAGTGTGCTATGCAATCATTAGGAAGACAGTGGAGCGTTTGAGAACCATAACAATGTCAAATGTTATCTGATTACATGCCCTAAAGACATGCAGAGAGATGATGTACTCAATATAGGTAAGGTTAAAGAAGTTACCATCCACAAGGCTACATTAGGATTTGAAATCAGATGACTGGATTCAAAGGTCAGAGTGCTGACTGTTACGCCATGGAACGTTGATGGAGAGAGCTGCTCACAGATTATTTTGTAGAACGTTGTCCAAAGTGTAAAATAGACATTGTCTATATTACATTTCAGCAATGACCATTCCTTTTTTATTGCCCTGAACATTTATCCCAATATGTTTTAGATATATCCCAACGGAAGTAGGTTTGTAGGTTGATGGCAACTAAGACCAATGACAAAATCGTAATACTGGCCTGCCAAGAAAAATGCCAATTTCAAGGGTCTTGTATGCAAATCTTAAAAGAACCACTGGTTCAATCCATGTGAACCAGTAGACATTGACCTATATAACTCTGTATAATGTTACAGTCATTTAGGATTATAGTGTGTCAGTGACAAACCACAGGGTGGCAATATAGTTAGAAGCTCAGGTAGCTTTTAATGTCAAACATCAGCAGCTTGACAGCCTATACAGTAGAAGGGTAAGAATAATGTGCAGACTTAATTCGTTTGAAAAACGATTTCTCTTCCCTTAAAACCCACAGGCCTTGACTACATCAGAAATCACCTCCACACCGACTTGGATGATGTCACCAGCGCAAACAGCGGCCTCTGATGAAGACGACTTCTTTGCATCTATGGATTTGGGAAAATCACAAGTAGGAGAGCTGGAGAGGTACCTTTCATGTCTGTCCCCTGCAGGTATGGATCTACTCCACACCTTTCCTCGCATCAAGAAGCTGTCACTCAAAGTCAACACAGGTCTTCCTGCATCTGCAGCCTGTGAGAGACTTTCAGTCATGCAGGACTCCTGTTTACTGCTAAACGATCACAGCAAGAACCTTGCCAAATCTGTTGTCTATCTGTGGGAGTTTTGAGGTGCTTTTTCTGTTCAGCATGCCTGCTATGAAATGTGTGTGTGTTTCCTTCTGTTGTTCTGTCACTGTGGAGACACACACACACACACACACACACACACACACACACACACACACACACACACAGTTTCTGAGAGTTTATGGGCTGCCTCGTTCTAGTTCTGCCTGGTAAAAAAAAGTATAAAGGTTTGGAAATTTGTGTTACTTGTCCTTATTTATTTATTTATTATTATTTTATTTATTGTATTTTTAAGTACTTGAATTTACCTGAATTATTTTAATTTAAGCTATTTTGTAATTTAAGTAGTTATTTTAATTTATTTTATTAATTGGATTAACTATAATTTGCCTAAAGATGATTATTTTGTATAATTTTTGTCTGTTTGATTGTTGCCTTGTGTTAAAAAATAAATCAGACGTTACTCAACAGTTACTCAGTACTTGAGTAGTTTTTTTCACCAAGTACTTTTTTACTCTTACTCAAGTAATTATTTGGATGACTACTTTTTACTTTTACTTGAGTCATATTATTCTGAAGTAACAGTACTTTTACTCGAGTACAATTTTTGGCTACTCTACCCACCTCTGCTAGTGAGCCCATACACCTCGGACGCTACATTGGTGGCAGTGGTATTTGAAGTGTGTCTTTCTAGTTGGCTCCGCTGGATAGCTGTACTTGTGGATTGCGTTGGAGCATCGTGCTTGGAGGACTGATGTGGGACAATATGGACAGCGACGCGGGAGACGATTGTTACAAACGTACTGCTTCGAGAACTGGGTCCGTGAGTAGTATTAGAGTGGAGCTCCCGCCGCCATTTCGGGGCGACGGTCAGACGCCGTTTGCTACGTGGATTAAACAGTTTGAGGCCGCAGCTCAGACGAGAGGTGAGAGCTACATGGCTACTATGGGGAAAATTCCCCCGACCAGACTTGACGGGGCAGCTTTCCTGCTGAGGGACAGCTTTCCTGAGGATGTACAATGTGATTACAAACGTATGAAGGATAAGTTAAATGAGGCGTTTGGGCAGAAACAGTTCCTCCTATATTTCCAGACGTGCGTGTCTGCGCGGCCCCGCCATGGGAACGAGAGTTTGGAGGTTTATGCGGCAGACATTTCCAGGCTCGTAGCTGAAGCCTTTCCTGATTATGACCGCGCTGCAATAAATGGAGAAAAATGTAGGCGTTTTCTTGCTGGCCTTGACCCTGGCCTCCAAGCTAAATGTCATGAACAGGGGGCAACTGATATGGAGGAGGCGTTGATAAGAGCGGGCCAATGTGAGGGTGCTAGGCAAGCTATGAGAGTGAGCACGTCTGGCTCACCCTACTCTCCTCCACATCCTGCCATGGTGGCCACTCTCGATTTGCCATCGGCTACTGTCGTGGACTGTAATGCCAGTGTGACGGAGAAGCTCATCCATGTCGGTGAACGCCTCACTGTAAAGGTGGACAATTTGCAGACTGAAGTGAGGGACTTCGGAGCACTTAGCCATGGGACTGAGAATGCTAGACGGAGCTCACCCTTTCCAGGGGCTCGTCTGCATGACCCAGGGGTGCAACGAGAGCAACCGCGACAGGCGTGCCTGTCACTGTGACTGTGGCGAGTTTGGCTGCAGGTCTACCGCCAGGGAGTTCCAGATGGACGACCGCTTGAGGGGCCGTTCTCCACAGCGCAGACCACAGGGAGGATACAGCTCCAGGGAATGGACTCCACGAGAGCGAGGTATCCGAGACACCGCTGCTGACGTCTTGCCACGCCGACCAGACAGTGAGGGCCCACGGGGGCCACACGTTACAGAGGAACGGCAGCAAAGGTGGGGAGTGAGGTTTTTGTCTCCCTCCCGAAGATCACCATCTCCATCCCCGCACGGTCAGGAGCGGGGAAACTTACGGTAGCTGGCATCAAGAAAGAGATGTCAGTTTCACCACTCACGGGTCAAAATGGCGACTCTGCAGTGATAGCTCCTGATCCATCGATGGACTCTTGTTTGGTGGGTGAGTCCAAGCCTACAGCCTATGATAAAGGACTGGCAGAGGGTGTTGATGTGACTGTATTAATTGATTCGGGTTCCAGTGTTTCACTGATTTCTGAGGAGTTAAAAATGTCCATCCCAACCTAACGTAAACGTGTGTTAGATTTGCAGTACACCTTGGCACACGCAGTAAATGGACAATTCTTGGACACTTTGGGTACAGTGACCCTTCCCATATGGTTGGGTGGCGAGTATTGGGAGCAGGTTGTTCACGTAGTGCGGGGAGCAACACAGGCTATTCTGTTGGGTTTTGATTTCTCCCATCCGCGAGACATTGACATTCCTCTTATGCAGGCCACCGACTTCCTGCCAGAATGTTGTAACGTTTCTATGTCCGCCGATGCTACTATACCACCGTTCAGTGAAATGATTGTTCCCATTCAGGTAGAGCCCCCCTGAACAACTGGACCGTCAAACGACTTGTATCTGGGCTAGTTGGAGCCTGAGGTGCGTGATAACGTGGGACTGGTGGTCGCACGTACAGTGGCACCGGTGAAGAATGGGCTCACTATGGCACGGCTGCTCAACCCGACTGACTTTGAATTGAAATTGCACCCTGGCTCTCACCTGGGTGTATTTCACCGAGTTAATGGACGTGACTTACTCACCCCTGCAGACGTTTGTGGTCCCCAACAGGTGGACGTTTCTCTGCCAGATGTATCAGACTCTCCGTTGTCTGCTGGACAGAAGCAACAACTGCAGGCCTTGTTGGGAAAACATGAGGGGGTATTCCGCTCTGGACGGGGTGGTGCAGGAAACCCCGGTCTGATCAAACACCACATCGAAACAGGTGACCATTCCCAGACAAAGCGACGGGACTACCATACTTCCCCCGAAAAGCGGAGGGAAAATAAGCAGACAAGTGCAGCGCCTTTTGGAGGACGGCATCATTGAGGAGAGCTGTGGCCCATGGTCCTCTCCCATGGTGCTTGTAAGGAAAAATAATAATACGTGGCGGTTCTGCGTGGACTATAGGGATCTCAACTCGGTGACGATAAAAGATTCTCATCCGCTGCCGCGAGTGGATGACACGCTGGACGCCCTATCAGGGGCCACCTGGTTTAGCACCTTGGACTTCTCTGACGGCTACTGGCAGGTGGAAGTGGCGCAGGAGGACCGTGAAAAGACCGCTTTCACCACCAGTCAAGGGTCTGTATCAATTCAAGTCCATGCCCATGGGCCTCACCAATGCACTGGCAACCTTCCAGAGGGTCATGGAGCTGGTGTTAAGAGGGCTGCCATGGCACATTTGCATGGTGTATCTTGATGATATACTAATCTACAGCAGATCACTTGAGGCCCACCTTTCTGCTCTGGGGGAGGTCTTCACCCGGATTGGAGCGGCTGAGTTACGATTGAATGCCAAGAAGTGCCGTCTGGCCCGCGATCACGCCGTCTTCCTTGGTCACATCATCTTTGCTGTGGGGCTTCGCCCAGACCCCCGGAACACAAACAAGGTGAAAACCTGGCCTGTCCCACGATCCGCTATGGAGGTCCGTGCCTTTCTAGACTCTGCTCTTATTACAGGGGATTTGTGAGGGGCTTTGCCCTGCGTGCCGCCCCCCTCAATTGTCTCACGGGAAAGGACATCCCGATTCAATGGACAGCGGACTGCCAGGAGGCGTTTGAGGTCTTGCGAGACGCCCTTTGTGCTGAGCTTATTGTGAGCCACCCAGATTTCACCCAACGTTTCACGTTATACACAGACGCATCGCAAACCGCTGTGGGGGCAGTGTTGGCACAATAAGTGGATGGACTGGAGAAGGTGGTGGCCTACGCTAGTCACTCCCTCACGGCGACCGAACGACGATGGTCTACGTATGACAGGGAGTTGTGGGCAATAGTGTGGGCTGTTCGTAGGTTTAGGAACTACTTGGGCCTTCTTCCATTCACTATTGTCACAGATCACTGGCCGTTGTTGGGCCTACGACGGCTCCCTATTGACAATGACAGAACTTGTCTTTCACTAAATTCCTTAATCTATTTGCCATCCTTGACCAGAAAGCCACCTCTGTCGCAGAGTGTCTTTTTAAGGACTACATCCTGGAACACGGGGTAATAGAAACGCTGTACACAGACATGGGTAGGCCATTAGAATCGGACGTGGTGAGACATTTGTGCGGGATGTTGGGTGTGAAGAAGACACACACCACCCCTTACAATCCAAAATCTGACGGCATGGTAGAACGATTTAAGAGGACACATATTGATAAATTGACAAAGACCTTCCTGTCTTGTGAGGGGGAGTGGGACTCTTTTCTGTTGCAGGTCACGTTTACGTACAACACCAGTGTCCATTCTAGTACAGGGTTCACACCTTACTTCCTCACGCATGGCAGGGAGGCTCGGACACCTGTGGACGTTGTACTGGGTCCGCTGGTGCAGGGCGACCCAGTGCGTGGCACCCCGGGGGACTTTGCTAGTTCTCTCCTCAAGTGCTTGGATACAGCGTTAGTAGTAACTATGATACCCCACTTGTCCTATAATAATGTAGCTTCCACTTACGGTCCAAGTTTCTAAGCTTCCGGAAATGATTTTGAATTGAATGAATTTTTTTCTCCCAGGGAAAGGGTAGGGAAAGGTGAACTTAGGGGGTGGACTTGGGGTGAGCTTGTGGGGTGGACTTGGGGTGAGCTTGGGGGGTGGACTTGGCCTTTGTGGGCCAGTGTGGGAAAAACACAGGTGGGAGGGATGCTCATACCCTCACCCCTGGGGTAGTAAATGACTTCATTGGGGGGGGGGGGGGGGGGGGTTAAAAAAGTTTAAAAGGGTGGGTGTGTGTGCTAGGCTAGTATTGCTTTAAAAAAAGTCATCCGTCGCGGCCATACACATTTTTCTCAACATGGACATTGCAACAGCAGAGCTCCAGGACAGCATAAAGCAGCCATCTCTAGGTACGTGGAGTTATCATACACCACAATATATCCATGGGTCTAAGGAGGGGGATATGCCCGTGCCTAATGTTCCAATCAAAAGAATGAAGAATTCTAAAACCGGAGAAGATCGACGCACAGAAGCTTCAATTGTGTATAATGGCGATGAAGGCTATGAATACGTAATTTTTCATTCAAGGACGGTTATGTCGTATTGAAAGCAAATGACTGTGATGGTGATCTGCGTATGTGATTGGCTACGTTTCCATGCAAATGTATGTCCTGAGATTGCTATTGAAGGATGGAGTCAAGGCCCCTATGTTTCACAGTGGCATGGTGATTTGGGAGCCGAGATAGTATACGGCATGGAGACAAATCCTTTTCTGAAGAAGAGTGATAAAAAAAAAATTTGCAACCATGACCCGTTTTGCATTGACAGGCACCCATCCCGTAACAGTGCTATAGCATCTGATTGTTGGTTTGACACTGTCTTTTTCATTCAGTGGGGTGATTGGCCCCAGATACAAGCGATTTTTCAGGAGATTGACAGAGTTGTCAAGCAGTACCTGCGCACACGTTCTTACTGAGAAATAAAAAAACAGCTATTTTGTACCGGTTTCTGATGAAGAGTCTGCAGCGGATCTCAGCAATGGTCTATTGTGTAGTGAGGCTACAGCGCTCACTCAGCTGTAGAAAATGGTGAAGATTTTGAAAAGGCCCAAAAACGTGTTATATTTTCTTTTTGTTGGTTTCTAAATGTATATTTGTTATGTTATACAGATCAGGACAATGATGATCTACATTTACAATATGGCGACGAGAACATGCACAGTGGATATTTAGATGGGGTTACAACTAACGAATGGTTACAAGACTTTGCCACCTATCTAGGGGGAAAGAATCTTACATATCTTCAGGATGGATTGGACAATAAGTTGGTGGTGGATACGCTGATGGTGGATGAGGATTGGAACCTAACGACACCGTGTCTAAACCCTGAATCCTTGGGATTCGTCTATCGGACTACCTTGGCGTCTGTGGCACAGCACTCTCCTGGTTCCAGTCCTACCTCACTGACAGGAAACAGTTTATCACCATCAGAGACTCCAGCTCCTCCCCTGCCCCAGTCAACCAAGGCGTGCCTCAAGGCTCTGTGCTCGAGCCCCTCTTCACCATCTACATGCTCCCCCTTGGTCAGATCATTCGCCACCACAAGTCTAAGCTTCCACACCTACGCTGATGACACCCAGTTATACATCAGCACCAAACCATCCATTCTGCTCTCTTCTCAACTGCCTTCACGACATCAAAGTCTGGATGTCATCTAACCTGCTCAAATTAAACAACAATAAAACGGAACTCATGGTTGTGGCTCTGAAGGCACTGCTCCGGAAGGTTGGAGATCTGCGCATGGTTGTTGATGGCTGCTAAATCTCCCCATCCCCCGAAGTATGCAACTTGGGCGTAATTTTCGATTCCACCCTCTCATTTGACTCCCACATCAAATCCATGACCAAATCTGCATTCTTCCACCTCAAGTACATTTCCAGACTCCGTCCATCACTGTCTGAGTCTGTGGCTGGAACACTGATCCATGCATTCATCACCTCCCGCCTGGACTACTGCAATGGAGTTCATAGCAAAGCCCTGGACAGGCTCCAAACTCTGCTGCCAGAGTTCTCACATCACCCCCACCCTCATCAATCTTCACTGGCTCCCTGTTAAATCCTGTATCACCTACAAAACCCTACTCCTCACCTACAAGTCCCTCCACGCCCTTGCCCCACAGTACCTGACGGACCTCTCCGCCCCTGTACCCCTACCCGGAAGCGCCGGTCCTCGGACACGGGTCTGCTCTCCACCAACCGCAATAGGCTATGAACCTTCGGGGATAGAGCCTTCAGTGTAGCAGTCCCCATCTCTGGAACTCTCTCCCCACTGACATTCGAAATGCACCATCCCTGGCCACTTTCAAAAACCTCCTCAAAAGCTACCTGTTAAGCAAGGCCTACAGCCCCTGACCCCTTTTTGTTTGTTTTTTGGTCTGTCTTTATTTATTTATTATGATCTAATTACTCTGTCTTGTTCCTGTTATGTTTGTTTGTTTCCTCTGTAAAGTGTCCTTGGGTTTAAGAAAGGCGCTAAATAAATCCAAGCCATTATTATTATAGATAGCTAGACAGAGGGATGGATGGATAGATAAGAGATAGACACATAGACAAACTATTGGTATAACTGCATATATCAATGTAACTGTATATCAATGCAACAATGCTATAGGAAAAATCAATAATAGTGTTACGTGACCCTCCCCGTTTCTGTCAAACTCCACCATCTAGTGGCAGCCGGTGCCACTACACCATGTGCTCTTTGTTTACCTCGTCAATTAGCCACCACGTGCACTCCGGTCTACACTCCTGCCAGCAATCACGAATCACCCCCCACAGTACTTAAGCACTGGCTTCTCACAAGGCCAGTGCTAGTTCGTTGTTTAGCTTAGTGTGTTCATGTCTCACGGTAACTTCGTCCTCGCCTTTTAGTTTCTTGTTCCTGTTACGGGTTCCGCTCCCGTTCTTGTTCCGCTCCGGTTCTTGTTCCTGCTCTCGTTCCTGTTCCTGTTCCCGTTCCAGTACCTTCTCCTCTTGTCCTCCTCGTTCCTGTTTCCTAGTCCCTGCCTGCCTGCCTGTCTCCCCGTTGCCGAGCCTTGCTTTCCTGACTACCCTCTGCCTGCCTGACTCCCCGCCTGCCTACTGCCGCCTGATTCCCCGCCTGCCTACCGCCTGGTCGACTACCCGCCTGTCTACGTCCCTCTGCCTGCCTGATTCCCCGCCTGCCTACTGCCTGGGCGACTACACGCCTGCCTACGTCCCTCTCCCTGTCTGTCCCTCGCCTGCCTGCCTACGTCCCTCTGCCTGCCTGATTCCCCGCCTGCCTACTGCCTGGTCGACTACACGCCTGCCTACGTCCCTCTGCCTGTCTGTCCCTCGCCTGCCTGCCTACGTCCCTCTGCCTGCCTAATTCCCCGCCTGCCTACTGCCTGCCCGACTACCCGCCTGCCTACGTTCCTCTGCCTGACTAATTCCCCGCCTGCCTATTGTCTGCTCGACTAACCGCCTGCTTTGCCCTTGCCTGTGCCTGAGCTTATAATAAATCCCCTTTTCAACCCATTCCCTTCTCATCTCCGTGTCTTGCACTTGGGTCCTAGTCGTAACTGTAACTGTACGAACTAGCCAACATGGACCCAGCAGACACGGATTCCATACGCCAGGCTTATTCCCGGCTAGGAATAACTTATTTCCCCTACGAATCGGCTTTTGCAGAAATCAAGTCCTCCCTTGAAGAGCTTAAGGCGGCTCGCATCGCGCGTGAAATCCGCTCAGCAGTCTCGTGGCCACCAACTCCCGCTGCAACCGCAGTCTCGTGGCCACCAACTCCCGCTGCAACCGCAGTCTCGTGGCCACCAACTCCCGCTGCAACCGCAGTCTCGTGGCCACCAACTCCCGCTGCAACCGCAGTCTCGTGGCCACCAACTCCCGCTGCAACCGCAGTCTCGTGGCCACCAACTCCCGCTGCAACCGCAGTCTCGTGGCCACCAACTCCCGCTGCAACCGCAGTCTCGTGGTCACCAACTCCTGCTGCAACCGCAGTCTCGCGGTCACCAACCCCCGCTGCAGCCGCAGCCTCCAGTCCTCAACCACCACAGCAGTGGTCTCCTGTTTCCAAGCCTCAGCTCCCGCAGCCGTTTCCCCCTGGTTCCGAGCCTCAGCCACCGCAACCGTGGCCTCCTGGTTCCGAGCCCCAGGTCCCGCAGCCGTGGTCTCCGGATCCCAAGCACCAGCCCACACAGCCGTGGACTCCGTGCTCTCAGCCCCCACAGCCGTGGACTCCTGTTTCAAAACCCCTGCCCCCGCAGCCGTTGCTTCCGGTTTCTGAGCCCCAGCAACAGCTGCTTTCTGGTCCCGAGCCTCAGCGGCCTTCTGGCCCTGAGTCCCAGCAACAGCTGCCTTCTGGTCCCAAGCCCCAGCGGCCTCCCGGCCCTCAGCCCCAGCAGCTGCTGTCTTCTGGTCCCAAGCCCCAGCGGCCTCCCGGCCCTCAGCCCCAGCAGCTGCTGCCTTCTGGTCCCAAGCCCCAGCGGCCTCCCGGCCCTCAGCCCCAGCAGCTGCTGCCTTCTGGTCTCAAGCCTCAGCGGCCTCCCGGTCCTGAGCCCAAGCAACTGCTGTCTCCTGGTCTCAAGCCCCAGTTGTCTCCTGGTCTCAAGCCTCAGCGACCTCCCGGTCCTGAGCCCAAGCAACTGCTGCCTCCTGGTCCGAAGCCCCAGCGGCCCTCTGGCCCTGAACCCCAGTCCCAGCAGCAGTTCTTTTCTAGCCCTGCGCCCCAGCGCCAGCAGCAGTTGTCTCCAGGTCCCGAGTTCAAGTCCCAGTTGTCCCCAGTTCCCGAGTCCAAGTCCAAGTCCCAGTTGTCTCCAGGTCCCGAGTCCAGGTCCCAGTTGTCTCCAGGTCCCGAGTCCAAGTCCCAGTTGTCTCCAGGTCCCGAGTCCAAGTCCCAGTTGTCTCCAGGTCCCGAGTCCAAGTCCCAGTTGTCTCCAGGTCCCGAGTTCAAGTTCCAGTTGTCCCCAGTTCCCAAGTCCAAGTCCCAGTTGTCTCCAGGTCCCGAGTCCAAGTCCCAGTTGTCTCCAGGTCCCGAGTCCAAGCCCCAGCTGTCTCCAGGTCCCGAGTCCCAGGGTCCTCCTGATCCTGAACCGCAGCAGTTCCCTTCCGGCCCTGCGCCCCAGTGTCCTCCTGATCCTGAACCGCAGCAGGTCCCTTCCGGCCCTGTGCCCCAGTGTCCTCCTGATCCTGAACCGCAGCAGTTCCCTTCCGGCCCTGCGTCCCAGTGTCCTCCTGACCCTGTGTCCCAGCAGCAGCTGTCCCCTAGTCCGCTGTCACCTCCGTCCCCGGCTCCGTCTTTTCCCCGGGTGGTTGACAGCATCCCGGCGTATCCTGGTGGACACCTCCTGGATGTGCGTCGTCGCGGACGACGACGTGCGGCCACACGCTCCCAACACCAGGCACGCAAGCGCCGGTTACCGGTCCCACGGTTATCCGTCGGGAAAAAGCCTAGTCCGCTGTCTCTTCCGTCCCCGACTCCGCCACTTCCCCGGGTGATTGACAGCATCCTGGCGTACCCTGGAAGACGCCTACCTGATTTGCGTCGTCGCGGTCGGCGACGGACGCCCGCCCGCTCCCGATATAAGAAATACAAGCTCCGGCCTCCTGTCCCGCAGCTTTCCGCCGGGAGAAAGCCCCGGTCCGCTGTCTCCTCCGTTCCCGGCACCGCCCTCTCCTTGGTTGACAGCATCCTGGCGTACCCTGGAAGACGCCTACCTGATTTGCGTTGTCGCGGTCGGCGACGGACGCCCGCCCGCTCCCGATATAAGAGATACAAGCTCCGGCCTCCTGTCCCGCAGCTTTCCGCCGGGAGAAAGCCCCGGTCCGCTGTCCCCTCCATTCCCGGCACCGCCCTCTCCTTGGTTGGCAGCATTCCGGCGTATCCTGGATCCCTCCCTAACTCGGGATTCCCACCGCCAGCACCCTCCCTCGCCGTGCGTACGCCTGGAGGCGTCCGTTGGTGGGGGGGTACTGTTACGTGACCCTCCCCGTTTCTGTCAAACTCCACCATCTAGTGGCAGCCGGTGCCACTACACCATGTGCTCTTTGTTTACCTCGTCAATTAGCCACCACGTGCACTCCGGTCTACACTCCTGCCAGCAATCACGAATCACCCCCCACAGTACTTAAGCACTGGCTTCTCACAAGGCCAGTGCTAGTTCGTTGTTTAGCTTAGTGTGTTCATGTCTCACGGTAACTTCGTCCTCGCCTTTTAGTTTCTTGTTCCTGTTACGGGTTCCGCTCCCGTTCTTGTTCCGCTCCGGTTCTTGTTCCTGCTCTCGTTCCTGTTCCTGTTCCCGTTCCAGTACCTTCTCCTCTTGTCCTCCTCGTTCCTGTTTCCTAGTCCCTGCCTGCCTGCCTGTCTCCCCGTTGCCGAGCCTTGCTTTCCTGACTACCCTCTGCCTGCCTGACTCCCCGCCTGCCTACTGCCGCCTGATTCCCCGCCTGCCTACCGCCTGGTCGACTACCCGCCTGTCTACGTCCCTCTGCCTGTCTGTCCCTCGCCTGCCTGCCTACGTCCCTCTGCCTGCCTGATTCCCCGCCTGCCTACTGCCTGGTCGACTACACGCCTGCCTACGTCCCTCTGCCTGTCTGTCCCTCGCCTGCCTGCCTACGTCCCTCTGCCTGCCTAATTCCCCGCCTGCCTACTGCCTGCCCGACTACCCGCCTGCCTACGTTCCTCTGCCTGACTAATTCCCCGCCTGCCTATTGTCTGCTCGACTAACCGCCTGCTTTGCCCTTGCCTGTGCCTGAGCTTATAATAAATCCCCTTTTCAACCCATTCCCTTCTCATCTCCGTGTCTTGCACTTGGGTCCTAGTCGTAACTGTAACAAATAGAGTATGTTTAATAGACTCATTGATGTTTGCTGCAGGACCATCAGCAGCGTGGGCCATGGGTGCTGAAGAGCATTACAGGGCCCTTGTAGAGCCCTTCTAGTTCAGAGTCTCGGCTTCACATGCTTACCATACCACGAAAACACAACCCCTCTGGCATTTAGCTTGGTGTACAACACCTAACCCTGTCAGATAATATTTAGGGTATTCCTCTAGGAAAACAAAGCAAAACCATTAACAACAACTTGTTTTATTTCAACAGCTTTAATAATTGGAATACAGAGCAATATGAAATCCATCCTGGATATGATATGACATTTAACACACACACACACACACGTATGTTTAATTTATTGTATGATATCATGATTATTTTGTATGTTGTTAGATCCGTCACAATGTGAAGCTTGTTGTCCTGTAACGGTTGTGAACAAGCTGGTGGGGAGATTCGCCCAGCCCCTAACAACTGTATACCAGACACCTACCCCGCTTACTCCGGCTCCCCACCTCTGGGCATAACCCTGGCCAGGACCGTGGCTGCCGGCCGCGTCTGTGTAGTAGCTCTCCCCTGGGACCTGTGCACTTGGAAGTTTGCTGGGATTGTTTAAGAGTTTGGAAAAATAACTCTAGGGATATGTTTCTTGAACGAGGACTAGGTAACCTCTTAGAATCACGATGCTTGTTCCGTCTCTACCGTTGTCCGAAAGAAGAGGGCGTCGGCTGATGAAAAATGGTTAAAATGATTTTATTTGCTAATATACCTGCTGGATTACATGGTGGAACATTGCATAAAGCTGAAAAAATCCCTCATTAAAAAGTAACATAATAAAAAAAAAGAATGATTAAAATGATACTATCCATAAGCAATCTAAAGTAAAGGTTAAAATTATTTTATTTGCTTATATACCTGCTGGGTTACATGGTGGAACATTGCATAAAGCTGACAAAATCCCTCAATAGAAAGTAACATAATAATAAAAAAAAATGATTAAAAAGATACTATCCATAAGCAATCTAAAATAAAGGTTAAAACAACGATCACACATATTGCTTACTTGTGGTGTGAAGCCGTATCAATTGCCGGGGAAAGTGGAGAAAAAACTCTTCTTGGATCATGGTCGAAAAAGTTATATTAGTTTTTTCTGTCCGTAATTCTTCTGTGAGTCTGGCTAGGATTCCTCGATATTCCTGCCCCGGGCAGGCCTTTTTATAGAACAGATATGACCTTGACCAGTCCACTCCCTTTTATTACTTATTCATGATGCTGTCATCACCTAATTATGCTGACATCACCTATGCTATCCTCCATCTGGTCAACTATATGAACTGCAGCTGGTGTTCTTCTGCTGATGTCAGCTACTCTTCTAGTTAGTGGTTTACTTGCTCTCTTTTGGTACTTTCCACCCCCTCACCGGCTAGGCTATCTTTTTCACGTAAGACAATTTAGGTGGTTTCTCCAAACAATAATGATACCGCGTATGATACAATACATAAAACAGTAATTATCCTCAGAGATCTGTAAGTCACATTAGACCTGATGGTGAGCCCATGTACCCTAGTTAACTGTGTTATACTATCGCTAGCAGCAGCATACTTTGCACCTGCCAACCGGGTTTACTAACATTATATGCAGTACATGTACTTCTTGTATCATAAACCTGTTTCTTCATTTTATAAGATACTCCCGAGTGCTTCAGCATTGTGGCTAGTGCATTACTTATAGTATGTATGGTTATACAGTATGACATACATATGAATATAGTAAAACATACAAGGTGCATCGGTTATGGCTCTTCGTTTAGGTGCATAATGTTATAAAGTACAACATACATTGTTTCACTGCCGATCATATCCAGTGTATTATGACCAGTGTATTTACTTGCAGTGTATTTATTTGTAAGTGCTCTTGTATTTGTAAGTGCTCGTATAAATATTAAATCACCAGTGTACTACTCGTCAGTGCTCTTAGTTTATATTTAACAGTGCTCAAAACATATAGGTTTAATAGTAACATCCCTTACGTCCCATGCCTTCTAATATATCTGGACACCGATGAATCAACATTACTTGACATTGTATTACACAATTATTACAATGATTCAACAATTTGACAAAGATTTGTATCGATTAGTAATTCCGTTGTTATGACGTTCATTCAGGGATGACCCTTTAACCATGCCAATTTCTTTCTCCCTGTGGAGGAGAAATAGCATGTTAATTTTGGGAGTGATGTATATACGCCATTCAGCATTCATACTGAAAGTAACATCTTGCAAAAGTTACTCAATAGAAAAACATGTGGTGTTTCGTTAGCTTCCTTAACTTCAAAGCAATACTAGCATTGTTATCTGAATCAACCATTACCCACAGTTTAATATGTATTCTGCTCTAATCATGCACAATTGAAACATTTTGATAATATTACAGATTGTTTTCATCACTAATGTAATTGTTGTAAGGCCAGATATATTCAACAAGGGTCAGAGTGTAGGGTGCTTTTTAGACAGTGTAAATTATTCACTCATTAATTTCTCAGCATGCACTGTAGTTTAATGCACTTATACATAATACACAAGTCATGTACTTACAATTAGAAAAAAAAACCTGGGAAATCAAAAAGCACACAGTCATTCATTTTGAATAATGAAATACATGAATTCAATGTGTTGATATGTTAAGCCACACATTAAAATTTTTAAGAAATACATAAATCCAGTCATTTGCAAAGTTTCAAATGGTGGGTACGATTTACAAGGGTGCCAATAAACATGAGTGATATAGAAGTGAATAACTGATGTATCACATCAAAACTCCTGGCTGATAATGAACATCATGGCTTTACCTCTTTGGGCTGATATCCAACAGCATTCTTGACCTTTTTGAATTCTCTCTCGTTGTGAGGACATTTGAGCAGATGGTCGTCATAGAACAGGAACTCCACAAAGTCAATGTTGGAGTCCCTGCCATTTATTCCCACATCACGGATTTCACAACGTTCAGGATTAAAGGTGTGATGCAGCAGCACCAGGATAACCTTCTTACCATCTGCAGGACCTACATTCAAACATAATTTGTTGAAGGCAAATGGATACTGCCAATTGTTGTCACTACAATGTTGAAAGATGTAAACATAATGGTGCTTGATTTGTTAGATTTAAGCATGGATAGATCATGTTTGGGTCTGATGGATGTGTTCCAAACCTGGACATTTATCTAGAGTCTCCTGGATGTCAATGCCAGCCCTGGTGCTGATCGGACAGAAGGCCAGGATGAAGTCACATTGTTCCTGTGGTGTCACTTCAGTCAGGCCTTTCTTCTTGAGTTTGGTTGTAAATTCATTGGTCACAACAGTGTTCCCATTTATAGTGTAAAACTTTTTAATGTATTTTCCTGTAGACATATTCATTCCTGTCAGAAATGACAGCAAAGAAAAGCCAGGGATAAATTAACAGGATAGGCTGCTTAACCTGTCAGGTATATTGTTGAATACGTACAGATCTTCAAAATACATATAGGCTAATACACGAATTACTTCCATTACTGGTATTATTACTGGTACGTATCTTACCAGTAACACCGTCTGGACCCATTCTTAAAAAAAGAGACAGACACTATTAAAAGAAGAAAGAGATCCTATCCCTACCCTAACAATGTTGTAAAATGTAGGCGATATGGACACACATCATAAAGCGTTATTGTGGATACATGGGAGTTGGTTGAATCTTTCCATCTCTACTACGCAAGGATATACATTTATAAGGCTGTTAAATATAAAAAGAAAACCTCATGAATTGGCCTTTGTAGCCTGTACAACGTGACAAAGGCCTAATAGGAAATAGTCTGCGCTACTTTTGGCACACTTTTGGAAAGTCTGTTTTATGTAAAGCATTTAGGCATTCATACGGAGAAAAATATGTAAACAATAACCAACAAATAAACAATAAACAATTTAGCCACTTACCCTACAGAGCTGTCATTTGTCGGACTCTCTGACATGATCGGTAAACCTCAAAGTGCTCTGTCATTCTTTCGCTTTTGAAAGGGCAACCTCCTCCGTGTCAGGAACATCCCCCCGCTGAGAGCCAACCTCAGGGGGCCCCGCCCCTCCCAGAAGCTATGGGGGCCCCGCCCCTTCCAGAAGCTCAGGGGGCCCCGCCCCTCCCAGAAGCTCAGGGGGCCCCGCCCCTCCCAGAAGCTCAGGATCGACGTCCTTATTTGTGCTCCGCACAAGGAGGGCGTTTCAACGAAACCGAGGGATGTGGCAAATGGCCATTCCGCATGATTTGTAGAGGGGTTCATGGTGGCGTTTGTGTGCGTGTCGTCATTCACAGATTTGCACCGAGATTACTTTCGCGGCGGATGAGGCTTGTTGTGGATCACAAGGTCACCGGTACAAGACTGATCAGTGACAAGCAAAATTAAAGAAATGCACAAGCACTGTTTTTTTTTCTTATCTATTAATTATAATTTTTTGTTTTTTATTGATGTATTTAAGATTGTGTAAAAATAATTATCAATAAATAAACATATGTACACACATATGCACGTATTTTAATGGGAGTGTGCTATTTACCATGCCATTCTCTATTACACTATTATTATAGCCATACAACTATTAACAGCACACCTGTCCACTCTTTAGCACGCTATTTGTATATTTATTACTTGTTGTAAAGTGTAGGCTCAATTTAGCTTCAGCCTTCACCTTCACAAAAGTGTTGTATCTATAAAACACTGATATTAGTCATTTAAATGACCAAAATAAATCCAAGGTAAGCTACGGGTTGTTAAACCACTAATGTTGCGTGGCAGAAAAAAGACTGACATCTAAATTGTTCAGTTAAAAAAGAACAGTCAATAATATATATATATATATATAATTTTTATTTTTATTTTTTAAAGGCCTTTCTGAAAGGTGCATACATTGGCCTGACAATTTCATGCTCAAATGCTTAGAAACCCCTCTTGAAAACATCAACTTTTCTCAAAGATGTACACAAATTCCATGTTTGTTGATCTTTCATTCCAGCTTACCAATTGTGTCTTACTAATGCAAAGAAAAATAAATGCTAGATCATAAGCGGTAATCAAAGTTGAACAGGTAAATAAACTGAATGTGCTCCGCAGATATTTGAGTGTGCTATGCAATCATTAGCAGAGGTGGGTAGTAACTCGCTACATTTACTCCGTTACATTTACTTGATTACGTTTTTGAAAATATTATACTTCTAGGAGTAGTTTTAAATCACTATACTTTTCTTACTTTTACTTGAGTAGATTTGTGAAGAAAAAACGGTACTCTTACTCCGCTACATTAGGCTACAATGAGCTCGTTACTTTTCTTTTTACCTCTTTGGTATTCTACGCGTCATTGTCTTTATCACGCCTCATTTTAATGTTTTGTTTTGACAGAGAGAGACTTCCGCTAAGGCTATACCACGTGACTGTGTTTCACCAATCAAACGTAGTTGTGCAGTCTCGTCACGTTACCAAACTCAATCTCAGCGGCGGGACGGGTTAGCTTTACAGTCGTAGCAACACAAAAATGTCCGAATTAGCCGTCGGCAATGCAGACACAGACGAGGAGGAACACCCGCAGCCCTGGCCTCACATTGAAAGCATGTTTGCCTTAGTAAACGTGCGAAAGAGCAGCTGCATTATGCGGTGTCTTCTGTGTCTACCAAAACAAAAAGACATTTCAGCATTCAAGAACTCAACGTCTAACTTGAGGAAACATGTAGCGGTAAGTTTCCTAAATTCTTTTTTTTTTTGCTGTGGATAGGCGAATGTTTGTCTTTTAGGTTACATATGTTTTAAACATTTTCTATATATATCCAAATTTGATGGGATAATAAGTCTTTTAATGTCTTGATCTCCCTGTAGCCTCACAGATTATTTTTTTATCCACAGAGGGTTCACCCCAACAAACTGGCAAAGTACACAGACTCACTAGAGAACCACAGAAAGCGTAAGACCTCCTCTTCCAGTGATACTCTTGTGAAAAATGCAAAAATCACAGCCTTCGCTGCCCCAGAGTGGGTAACACAAGCAACACTTGACAAGCTGGTGCTACATTTTGTATGTGAGGCCCACCAACCATTTTCTGTGGTTGAGACGCCATCCTTCAAGGCTTTGATAGAAACCTTGCAACCTAATACAGTAATGACAAGGAAAACGTTATGCACAAGAATACAAGAAGCTGCAAAACAGAAGAAGAGCATAGTCATCAAAAAGCTGAGTGCTGTGAACTATGTTGCTACCACAACAGACTGCTGGTCTGCCAGACAACGTAGCTACTTAGGTGTCACCTGTCACTGGATAGACAACACCTCACTGGAGAGGCACTCCGCTGCATTGGCTTGTAGACCTGTCAAAGGCTCGCACACGTTTGATGTCCTTGCTGCTGCGTTAGAGGAAATACATTCTGAGTACCACATCAGGGAAAAGGCCACTTTTTCCCTGATGTGGTACTCAGAATGTATTTCCTCTAACGCAGCAGCAAGGACAGCAGCAAGGACCTGAAGAACTTTCGATTATATGGTGAGGAGGAAGCCATCAATGTACAAGAGGAGAGTGACTCCACCCTTGATGATGCAACAGAAGATCAGAGTGAGTCAGAGGTGGAGTATCAAGATGTGTCTGCTATTCTGGATGACAACACAGGCCTTGAGTACCAACTTCCAAGGCACCAAAAGTCTGCATGCCATCTCTTCAATCTTATATCCACAGTTGATGCCACTGCTGCAGGAGGATTTGCAAACGAAACCTACAAGAGGCTGTCTCGGTCTGCTTTTGCAAAATGTCATGCTCTTTGGAATAAAACCAGCAGGTCAACCATGGCTCATGAAACAGTGGAACGTGAATGCAAGCTGCAGTTTCCCTGACCCAATCAGACACGCTGGAGCTCCCTGTTCCTCGCTGTAGAAAGGATTGTGCGCATTCACCGAGAGCAAGGAGAACAAGCAATTCGCAATGTCTGCACAGAATTAAAGATGAAGATGTAAGTTGACAACATTTATCTTTTGTTTTTAAAGAGTAATACAAATAAATAAGCCTTGCTGATTAATGGGTGAATCCACTTGTCTCAAGTAACTAAGTTTTCTTTGCATGGTGGTGTGACAATTGGGGATGACTTCAATGAAATAATTTAACAAATTTCTTTATATTTATTTGTGTATTTAACATGTACAATGCATAATAAAGACATTGTACCAGAAATAGCTATAAGTAATGTTTTTATCGTTACATCTTTTATAGGTTCAATCCAGCTGAAATGGGGTTTTTGCTCGAGTATGCTGCTGTGATGAAGCCTGTTGCCATGGCCCTTAAAATCCTCCAAGGGGAATCATCTGTGCATATGGGCCTCCTGCTGCCAACACTTTACCAGTTGCGGGACAAGCTGAAGAGGTTGGAGTCAACTTGCAAAATGTGTACACCTCTTGTTCACGCCCTGCAGCAAGGGATCCAGAAACGTTTTGGAGACGTCATGAAAGAGCCTGAGCTGATTGCAGCAGCAATACTCCTACCAAGATTCAGAACATCCTGGACCACAGAGGACAGAGGACCACCAGAACATCTTAAATGCTGGTAAATGTACTTGTTTATCAATTCAAATGTGAACCAGTAGACATTGACCTATATAACTCTGTATTATGTTACTGTCATTTAGGATTATAGTTTGTCAGTGACAAACCACAGGGTGGCAATATAGTTAGAAGCTCAGGTAGCTTTTAATGTCAAACATCAGCAGCTTGACAGCCTATACAGTAGAAGGGTAAGAATAATGTGCAGACTTAATTCGTTTGAAAAACTATTTATCTTCCCTTAAAACCCACAGGCCTTGACTACATCAGAAATCACCTCCACACCGACTTGGATGATGTCACCAGCGCAAACAGCGGCCTCTCTGATGAAGACGACTTCTTTGCATCCATGGATTTGGGAAAATCACAAGTAGGAGAGCTGGAGAGGTACCTTTCATGTCTGTCCCCTGCAGGTATGGATCTACTCCACACCTGTCCTCGCATCAAGAAGCTGTCACTCAAAGTCAACACAGGTCTTCCTGCATCTGCAGCCTGTGAGAGACTTTTCAGTCATGCAGGACTCCTGTTCACTGCTAAACGATCACAGCAAGAACCTTGCCAAATATGTTGTCTATCTGTGGGAGTTTTGAGGTGCTTTTTCTGTTCAGCATGCCTGGTATGAAATGTGTGTGTTTCCTTCTGTTGTTCTGTCACTGTGGAGACACACACACACACACACACACACACACAGTTTCTGAGAGTTTATGGGCTGCCTCGTTCTAGTTCTGCCTGGTAAAAAAAGTATAAAGGTTTGGAAATTTGTGTTACTTGTGCTTATTTATTTATTTATTTATTATTATTTTATTTATTGTATTTTTAAGTACTTGAATTTACCTGAATTATTTTAATTTAAGCTATTTTGTAATTTAATAAGTTATTTTAATTTATTTTATTGATTGGGTTAACTATAATTTGCCTAAAGATGATTATTTTGTATTATTTTTGTCTGTTTGATTGTTGTCTTGTGTTAAAAAATAAATCAGACGTTACTCAACAGTTACTCAGTACTTGAGTAGTTTTTTCACCAAGTACTTTTTTACTCTTACTCAAGTAATTATTTGGATGACTACTTTTTACTTTTACTTGAGTCATATTATTCTGAAGTAACAGTACTTTTACTCGAGTACAATTTTTGGCTACTCTACCCACCTCTGCTAGTGAGCCCATACACCTCGGACGCTACATTGGTGGCAGTGGTATTTGAAGTGTGTCTTTCTAGTTGGCTCCGCTGGATAGCTGTACTTGTGGATTACGTTGGAGCATCGTGCTTGGAGGACTGATGTGGGACAATATGGACAGCGACGCGGGAGACGATTGTTACAAACGTACTGCTTCGAGAACTGGGTCCGTGAGTAGTATTAGAGTGGAGCTCCCGCCGCCATTTCGGGGCGACGGTCAGACGCCGTTTGCTACGTGGATTAAACAGTTTGAGGCCGCAGCTCAGACGAGAGGTGAGAGCTACATGGCTACTATGGGGAAAATTCCCCCGACCAGACTTGACGGGGCAGCTTTCCTGCTGAGGGACAGCTTTCCTGAGGATGTACAATGTGATTACAAACGTATGAAGGATAAGTTAAATGAGGCGTTTGGGCAGAAACAGTTCCTCCTATATTTCCAGACGTGCGTGTCTGCGCGGCCCCGCCATGGGAACGAGAGTTTGGAGGTTTATGCGGCAGACATTTCCAGGCTCGTAGCTGAAGCCTTTCCTGATTATGACCGCGCTGCAATAAATGGAGAAAAATGTAGGCGTTTTCTTGCTGGCCTTGACCCTGGCCTCCAAGCTAAATGTCATGAACAGGGGGCAACTGATATGGAGGAGGCGTTGATAAGAGCGGGCCAATATGAGGGTGCTAGGCAAGCTATGAGAGTGAGCACGTCTGGCTCACCCTACTCTCCTCCACATCCTGCCATGGTGGCCACTCTCGATTTGCCATCGGCTACTGTCGTGGACTGTAATGCCAGTGTGACGGAGAAGCTCATCCATGTCGGTGAACGCCTCACTGTAAAGGTGGACAATTTGCAGACTGAAGTGAGGGACTTCGGAGCACGTAGCCATGGGACTGAGCATGCTAGACGGAGCTCACCCTTTCCAGGGGCTCGTCTGCATGACCCAGGGGTGCAACGAGGGCAACGGCGACAGGCGTGCCTGTCGCTGTGACTGTGGCGAGTTTGGCTGCAGGTCTACCGCCATCTAATTACCCTGTCTTGTTCCTGTTATGTTTGTTTCCTCTGTAAAGTGTCCTTGGGTTTAAGAAAGGCGCTAAATAAATCCAAGCCATTATTATTATAGATAGATAGACAGAGTGGGATGGATGGATAGATAAGAGATAGACACATAGACAAACTATTGGTATAACTGCATATATCAATGTATATCAATGCAACAATGCTATAGGAAAAATCAATAATAGAGTATGTTTAATAGACTCATTGATGTTTGCTGCAGGACCTTCAGCAGCGTGGCCCATGGGTGCTGAAGAGCAGTACAGGGCCCTTCTAGAGCCCTTCTAGTTCAGTCTCGGCTTCACATGCTTACCATACCACGAAAACACAACCCCTTTGGCATTTAGCTTGGTGTATAACACCTAACCCTGTCCGATAATATTTAGGGTAGGCCTCTAGGAAAACAAAGCAAAACCATTAACAACAACTTGTTTTATTTCAACAGCTTTAATAATTGGAATACAGAGCAATATGAAATCCATCCTGGATATGATATGACATTTAACACACACACACGTATGTTTAATTTATTGTATGATATCATGATTATTTTGTATGTATTACACAAATATTACAATGATTAAACAATTTGACAAAGATTTGTATCGATTAGTAATTCCGTTGTTATGACGTTCATTCAGGGATGACCCTTTGACAGCAACAGCATGAACATTTCTTTATCCCTGTGGAGGAGAAATAGCATGTTAATTTTAGGAGTGATGTATATACGCCATTCAGCATTCATACTGAAAGTAACATCCTGCAAAAGTTACTCAATAGAAAAACATGTGGTGTTTCGTTAGCTTCCTTAACTTCAAAGCAATACTAGCATTGTTATCTGAATCAACCATTACCCACAGTTTAATATGTATTCTGCTCTAAGCATGCACAATTGAAACATTTTGATAATATTACAGATTGTTTTCATCACTAATGTAATTGTTGTAAGGCCAGATATATTCAACAAGGGTCAGAGTGTAGGGTGCTTTTTAGACAGTGTAAATTATTCACTCATTATTAATTTCTCAGTATGCACTGTACAGTGTAATGCACTTATACATAATACACAAGTCATGTACTTACGCGTAAAAACACGATCCTGGGAAATCAAAAAGCACACAGTCATTCATTTTGAATAATGAAATACATGAATTCAATGTGTTGATATGTTAAGCCACACATTAGCTGTTACTGTTAAACATTTTAAGAAATACATAAATCCAGTCATTTGCAAAGTTTCAAATGGTGGGTACGATTTACAAGGGTGCCAATAAACATGAGTGATATAGAAGTGTATAACTTAACAAAATCCTGGCTGATAATGAACATCATGGCTTTACCATTATGGACTGATATCCAACAGCATTCAGGACCTTTTTGAATTCTCTCTCGTTGTGAGGACATTTGAGCAGACGGTCTTCATAGAACAGGAAGTCCACAAAGAGAATGTTGGAGTCCCTACCATTTATTCCCACATCACGGATTTCACAACGTTCAGGATTAAAGGTGTGATGCAGCAGCACCAGGATAACCTTCTTACCATCTGCAGGACATACATTCAAACATAATTTGTTGAAGGCAAATGGATACTGCCAATTGTTGTCACTACAATGTTGAAAGATGTAAACATAATGGTGCTTGATTTGTTAGATTTAAACATGGATAGACCATGTTTGGGTCTGATGGATATGTTCCAAACCTGGACATTTCTCCAGAGTCTCCTGGATGTCAATGCCAGCCCTGGTGCTGATCGGACAGAAGGACAGGGTGAAGTCACATTGTTCCCATGATGTCACTTCAGTCCGGCCTTTTTTCTTGAGTTTGGTTATAAATTCATTGGTCACAACAGTGTCCCCATTTATACTGTAAAACTTTTTCATGTCTCTTCCTGTAGACATATTCATTCCTGTCAGAAATGACAGCAAAGAAAACCCAGGGATAAATTAACAGGATAGTCTGCTGAACCTGTCAGGTGTATTGTTGAATACGTACAGATCTTCAAAATACATATAGGCTAATACATGAATTACTTCCATTACTGGTATTATTACTGGTACGTATCTTACCAGTAACACCGTGTGGACCCCTTCTTAAAAGAAGAGAAGACAGACACTATTAAAAGAGGAAAGAGATCCTATGTGGTAACAATGTTGTAAAATGTATGCGATATGGACACACATCATAAAGCGTTATTGTGGATACATGGGAGTTGGTTGAATCTTTCCATCTCTACTACGCAAGGATATATATTTATAAGGCTGTTAAATATAAAAAGAAAACCTCATGAATTGGCCTTTGTAGCCTGTACAACGTGACAAAGGCCTAATAGGAAATAGTCTGCGCTACTTTTGGCACAATTTTGGAAAGTCTGTTTTATGTAAAGCATTTAGGCATTCATAGGGCGAAAAATATGTAAACAATAAACAACAAATAAACAATAAACAATTTAGCCACTTACCCTACAGAGCTGTCATTTGTCGGACTCTGACATGATCGGTAAACCTCAAAGTGCTCTGTCATTCTTTCGCATTTGAAAGTGCAACCTCCTCCTTGACAGGAACATCCCCCCGCTGAGAGCCAAACTCAGGGGGCCACGCCCCTCCCAGGGGCTCGGGGGGCCCCGCCCCTTCCAGAAGCTCAGGGGGCCCCGCCCCTCCCAGAAGCTCAGGGGGCCCCGCCCCTCCCAGAAGCTCAGGGTCGACGTCCTTATTTGTGCTCCGCACAAGGAGGGCGTTTCAACGAAACCGAGGGATGTGGGAAATGGCCATTCCGCATGATTTGTAGAGGGGTTCATGGTGGCGTTTGTGTGCGTGTCGTCATTCACAGATTTGCACCGAGATTACTTTCGCGGCGGATATTCCACCGCCCCCCCCCCCCCCCCCCCCCCGCGGGGCCGCGTTTCCCCCTTCCGAGCCCGGAGATGCTACGTCGGATCACCGCCGGGGAAAAGGCTGAGGAGGAGGAGGAGGAGGAGGAGGGCTAGCTCGGGAAGATACGGAGGCTAGCCGTGCAGAGGGGAGCGTGCGTACGCTACAGTGTGGCGCTGCAACACGCATCTGAAATCAGCAGTCCCCGGATCCGACGGTCGCGTTCAGAGCGCACAAAATACAAAGACAATGCACGGGTACGTCGGCGGGTTTGGCTGCAAGCTCTGCAGAAAGCAAGACGGGGGTTTGCTTTCTCTCCGTCGAAGGGGGGGGGGGGGGGGGGGGGGGGGGGCAAAAACAACTCTTTTTTTGTGTGTGTCTGTCTGTGTGTGTGTGTCCGTGTTTGTGTCTGTCTGTGTGTGTGTCTGTGTGTGTGTGCGTGCGGCTACGCGAAGAGATTACGATGGTGGCTGCTTTTTAGACAAATGCGCACAGCCGTGTCGTGGTCATTTGTTGATCCAAGATCAGCGATGTGTTCGTCTTTTACTTCTCTCGTACAGCCATGGCTGCTACTCGACCAAGTGTGTGTCGTTGCATTGAATTTATAATCCATCTTCGCTTGAGACAACAGACACATTTATGATGCATATATTAATGATAGTATAGGCTTGTTAGGATACATATTTTACTCTTATGTTGTAATGTTGTCTAATGTTCATAGTGCTGTTCATAGCGCTTTTGTGCGGTTGCAACTTTGCGACAATGTCCGTTTTTTCAGGAGTTTATGTGGGCCTTCTTGGAGGTGAGAGAGAACCTAGGAATATGATCATGTGTGCTCGGACAGATTTCAAAGTATAACGTCTAGCATTTAAACTATTTCAAACACTAGGTTATTTGCATGCGTAAACAAGGCGAGTCATCTTTTTAAAAGTGAGATCCCATTGGATCTTTCTGAAATGCTATGCTAGTTAAGTATGCTATCAATTAGAGTATCAATATTAGTAAGGCAAACATAAAATTTACTCTAAAACGTCACACTCTTAAATCATGGGAATAAATGAGGGTACGTCTGGTTGTGATTGTGCTATCACTATTGGCATAAATCTCAAGAAATGGACCATGAAGTGTACTATTAGTAGCCCACTATCATGAACGGGTCAAGAAGAGTAGACCTACTATGAGTGAATGGGCCAATAAGTCCTATGAGTACTATCATGAATGGATCATGAAGGGTAGGCCTACTATTAGTACTGTCATGAACGGATCATGAAGATTAGGCCTACTATTAGTACTATAATGAATGGATCATGAAGAGTAGGCCTACTATTAGTACTATAATGAATGGATCATGAAGAGTAGGCCTACTATTAGTACTGTCATCAACGGATCATGAAGATTAGGCCTACTATTAGTACTGTCATGAATGGATCATGAAGGGTAGGCCTACTATTAGTACTATAATGAATGGATCATGAAGAGTAGGCCTACTATTAGTACTGTCATGAATGGATCATGTTGCATAACATCATCAATAGATCATGTAGAGTACTGTCATGAATAGATCATTTAGTGATACTATCATTAATGGATCGTCTTATTTTTCAGTCAAACTAGATAATACGCTTATCCAAAGCGACTTACAATTAGTACATTTTGTCGGCAGTATGTGAACCAACTATACATTCCTGTCATCGTAAGAGAACCCTTCAATAAGAACAAGTGCTATTAGTAGTTACAATGCTACATGCTGAATGTATTTGTTCGTGTTTTACAAAGGGTTTAACCTGAGCCAGGCCATACAACAACGATAGCAGTCATATTACATCCATACAGGGTTAGTAATATACAGCTGTTAAAATAAATAAATAATATATATAAAAAATCGTACTCTGTATCGGCCGATACTTGGAACATCTCTAATTAGTACTATCATGGATAATGTAAAGTACTATGAGTACTATCATGAATGGATCATGAAGAGTACATGAGTACTATCATGAAAGGATCATGAGGCGTATTATTGATTGTATCTTAAAGGGACAGAGATCCACAAATGATTCATGATATAAATTTGAATCACAAATATGTTTCAGATGCACAGACAAATATTTCTTATTTTACATTCATGCAAAACCTGGTACAAATCGATTCATCTAATGTATTTATATATTTGCAAAAACCGGTTAGCACGCATGTGTAACATTTGTGACTGTTGGTAAAGAAGCATTCGACAATCTGTCACATCTGTGATGAATGAACATGTGTGTGTCCTATGATGTTTGAAGGTGGGTATACTATCAGGTGTTGTGATGTAGGAGTGTGGGTATACTACCAGGTGATGTAGGAGTGGGTATACTATCAGGTGCTGTGATGTAGGACTGTGGGTATACTATCAGGTGCTGTGATGTAGAGGTGTGGGTATACTACCAGGTGATGTAGGAGTGGGTATACTATCAGGTGCTGTGATGTAGGAGTGTGGGTATACTATCAGGTGCTGTGATGTAGGAGTGTGGGTATACTATCAGGTGCTGTGATGTAGGAGTGTGGGTATACTATCAGGTGATGTAGGAGTGGGTATACTATCAGGTGCTGTGATGTAGGAGTGTGGGTATACTATAGATGAACATTTGTGACCATGTCAAAATACCAGCAGAGTACTTATAATGTGTGGGTGGGTCAGTGGATGGGTGGGTGTATGGATGGTTTGGTTACTGTGGTAAATTGTCAGATCGTTTGTGTCTGTTCCCAGCAGCAATCTGTGAGGTGAACTGAAGCTCCAACAATGGACCACACACACATCGGTGGGGACATGTCACCTCCGTATGCGCCAAGGAAGAGGAAATCAGGCCAGTCTCAACCCAAGAGCGGTGTGCCATGTCCAGGTAAACACCCCTGCCTGTGAGAACCGTAGTTCTTTTTATTGATTCTAACTCAGAAAATAACTCGTACAACATGGGTGGAACATTTTGGTGCCCTCTGACAAATCTTTAAAACATCTGTTAAAATATGGCTTAAACGTTTGAATGCAAATCAGTTCTTATTTTTCTGGGGGTCTGTTTGCGTTCATGTGACAGGCATGTTGGCCAACTTAAGATGGAGGGCAGGAAGTGAAATGGAGAACGTCAAGCAGCAGGGCTTGGTTTATGTGTTCAAATAATCGAGAAAGAAATACAGAAATATATTGGAATCTATCCGTATTGTTTAAAAAAAATATTAAATATTCACATGATATTAACGAATTACACACTATGGAGTCAGTAGACCTAAGTTACCTTGTACTATAACAGAGATCAACTGAAAACGTTCAAAAGCCTGCAGGAATTACACTTTTGACTCACCTCAAAACTCACGTTTGAGGCTGGGTTCACAAATTGGAAACAAAAAAACGAAAGGACAACTGTCTAGTTTGGACTAGTTTTCAAGTAAAAATACTTTCAAGTCACTGCGCTTGGGATGGCGTGAACCAACGATTTTAGGTCTTGTTTTATGTTTAATACGACGGTTGGTAATGAAGGTTTTGAGCAGCGCTGATGTGAGTGCTCTCACTGGAAACAACGACCCACTTAAGTTAAGACACATGGCTAAAAAGGTGGTTTGTTTACTGTGCAAAGTTTCTTTGCACATTGAAGTTGCTTCACCGCAGCACTATTGCTATTCAAGATAAGAGCATGCGAACAAAAAAACACACACACACTTTCTGGATGTTGGTCATGAGCCCTGTTGCTAGATAGCATAGTATCCTTACACCAATAAGCTTGGACACACCATCAACATCAGAGAAACATATCTTTACTTATATCCAGTGTATGTACATCCGTGTATGTATATCCAGACAATGTATGTACATGCAGTGTCTGTACATCCAGTGTATGTACATCCAGTGTCTGTACATCCAGTGTCTGTACATCCAGTGTCTGTACATCCAGTGTATGTAGATTCAGTGTCTGTACATCCAGTGTATGTACATCCAGTGTCTGTACATCCAGTGTCTGTACATCCAGTGTATGTAGATTCAGTGTCTGTACATCCAGTGTCTGTACATCCAGTGTATGTAGATTCAGTGTCTGTACATCCAGTGTCTGTACATCCAGTGTATGTATATTCAGTGTCTGTACATCCAGTGTATGTATATTCAGTGTCTGTACATCCAGTGTCTGTACATCCAGTGTATGTATATTCAGTGTCTGTACATCCAGTGTCTGTACATCCAGTGTATGTATATTCAGTGTCTGTACATCCAGTGTATGTATATTCAGTGTCTACATCCAGTGCATGTATATCCAGTGTCTGTACATCCAGTGTATGTATATTCAGTGTATGTACATCCAGTGTATGTACATCCAGTGTATGTATATTCAGTGTCTGTACATCCAGTGTATGTACATCCAGTGTATTTAAATCCAGTGTATGTGTATCCAGTGAACACTTCCTGCCCTCCATCTCATGTTCGCTCCATTTTGTGATATCTTTTGCAAACAACCTAGTATTTGTCATTGTTTACTTGGTTGTTGTTTGTTCATTTATTTAGTTAAGTACAAGACTGTGTATGTAACAAAACACTTTCATTTAGTTGTAACAGTTGTTCAACGGATGCCAGACAGAGCCTTTGAGTTAAGCGTCCTTGGACATTCAAAGGTAAGAATCAAAGTATCGTGGAAGCTCATCCAACCCATCTATACAGACCTTTTAATAGCACAAATAAGTTGTTAACAAAGCGCAATGGTATAGCTGCATATGAGAAACAACACTTCTTTGTTGGTGTTTGTCTCCCATTTCTAATACTGAGAATGTGTGAACGTCATGCACACGGCTGGGTTTTACTTTACAGTTATGTACTTGAATATTTTAGAGTGACGAGGCCCAAGACGCTCATAAAATGAAAAGGACTTATGGTAGGAAGAGGTGAGTGACTCCTTATTTAAACACATTATTCGCTGAAATCGTTGTCATTTCTTGGACATATCACAGATTTGTACACTTTAAACAAAGACATTAGTTAGTATTGCTATTGATTAGTTATGAATGATAATTTGGGCACATTAAGTAAAGGCAATAATTATTTTTCAAATACTGTAAATAACCTGATTCACCACTTGAAGGAATAGTTACTATATTGATTGAGAAAAAAGTAAAGTGATAATTGGGCAATATTTTCTCAAATGGGCTGACTTTGTAAAATGAACTACCACGAATGTCATGCAATTACAACAATATTATTTATATATGTGACGACATGATTCATGCGGTGTATATGCAACAGCAATAATTCTCACACCTTTAGAATTATTACTTCATGGACTTTCAATAGAAGGTGTGTGTGTGTGTGTGGGTGGGGGGGGGGGGGGGTTCATGCTGTTTCATAACGTCACTCACTCAAAATAACCACACTGTGTAGTGACAGGATGTTCATGCTTCGCGATAAAGTGAGCGGCAGAAGCGTACGGCCACCTCGGCGGTCTAACCGTGGGCCTAGCGTAAGGCCACCTCGGCGGTCTAACCGTGGGCCTAGCGTAAGGCCACCTCGGCGGTCTAACCGTGGGCCTAGCGTAAGGCCACCTCGGCGGTCTAACCGTGGGCCTAGCGTAAGGCCACCTCGGCGGTCTAACCGTGGGCCTAGCGTAATGCCACCTCGGCGGTCTAACCGTGGGCCTAGCGTAAGGCCACCTCGGCGGTCTAACCGTGGGCCTAGCGTACGGCCACCTCGGCGGTCTAACCGTGGGCCTAGCGTAAGGCCACCTCGGCGGTCTAACCGTGGGCCTAGCGTAAGGCCACCTCGGCGGTCTAACCGTGGGCCTAGCGTAAGGCCACCTCGGCGGTCTAACCGTGGGCCTAGCGTAAGGCCACCTCGGCGGTCTAACCGTGGGCCTAGCGTAAGGCCACCTCGGCGGTCTAACCGTGGGCCTAGCGTAAGGCCACCTCGGCGGTCTAACCGTGGGCCTAGCGTAATGCCACCTCGGCGGTCTAACCGTGGGCCTAGCGTAAGGCCACCTCGGCGGTCTAACCGTGGGCCTAGCGTACGGCCACCTCGGCGGTCTAACCGTGGGCCTAGCGTAATGCCACCTCGGCGGTCTAACCGTGGGCCTAGCGTAAGGCCACCTCGGCGGTCTAACCGTGGGCCTAGCGTACGGCCACCTCGGCGGTCTAACCGTGGGCCTAGCGTAAGGCCACCTCGGCGGTCTAACCGTGGGCCTAGCGTAAGGCCACCTCGGCGGTCTAACCGTGGGCCTAGCGTAAGGCCACCTCGGCGGTCTAACCGTGGGCCTAGCGTAAGGCCACCTCGGCGGTCTAACCGTGGGCCTAGCGTAAGGCCACCTCGGCGGTCTAACCGTGGGCCTAGCGTAAGGCCACCTCGGCGGTCTAACCGTGGGCCTAGCGTAAGGCCACCTCGGCGGTCTAACCGTGGGCCTAGCGTAATGCCACCTCGGCGGTCTAACCGTGGGCCTAGCGTAAGGCCACCTCGGCGGTCTAACCGTGGGCCTAGCGTACGGCCACCTCGGCGGTCTAACCGTGGGCCTAGCGTAATGCCACCTCGGCGGTCTAACCGTGGGCCTAGCGTAAGGCCACCTCGGCGGTCTAACCGTGGGCCTAGCGTACGGCCACCTCGGCGGTCTAACCGTGGGCCTAGCGTAAGGCCACCTCGGCGGTCTAACCGTGGGCCTAGCGTAAGGCCACCTCGGCGGTCTAACCGTGGGCCTAGCGTAAGGCCACCTCGGCGGTCTAACCGTGGGCCTAGCGTAAGGCCACCTCGGCGGTCTAACCGTGGGCCTAGCGTAAGGCCACCTCGGCGGTCTAACCGTGGGCCTAGCGTAAGGCCACCTCGGCGGTCTAACCGTGGGCCTAGCGTAATGCCACCTCGGCGGTCTAACCGTGGGCCTAGCGTAAGGCCACCTCGGCGGTCTAACCGTGGGCCTAGCGTACGGCCACCTCGGCGGTCTAACCGTGGGCCTAGCGTAAGGCCACCTCGGCGGTCTAACCGTGGGCCTAGCGTAAGGCCACCTCGGCGGTCTAACCGTGGGCCTAGCGTAAGGCCACCTCGGCGGTCTAACCGTGGGCCTAGCGTAAGGCCACCTCGGCGGTCTAACCGTGGGCCTAGCGGTGTTGACAGCTAGCGGGGAGCCCCTCGTTTTGGCCCACTTCAACGGCGTTGTTCCGGCTTTTAGGTTTTCCGTTAACACCACTAGACGACCCAGTGCATATTGTCCCATTAGACAGTATGCCCCAGCTTGCCTTATTACGGAGCGTGAATATCCCAAATCCTTCCAACTTTAACTCGGTTTGACAAGATCAATAAGCGTTTGGAACAATCAGCAGTTCTTGACTTGTTGTAAGTTGTGTTTATTTACATCCTTGTGTTGCATACAATCAAGCCAATCAATTGCATACACACAAGACTGAGTGAAGGTATAATATGTAACATTTCTGCATTGAAATATATAAAAAAAAAACGACTAGGCCTGTGTTATATAGTTTGTTGAGTTGTGTTTCCAACAATGCTCAAACAACGTTCATCTCAGAAAAATCGGTATTGTTGTTCAGATTTACGGTGCTTTTTATTTGTTTCTTGCGGTTATTTCATTAGAATGAAGTGACATAACGTGAACAAGCGTTACATGAATACAACTTTAGTACATTACCTCATCCGTGAACATGATTTCTGCCATAGTCGCCTCAGATAGATTCTCACCAGAAAAGACATCAATAACTATGTCCTCTGTTATTGTTTCGATTGAGAGACCCCTAGCGGCAGAAATAACATATTGTGCCTTTTGCGTTAACAAGTTTAACCATAATGGTCCAGACCGTTAAAATTCTGTTTTTGTATGAATATGTCTCTCGTTAGATCTAGCATGAAATAAGCCCACGTCTCCTCGGTAACCAGTAGTTGTACTTTTATTCATTAGGGTTAGATAAATAGGGTTATTTATCTTTTAACGTTCCTCACTCAACCTAACTTCACGGTTCAGTTACAGGCTGTTCCATAACATTCCTCACTCACACTAACCACACTGTAGTTACAGGCTGTTCCATAACATTCCTCACTCACCCTAACCACACTGTAGTTACAGGCTGTTCCATAACGTTCCTCACTCGCACTAACCACACTGTAGTTACAGGCTGTTCCATAACGTTCCTCACTCACACTAACCACACTGTAGTTACAGGCTGTTCCATAACGTTCCTCACTCACACTAACCACACTGTAGTTACAGGCTGTTCCATAACGTTCCTCACTCGCACTAACCACACTGTAGTTACAGGCTGTTCCATAACGTTCCTCACTCACACTAACCACACTGTAGTTACAGGCTGTTCCATAACGTTCCTCACTCACCCTAACCACACTGTAGTTACAGGCTGTTCCATAACGTTCCTCACTCGCACTAACCACACTGTAGTTACAGGCTGTTCCATAACGTTCCTCACTCGCACTAACCACACTGTAGTTACAGGCTGTTCCATAACGTTCCTCACTCACACTAACCACACTGTAGTTACAGGCTGTTCCATAACGTTCCTCACTCGCACTAACCACACTGTAGTTACAGGCTGTTCCATAACGTTCCTCACTCACACTAACCACACTGTAGTTACAGGCTGTTCCATAACGTTCCTCACTCACCCTAACCACACTGTAGTTACAGGCTGTTCCATAACGTTCCTCACTCACACTAACCACACTGTAGTTACAGGCTGTTCCATAACGTTCCTCACTCGCACTAACCACACTGTAGTTACAGGCTGTTCCATAACGTTCCTCACTCACACTAACCACACTGTAGTTACAGGCTGTTCCATAACGTTCCTCACTCACCCTAACCACACTGTAGTTACAGGCTGTTCCATAACGTTCCTCACTCACACTAACCACACGGTTTAGTTACAGGCTGTTCCAGATGCTATGACATAAGTACTTTATATTACAGGTTGTTACGTTGCTTTTTACATGTGTAGTTACAGGCTGTTCTGTAATGTTATTACATAATAAGTACTTTATGATACAGGTTATTTCATGTGTAATTACGCTGTTACAAGGACACTGTAATGTAAAGCGCCTCCGATTAGGCCACTACTAAATGTTTCTTTCCATCATTTAGGTTTGAGGATCTCCAGGGCGTTCCCATAGGAACGGTAGAATACCCGACCACTAGCTGTTCTGTGATGTCTTCAGGCCCCCTGGCCAATGGCTCGGACCTGGGCTCTTTAGTCCCGCCCACTGACAGGCTGCCACCAAGGCTGGTAGCGAAGGACGCATGGCCTACGGTACCAGAACAGGGCAGGATGAGGCCCCAGCCTCAGGCCCAGCCCTGGAACCCAAGTCGGGAACGAGTCTCAGAGTCCCAGACCTGGGCTGCAGGTCGAGAACGGCCTCAGGAGCAGCTTTGGAGTTCCAGCAGAGACCGAGCGGGACACTCGGGGCAAGACCAGAGTTGGATCCCAGGAAGGGACCGAGCCCATACTGAACAGACCTGGGCCACCGGCCGGGAAAGAGGACCCGAACAGGCCTGGAGTTCGGGCAGAGACCGAGCCCAGGATCAAGCATGGAACCCGGGGCGTGAGCCCGGACGGGACAGACCCCTGTCTGGGAATGGGCAGGGGTGGGGTGCTGGGCGCAGCCAGGACCAGGCCTGGAGCTTGGCCGGCAGGGACCGAGGAGAAGCGCAAGTCTGGAGACCTGGTACCCGCATATATTGTCTATTGGAAATTGAATGTCGACTTTAATCAGTTAGTTTGTACAGTTAGTTAGGAATGCACACTAAATGCCTCACAGAAGTGTGTGTGTGTGTGTGTGTGTGTGTGTGTGTGTGTGTGTGTGTGTGTGTGTGTGTGTGTGTGTGTGTGTGTGTGTGTGTGTGTGTGTGTGTGTGTGTGTGTGTGTGTGTGTGTGTGTGTGTGTGCTAGGTATGCAAGTAATACCAAAATATAATAATCGAGTAGATAATAGATAACGAGGCCCAAATCTCATCGAGTATTCGAGTACTCATATTATACGCTAATTTCCCCCCCCCCCCCCGTCTACGGTATTTCCACTAATTTACACATATTGAAAGTCAGTTTGAATCTGTATTTTAAACAGTTCATGTGTGTTACACTCACAGCTCGGCAGGAAACAGTTTATTTGACTGTTGTAGAGCTTCTAAACACCGAGTTTTTTAAATGTTAGTTTTATAGCCTCTCAACAATGCATGACTGCACAATGGCTTTTGACTATTTAATGATATATCCTGCTCCAAAACTTTGCCTAAATATACATCAACATAAAATATAATGTATTCGTAAGATGACGTTAAAATGACTACAAAAGGATTTTCCAGCGTTTACTATTTGCTTGACGAGTACTTGTTCACACGTTTGCACAGACAAAATACCAAATACCACAACCATTTGATGTCCTTTTTAAAGACTTGCCTTTAAAGAAGAGCCAGAGAGTGGAAGTTGAGCGGAATCAGCCGGTTATCACCTATCAACAGGCCCCAGAAAACAAAAACCCTGGTAAGTATTACTTTATATAGTATAAAGACACATCTGGCAAGTTCCTGAATAAAATGCAACGTTCTCTGGCATTGAGGGAAGCAGCTAGATAAATACATGCGCACACACACACACACACACACACACACACACACACACACACACACACACACACACACACACACACACACACACACACACACACACACACACACACACACACACACACACACACACACACACAAAGTGGTGCAGTCTGCATCAAACTCAGCATCCACATGGAGCATATTGAGTTTTACACATCTCATTAACTGAGATTAACTCAGTAAACTGAACCAAACTACTGCTGGTCACCTGACCAATGCATGGACTGCAGCCTCGATCACTAGCTGGACCTGACCAGCTCAGTGCAGTGCAGGACCGGGAATTAGTAACAACAGAAACCCAAATCATCTATATAAATCAACCTTTTGTCTCCCTGTGTGATATGCTATAGGTTCAGACTCAGTCAACGTAAGAGACCTCCAAAACGACGCAGAGCACAACTCAGCCCAGCCCAGTGAGGAGCGGATACCCCTGTTCCTCCCCTCCAAGAAGGAGCTTCCTTCTTACCCTCCAGGTTAGAGACACTGGCCCGGGGACGAGGACGTGCTGCCGTTGATGTGATTGTTGATAATACGTCATAGGTCGCTTATGATGCCATGCCTCAGGGGTCATTTTATAGCTGCAGAATGATGTCATACCAATTATTTTTACTACTATGGGAAACTAAGCGAGTGAAACATAAAGACAAGAGCACGCAACAGGCATTGCTAAATTACTGCCAATAGTTGACTTCAATCCAGCAGTCCTGCAGAGTCCTCCAGAGCCACACCATTTTCTACATTGTTGTCATAATGTTTACCACTACAGACAATACAACTACAATTGAGGAATTCGAAATAGCTACACGTTTCCAAGTTATATAGGGATTCCTAGTTGTCCAGGAAGCCTAACTCTCTCGCAGACGCGACCATCAAAATCCACGGCTGTCCAAAACGAGCTCCACAAATCCGCACATCACACACACCATGTTATTTTACTTTAGGTGTCCAAGAAGCTTAAAGGTCAAGTGTGTAGAATTTAGTGGCATCTACTGGAACAGACTTGGCAGAAATGGAATATCACATTCATAAGTATGTTATAATTAGTGTATAATTCCATGATAATAAGAATAGTTTTGTTACCGTAGTTGGAGCCCTTTATATCTACATGGGGAGCCTCTTGGCTCGTGGTCCTCTTCCACGGAGGCAGCCATGTTGCACTGCCATGGTTCTACAGGAGCCCAGAACGGACAAACGGCTCTAAAGAGAACACGTCTTTAAGAAAATGGGTTTTGTGCCAAGAGTTGTAGGAAGGAGTGGGGCGTGGCTACGACCTATTTGTGATTCTTGTTTTAGTACCGTTGTTGTGTAGGAGCGTTATAATGAGCGGCGTTGTATACGCCACACACCGTGGCGTTATACTATGTATCCAAGAAGCTTAACGCTCTCGGACGCGGACGTCAAAATCAACCGCTGGCCAGCAGCGCCGCACATCTTCACACACACACACACACACACACACACACACACACACACACACACACACACACACACACACACACACACACACTGTGGCGTTATACTAGAAGTGTCCTAGTAGCTTAACCCTCTCTCGGACGCGGACATCAACCACTGGCTACGAACAGGTTTGACCATGAAGGAGGCCAAACGACTCCTCGTCAGGTTGGAAGGACCTACAGAAGGTCACAAATTTAAAACCAAATCCAACGTGGGACTCCACTTAATCCCCGAGCATCTAGACTCCCTCGGCACCTGCTAACACTGGGGGGGGGGGGGGGGGGGGGGGCTTCTGTCAGCATTCCTCTCGCCGCCATGCTGTCCACTGCCACTCGCGACAGACTGACACAACTACACCGTGGTATCAAATGAGATATTTACGTGGTTTGATACACATTATGATAAATATAAATTATAATTGGTTACGAAAAACATAAATATTTATGTTTTGCAACTCACCGTAAGTTTCGGTGATAAGTTACTTGATACCAATTTTTAATCAAGCATTTACATTTAGGGCATTTAGCAGATGCTTTTATCCAAAGCGACTTACAATAAGTACATTTGTCAGAAGAAAGAGAAACGACAATACATCGCTGTCGGTACGGTAAGGATGTTCATAGAACCAGTGCCAAGCACTTACAATTGCTAGTTTAACCCATTCCCCATGTACAACAAAGATAGCTAGGATAAGATGCTACACAATGCTAAGTACCATTTTTAAGTGCCAGGACGTACAAACATACAATAAGTGTAAGAAGGGTGTTTTTAGGAGAGTAAGGGCGGAGGGGGGTAGGGAGGGAGGTTATGCAGAGTCCAGGTGAACTCTGAACAAGTGAGTCTTCAGTCTCTTGCGGAAGCTGGTGAGCGACTCTGCAGTCCTGACATCGGCAGGGAGCTAGTTCCATCCTTGCGGTTCCAGAACAGAGAAGAGTTGTGACTTTGTTATGCGACCTTTGTTTGCTCTTGGCGGTGCCAGGCGTCCAGCTGAGGTAGTTGAGCAGAGTGCTCGAGCTGGGGTGTGCGGTCTGACTAACGCAGTCAATTAGTGCTGGTAATAGTAATCATGACATGTACATTTTTGTCAATAGTTACTTCTATTACTAGGAAATGTGCCCGGTAGAGCGTAGACCTCCCCAAGGAGGTGTATTAATTAAAGTAATTTGCTACAATGTAGACCAGCCCATTACAGCCAACTGCCCCAAAGTTAGCTCAGTTCCATCTGTGTCCAAGGACAGTGCCTCCACTGCTGGAAGTAGTTGAACATTGCTTAGTGCTGGGCGGACACTCCCACTTGTGATGTCACCAAGTCATAGGGCAGGGCCGATTTTGAAATGGCTGGTAATGGCTGATCACACTCACACCTGGTGGTAAAATACGGGCCCTTTAACACCGTTTCCCCCCCCCCCCCCCCCCCCAGAGTATCCCAGTTGATTAACTGACTCATGATGTCTGTTGGGTGGGCAGGCAGCCAAGAGGAGCGCTGGCAGCTGCACATTGTGGCCAAAGGAAGAGTGACCTGTCCCAAGTGCAAGAGTGTCAGCAGAAAGACGGTAGAGGGCTTGAAGAAGCACATGGAGAACTGCCGACTGGTGGGTATTGGCCAAGGCACCAATACATGCACGGTCATCGTCTTCTCACATCCTCTAAACTCTAGCTTTGTAACCTGCGTAAGGGGAGAACTACACCTGTTTGTTTGTATGTTGCTATGACTTAAAGGGTTTTGACATGACTTGCCTGGTATGGTGAGCCTATGAATCATAAGAAGATCTAGGTACTTCTGTTGTGTACACACGCGCACTCTTCATATAAATCCTTTTGATATTATCCTTAGAATTTAAGCTTGTGTACCTCCAAGGGATCCCTTGGAGGTCAAATTAATGTGTGGGGGTTTAGGTTAGCTTCATTTGAACACTGCTCATTCTGCTAGCTTAGTATTAACATATCAGCGGGTTATTTGGTTTTCAGCAACTGGGTGTAAAGAGAATTTAGTTGTAAAGACGTTTGCACGTAACTCTTGTTTGGTTTCTGCAGCAACCGTTCAGCTGTCCGCACTGTGGGAAACAACTCAAGTCTTCAACTGGGATGAAGTACCACGTCATGGCCGACCACAGCCACTTGGTAAGAACATTCCTGTCTGATTCACGGACTTGTAAGACTATTCGTTTGTGTTTCACGGACTTGTAGTTTGTACAACGTTTAGTCAGTTATTTGTCGCAAAATTTGAGCTGCATTTTCTCCCTCTGTAGCCCTCTCTGGACGATTCCCACGGCTTAGACGAACGCGCTGTCAAAGAGAAACTGCGCAAAATTCTGAAGAGACTTGGAAAGTTAAAGTGCTCTCGCGAGGTAAGGCTGTGACAGCGCATCAAAGTGGGTTTGCCATTTGATGGTGGAAGAATATGAAGTAATGCAGCTTTAAGTTGAACTGGCATTGCAGGTAGCTCCCACACACAACCAGTTAAATAGGCTGGGAAAGGGCTGTTGAATCAAAATGCAACCAAGACATGCAATGGCTTACAACTCATATTGAACCAAGATGGTCATATCTTTCACAATTCTGATCATGATGGAAGTTAGTGTCGTGGTTAAAATGTTTAGGATGCAGACATTCATTCAGAGTCAACATCACCAACAAGGCATCTCTGTATATTTCAAACTTGTCTATAAGATCAAATTTCTTGTATCAAAATATTACGAAAAAAAGCTATGGCAATCGAAAATAATTTCCAACTTATTATGATTTCAGACTGTGACTTAGGTCAAGAGGAGCACCTATGATTTATTTTTTTCTTGATTCCTTATTATCTTTCTTATTGTTTGAGTATAATGGTGTCTGGTATATTTTCCCCTTCTCTTGGATAGGGCTGCACTTCAGGCTTTACTAGCATTATGGGCTACGTGTACCACATGAAGAAGTGTGGTAAGCAGGAGTCTGAGCTGGAGAAGATGCTGCTCAACTGTTCTCACTGTGGGAAGGCGTACAAATCAAAGGCCGGTCTGGAGTACCACCTCAAGTCAGAGCATGCCCCCGTAAGTCTTATATTGTACATGTACCAGTATTATGTTGTACTAGTCTTGTGTTGGACATGTACCAGTATTATGTTGTACTAGTCTTATGTTGGACATGTACCAGTATTATATTGTACTAGTCTTATGTTGTACATGTACCAGTATTATGTTGTACTAGTCTTATGTTGGACATGTATCAGTATTATATTGTACTAGTCTTATGTTGGACATGTACTATTCTTATGTTGGACATGTACTAGTCTTATGTTGTACCGCTCTTATGTTGGACATGTACTAGTCTTATGTTGTACCGCTCTTATGTTGGACATGTACTAGTCTTATGTTGTACCGCTCTTATGTTGGACATGTACTAGTCTTATGTTGTACCGCTCTTATGCTGGACAAGTACTAGTCTTATGTTGAACATTTACCAGTCTTATGTTGGACAAGTACCAGTGGTATGTAGACCATGTGCCAGTCTTATGTTGTACCGCTCTTATGTTGGACATGTACTAGTCTTATGTTGGACATGTACTAGTCTTATGTTGTACCGCTCTTATGTTGGACATGTACTAGTCTTATGTTGAACATTTACCAGCCTTATGTTGGACAAGTACCAGTGGTATGTGGACCATGTACTAGTCTTATGTTGGACATTTACCATTCTGATGTTGGACATGTACTAGTCCTATGTTGTACCAGTCTAAACTCGGACATGTACCAGTCTTATGTTCCGGTCTTAGGTTGGACATGTACCAGTCTTACGTTGGACATGTTCTAGTCTTATGTAGGACGTGTATTAGTCTTGTGTTGGACATGCACTAGTCTTATGTAAGACATGTATTAGCCTTGTGTTGGACATGCACTAGCCTCATGTAAGACATGTATTAGTCTTGTGTTGGACATGCACAAGTCTCATGTAAGACATGTATTAGTCTTGTGTTGGACATGCACTAGTCTCATGTAGGACATGTATTAGTCTTGTGTTGGACATGCACTATTCTCATGTAAGACATGTATTCGTTTTGTGTTGGACATGCACTAGTCTCATGTAAGACATGTATTAGTCTTGTGTTGGACATGCACTAGTCTCATGTAAGACATGTATTAGTCTTGTGTTGGACATGCACTAGCCTCATGTAAGACATGTATTAGTCTTGTGTTGGACATGCACAAGTCTCATGTAAGACATGTATTAGTCTTGTGTTGGACATGCACTAGTCTCATGTAGGACATGTATTAGTCTTGTGTTGGACATGCACTATTCTCATGTAAGACATGTATTAGTTTTGTGTTGGACATGCACTAGTCTCATGTAAGACATGTATTAGTCTTGTGTTGGACATGCACTAGTCTCATGTAAGACATGTATTAGTCTTGTGTTGGACATGGACTAGTCTCATGTAAGACGTGTATTAGTCTTACGTTGGACATGCACTAGTCTTATGTAAGACATGTATTAGTCTTGTGTTGGACATGCACTAGTCTCATGTAAGACATGTATTAGTGTTGTGTTGGACATGCACTAGTCTCATGTAGGACATGTATTAGTCTTGTGTTGGACATGCACTAGTCTCATGTAAGACATGTATTAGTCTTGTGTTGGACATGCACTAGTCTCATGTAGGACGTGGGCTTTTTGAATGGACCTGTCATGGTGTGCTGTGCACAAATATGTCATATTTTTAACAACAGAAATTGAATAGATAAAGGGAAGTGGAGACAATTATTAACTTAAGAACATACTAATAATATATATTTTTCAAAGATTTATCTTGGTGATGAAGATATATTTTCTTTAATGTTTTTTAAATTATCTCATTGTTCTTTGTCTCGCTTAAGCTTTAGTGTAATTTTTCAACTGGCTAATCTATTCTCAAAAAGTATATAACTGGCAGTTTTTTGCAATTTAGCTTTTGTTTACAAAGTCTTTGCCATACAGGGTTGGCAGGCTTGCACTCAAGTGATTTTTACTGATTAGAAATCTCAAGTGGTTCTGCCAATTATTCTATTATGATAGTCAAACTAATTGAGCGGTTCATTCCCATAAGAGGATGACATGCATGTCCGTCCACAGTGCCGCATTCTTAAATTTCACTTTAAAACACTTGTGGGGTCATTTTCACACTTGTCCAGCCTTTTGTGTGCACCCCAGACAGTTTCTAGGTTGCCTGCTTCAATAGTTAAGTACATATTTGATACCCGTGTGAGACAGGTACACACATCCCTGCTTCTCATGACTGATATTGTCCTCCTCATCAATGTGTCGCCCTTCATTCTTACAGTAGTTATTTTATTTGAAATAACGTCTAACGTTAGAGACAAAGACCTATTTTACCTCCATCTCGGCTCGATCCTGACTCGCTTTCGCACGATCAGCCTGCAAATTAGCCAGCTCTTCTGTATTCCAGCACAAAGCGATAGGGCACAACAATCCCATGACAGTTTCGGTTTGGCTAGCTATAAGTAATATCACGCTATTTCTACAACCAACCTAATGTTATTGTCTGCAGGTACATCAGGCGCTGATATGCATCCTCAAATTGGCTAAACTGCCTGGGTCTACTTCCTGCTTTTGTAATGGAAGGCAACAAACTCACGTGAAATATTAAGATAATTAAATTGCTTATTGAAAAATAAAGGGCGAAACATTGATTAAAACGACAATGGGTGTGTCACACGAATATCGAATATCTAAATATTGAAGCAGGCAACCTAAAAATCTGGTTAGGTTTGAAAATCACCTCAGAAGTGTTAAAAAGTGAAATTCCCCTTTTGATCTCCAACATACTGTAACTAGTATGAATACAGTATGTTATGTCCTCCTCCCTGGACCAGGTGCTCCTGCAGGACTAGTATGAATTCAGTATGTCCTCCCTGGACCAGGTGCTCCAACATAACTAGTATGAATTCAGTATGTCCTCCTCCCTGGACCAGGTGCTCCTGCAGGACTAGTATGAATTCAGTATGTCCTCCCTGGACCAGGTGCTCCAACATAACTAGTATGAATTCAGTATGTCCTCCTCCCTGGACCTGGTGCCCCTGCAGAACTAGTATGAATACAGTATGTCCTCCTCCCTGGACCAGGTGCTCCAACATAACTAGTATGAATTCAGTATGTCCTCCTCCCTGGACCAGGTGCTCCAACATAACTAGTATGAATACAGTATGTCCTCCTCCCTGGACCAGGTGCCCCTGCAGAACTAGTATGAATACAGTATGTCCTCCTCCCTGGACCAGGTGCCCCTGCAAGAGGAGGAAGAGGAGGCCCTTAAAGCCCAGAGCGAGGTTGACCCAGAGCGCACGGCCAGTGGCAGGGTGCAGCGGGCATCGGCCCAGGTGGCCAACTTCCACCTGGCCGAGATTGCCCACAACGACTTGCCCAAGGACTGGCCCAAGAGGAAGTTCCAGTCGGACCTGGTGCCAGACGACAAAAAGGCAAGAGATGTTATTTTGTTGTTCTATATACTATCTTCAGCCGTGTAGGTGAAGCATAGCAGTGGTAGTCTGTAACGGAGACTTGGTCTAACTTGTGCTCATGAAGGTTCAAGGGGGAATATATGACATCATAGAGAGCAGACGAGCAAGAACCAACCAAATTACACAAAGCGAGTTATTTGACATTATTGAGCATATCTTTTAAAGTTGAGTTGAACAAGACTTAATGAAGCCTCAAACAGTGGTGAAACGTTGTGCTTTACACCCTGGTACACCTAGTCTGAGCTCTCATGCTTGTGGAATTCTGAACTAACAATAAAATAAGTGTTCAAAGTGTTTGAGAATTGAACAATTATAGTATAATGCACTTACTTTTTTTCAACTAACAGGTATACACCATCATCAGGCATTTAAAAAAAAAAATCTATTAGCAGACCTAATAGATGAGCACTTGTTGATGACATCCTCTTGACGTGATGTCTCTTCTCTGAACAGCTGAAGTACGCGCGTCCTGGCCTGCCCGCCTTCAGCCAGGAGGTCCTCAGGAAGTGGAAGAACGAAGTGAAGCTGCAGAGGAAGGTCCAGTGTCCCAACCAGGTCCGCAAATCATTATTGATATCACAAAGTCACATGATGTGGAAATGCTTTGAATGCAGCAATGCGTAATGTTGAGTCTAGTGGGGTGTCCAGACTAGATGAGAAGAAATGGCCTTCAAGTGGCACGGAATAACTCCGCCTTTGCAGTATACACAGTCTACATTCTCCATTTGTGGTGGAGAATGTGTACTTTAAAATAGATTTCAGATTTAGTATTGGCCAACGTGGCCCCCAATGGACCCACCCCCGTCAGATGTACTATGAAGATAATGTTGTAATTTCTGATCCCGTTGGATTTTTCCCATGCAGGGCTGTGGCTGCACCTACACCAGTGTATCTGGCCTGAAGGCCCACTTGGGACTCTGCACTAAGGTATGAACACATTGAGCTCCAACACAATAGCCCACAGAATGTATGGTACACATTGTCTCTGCTCAGGTGGCTACTGAGGGGTTCTGTACTCTGGTGGCTACTAGGGGTGTAACGGTCCACATATTCGTACCTCAGTGTTCGGTACAGGATGATTGGTTTGGTGCGGGTTGCGATCCAAATGTATATAGTCTAGTTTGAACCACTTGTGCACACGTGCAGATCTACAGTTCAAAAGTCTTAGTTTCCCGCCGGAGCCAGATCTCGGAGCCTTACCTAAGCAACTGAAGTAGCACATAGAGAATCGCTGTCTGCGCGTCCGGCTATGTGGACTAAGAACACACAAAACATGTTACTCGCCATGTACGCTAGCTGTAATTATTTTAGGTAGCATCAATTGATTAAAAGATTGCTAACCGAAATGCTAACCCTAACAGCGATGCTATTGCTAGATATGAACAGAACAAATATAATATGTTTTAAAATCCATGGTTTAAACGGTTAGACGTTCCCTCTCACACGTATTTCAACTGGCAACTTTACTAACGAGCTCAAGCTGTGGTTTTGTAGAGTTAATTTATTCAAGTGCAGGAGACCTTGTTAGTGCCAGCAGATCGTCCCTTTCTACAGACAATGTGGACCAATTTATTCTTCAGAATTTTGTTGTAGTAATACCTAGACCTTGGTATGTTTTTATTTTAAGAAAGGATAGGTGCCTTTATGTCCTTTGTTCAGGAAATTATGGGCAATTAGCCACGGTTTACAAGTTAATAACATCATTCAAATTAAAATAAATGTTATGTTCTGCGTCTTTTCTTCCCACTACTTAATCGTACCGAACCGTGACTTCAAAACCAGGGGTACATACGAACTGTGACCTTCGTGTACAATTACACCACAAGTGGATACTGGGTCTACTCTGGTGGATACTGAGAGGGTCTCTACTCTGATGGCTACTGAGTGGGTCTCTACTCTGGTGGATACTGAGTGGGTCTCTACTCTGGTGGCTACTGAGTGGGTCTCTACTCTGGTGGCTACTGAGTGGGTCTCTACTCTCTGGTGGATACTGGGTCTACTCTGGTGGATACTGAGTGGGTCTCTACTCTGGTGGCTACTGAGTGGGTTTCTACTCTGGTGGCTACTGAGTGGGTCTCTACTCTGGTGGCTACTGAGTGGGTCTGTACTCTGGTGGCTACTGAGTGGGTCTCTACTCTGGTGGATACTGAGTGGGTCTCTACTCTGGTGGATACTGAGTGGGTCTCTACTCTGGTGGATACTGAGTGGGTCTCTACTCTCTGGTGGATACTGAGTGGGTCTCCACTCTCTGGTGGATACTGAGTGGGTCTCTACTCTCTGGTGGATACTGAGTGGGTCTCTACTCTGGTGGCTACTGAGTGGGTCTCTACTCTGGTGGATACTGAGTGGGTCTCTACTCTGGTGGCTACTGAGTGGGTCTCTACTCTGGTGGATACTGAGTGGGTCTCTACTCTGGTGGATACTGAGTGGGTCTCTACTCTGGTGGATACTGAGTGGGTCTCTACTCTGGTGGATACTGAGTGGATCTCTACTCTGGTGGCTACTGAGTGGGTCTCTACTCTGGTGGATACTGAGTGGGTCTCTACTCTGGTGGATACTGAGTGGGTCTCTACTCTCTGGTGGATACTGAGTGGGTCTCCACTCTCTGGTGGATACTGAGTGGGTCTCTACTCTCTGGTGGATACTGAGTGGGTCTCTACTCTGGTGGCTACTGAGTGGGTCTCTACTCTGGTGGATACTGAGTGGGTCTCTACTCTGGTGGATACTGAGTGGGTCTCTACTCTGGTGGATACTGAGTGGGTCTCTACTCTGGTGGATACTGAGTGGGTCTCTACTCTGGTGGCTACTGAGTGGGTCTCTACTCTGGTGGATACTGAGTGGGTCTCTACTCTGGTGGATACTGAGTGGGTCTCTACTCTGGTGGATACTGAGTGGGTCTCTACTCTCTGGTGGATACTGAGTGGGTCTCTACTCTCTGGTGGATACTGAGTGGGTCTCTACTCTGGTGGCTACTGAGTGGGTCTCTACTCTGGTGGCTACTGAGTGGGTCTCTACTCTGGTGGCTACTGAGTGGGTCTCTACTCTGGTGGCTACTGAGAGGGTCTCTACTCTGATGGCTACTGAGTGGGTCTCTACTCTCTGGTGGATACTGAGTGGGTCTCTACTCTGGTGGATACTGAGTGGGTCTCTACTCTGGTGGCTACTGAGTGGGTCTTTACTCTGGTGGATACTGAGTGGTTCCTCTTCTGCTCTTCCTACAGGGTGACTTTGAGGCGGGGAAATACCGTTGTTTGATCTGCGGCAAGGAGTTCAATTCCGAGAGTGGAGTTAAGTATCACATCAACTCTGTTCATTCACAGGTAAAGACTGCAGTCCCCTTATTCCTCTCTAGATTGAACATACATACATGGTTAGGTCTTTACTCCGTTGGTCCGACCGGTCACTCCCCTGCTGTTTCTTGAACAGGAATGGTTTGTGACGAACAAGAAAGCGTCAAAGAAGTTTGAAAAGTACCTTCGAAGCCGGCCCAAGGAGCTGGTGCATGGAGTGGACCAGCAGATCATCGAGCAGTACCACCAGCATCACATGAACCACCACCACCACCTCCACCACCACCACCTGCAGCACCACCACCACCAGCAGCAGCAGCAGCACCACCATCAGCACCACCAGCACGATCAGCAGCTCCAGCAGATCCAGCACCAATCCTTGCAGCAGCCTCTACAGCCCCTGCATCACCTCCAGCACCAGGCCCACCTCCTCCACACGGTGGAGCACCAGCAGCAGCAGCACCACCACAACCACAGTGTTCCCCAGATGGAGCCGCAGCTCAGCCAGGAGGTGCAGCCGCAGCCGCCACCGCCGCTCCTGCACTACACCCCGTTGGAGCCGCCCGTGGGCTCCATGTGGGTGGACGTGGAGCGGAGGGAAGCGGCGGCCGCAGCCGGGGCCGGGCCGGGGGCAGAGCAGGCCCAGGTGGAGATGGGGATGGTGGGCGCCAACAAACCCCGGCCAATGGATGGAGGAGGAGGAGGAAGCAGCAGCAGTGGGGGAGGAGGTGGGGGCGGTGGCTCGGAGTGCAAGCGGAGAGAGAAGGCGGAGCGGGGGAAGGCGGAGAGCAGGAGGAAGGTCTGTTTTGCTTACGGAGGAGGAGGAGGAGGAGGAGGAGGAGGCGTGGCTGTGGGCGGGAGCAGCAGTAGTAGCAGCAGCAGCAGCAGCAATACGGGCAGCTCGTCCAGCGAATCAGAGGTGGAGCAGCAGGAGAGGCAGAGACAGATCGACCAGTGGAACCTGAAGAGGCCTGGGAACATGGAGGTCCACCACGAGGCTGCTAAACGGCAGAGGAACACCTAAAGAACCCCTAAAGAACTGTACCTTATGGTACAACAATAAGTCAATAATGGTCTTACTTGCTTGTGAATTGTCTTACCATTGTCTAATTTCCACCTTAATTCTGATTAAGCTATTTCATATATGACCTGTTTCTGTTACTTGGAGAAAAGAAAGTCTTTTTAACAACATGAGACATACACAAGAGGGTAGCTTGCCATGGGAATGGGCTCTGGACAACTGAAAGTTTGGACAGGAAGTACTGTAGCTTACAGTTAAACCTAATTTAATGTCGCCGTGCGTGTATTGCACGAGTTTGCACGAACCAAAAATGACGTTATCATGGCCCTCGCGCACCGTTCATTCAGAAATGTGTCATGTGTCGTGCACCTCCTGACATTTTGTAGGTCAAAAAGAGTGCGCCTACTGCCTTCCACAACAATGTTGTGGTGAAATGGCGACTATTAAGGCCATGGCCATACTGTCCGCGCACTTCACCCACGGCTATAGATTTTGCTTTAGTGTGCCCGTTTTCGTTTGAAACTAAACACATTTGACTTTTGACATTTTTACTTTTACCTGATCTCAATTTAACCCTGAGATACCGTATTTTCCGCACTATAAGGCGCACCGGATTATAAGGCGCACCTTCAATGAATGGCCTATTTTAGAACTATTTTCATATATAGGGCGCACCGGATTATAAGGCGCATAGAATAGAAGATACTGCAGTCAAACGTTTGACTGGGTTTGCGTTATGCATCCACTAGATGGAGTTCGTGTGCGGATGGAGAGATTACGTCTTTTCATAAAACGAAAGCACCAAGAAGGACCGCCTCGAAAACATCGATGTTCATGTCCCGTGCTAGCGCTGTTGCCTTCATTCGAATAGTGACTGTAGAGACGCTTCTACTTGCTGCTCTCTGTTCAACAACCCACTGTTCCAGTTTGTCCTCTAACTGTGGCCATCTCGCTTTGTTCCCTCGGAAACTCTGTTTAGTCTTTTTTACTTGGCGCAGGTCATCTTCTTGCTTCCTCCACTTCCGTACCATTGATTCATTAATGTTGAATTCTCTCGCTGCTGCTCTATTCCCATATTCTACTGCGTGACCGATAGCCTTGAGCTTGAACTCTGCGTCGTAAGCGTGTCTCTTGAAAGGTATCATTTTGGGGTCTTTATACACACACAAGTGATGTGGGACTGTGAGTAAGCACAGTAGCGGTGTTTACTGACTACGGTGCTGCAAGCGGTGCGGCTTTGTAGTTTACCAGTCGTACTGAAACATTTTATTATTATTAAATTGTTTTTATTGGTTTTTCATACTGAAACATTTTGAAAGAGCGCCTTGATTCATATATAAGGCGCTCCGGATTATAAGGCGCACTGTCGTTTTTTTAGAAAATTAAAGGCTTTTAAGTGCGCCTTATAGTGCGGAAAATACGGTACTCTAGTATCACAATGAGTGAAACATATCTATAGTTGCTTCTCTGTAGTTGCTTGCCTAACTCACGTTGTCATTACTTCTAACTCCTCCTCTCTCACGTTGTCATTACTTCTAACTCCTCCTCTCATGTTGTCATTACTTCTAACTCCTCCTCTCATGTTGTCATTACTTCTAACTCCTCCTCTCTCATTTTGTCATTACTTCTAACTCCTCCTCTCTCACGTTGTCATTACTTCTAACTCCTCCTCTCATGTTGTCATTACTTCTAACTCCTCCTCTCTCACGTCATTACTTCTAACTCCTCCTCTCTCATGTTGTCATTACTTCTAACTCCTCCTCTCTCACGTTGTCATTACTTCTAACTCCTCCTCTCATGTTGTCATTACTTCTAACTCCTCCTCTCTCACGTTGTCATTACTTCTAACTCCTCCTCTCTCATGTTGTCATTACTTCTAACTCCTCCTCTCTCACGTTGTCATTACTTCTAACTCCTCCTCTCACGTTGTCATTACTTCTAACTCCTCCTCTCATGTCATTACTTCTAACTCCTCCTCTCTCACGTTGTCATTACTTCTAACTCCTCCTCTCTCATGTTGTCATTACTTCTAACTCCTCCTCTCTCACGTTGTCATTACTTCTAACTCCTCCTCTCTCACGTTGTCATTACTTCTAACTCCTCCTCTCATGTTGTCATTACTTCTAACTCCTCCTCTCTCATGTTGTCATTACTTCTAACTCCTCCTCTCTCACGTTGTCATTACTTCTAACTCCTCTCTCACGTTGTCATTACTTCTAACTCCTCCTCTCTCATTTTGTCATTACTTCTAACTCCTCCTCTCATGTTGTCATTACTTCTAACTCCTCTCTCACGTTGTCATTACTTCTAACTCCTCCTCTCTCACGTTGTCATTACTTCTAACTCCTCCTCTCTCATGTTGTCATTACTTCTAACTCCTCCTCTCTCATGTTGTCATTACTTCTAACTCCTCCTCTCATGTTGTCATTACTTCTAACTCCTCCTCTCATGTTGTCATTACTTCTAACTCCTCCTCTCTCATGTTGTCATTACTTCTAACTCCTCCTCTCTCATGTTGTCATTACTTCTAACTCCTCCTCTCTCACGTTGTCATTACTTCTAACTCCTCTCTCACGTTGTCATTACTTCTAACTCCTCCTCTCTCATTTTGTCATTACTTCTAACTCCTCCTCTCATGTTGTCATTACTTCTAACTCCTCTCTCACGTTGTCATTACTTCTAACTCCTCCTCTCTCACGTTGTCATTACTTCTAACTCCTCCTCTCTCATGTTGTCATTACTTCTAACTCCTCCTCTCTCACGTTGTCATTACTTCTAACTCCTCCTCTCTCATGTTGTCATTACTTCTAACTCCTCCTCTCTCACGTTGTCATTACTTCTAACTCCTCCTCTCTCATGTTGTCATTACTTCTAACTCCTCCTCTCTCATGTTGTCATTACTTCTAACTCCTCCTCTCTCACGTTGTCATTACTTCTAACTCCTCCTCTCACGTTGTCATGACTTCTAACTCCTCTCTCACGTTGTCATTACTTCTAACTCTCTCACGTTGTCATTACTTCTAACTCCTCCTCTCTCACGTTGTCATTACTTCTAACTCCTCCTCTCTCACGTTGTCATTACTTCTAACTCCTCCTCTCTCATGTTGTCATTACTTCTAACTCCTCTCTCACGTTGTCATTACTTCTAACTCCTCTCTCACGTTGTCATTACTTCTAACTCCTCTCTCACGTTGTCATTACTTCTAACTCCTCCTCTCTCATGTTGTCATTACTTCTAACTCCTCTCTCACGTTGTCATTACTTCTAACTCCTCATGTTATCATTTCTTCTAACTCCTCATGTTGTCATTTCTTCTAAGTCCTCATGTTATCATTTCTTCTAAGTCCTCATGTTATCATTTCTTGTAAGTCCTCATGTTGTCATTTCTTCTAAGTCCTCATGTTGTCATTTCTTCTAAGTCCTCATGTTGTCATTTCTTCTAAGTCCTCATGTTGTCATTTCTTCTAAGTCCTCATGTTGTCATTTCTTCTAAGTCCTCATGTTATCATTTCTTCTAAGTCCTCATGTTATCATTTCTTGTAAGTCCTCATGTTGTCATTTCTTCTAAGTCCTCATGTTGTCATTTCTTCTAAGTCCTCATGTTGTCATTTCTTCTAAGTCCTCATGTTGTCATTTCTTCTAAGTCCTCATGTTGTCATTTCTTGTAAGTCCTCATGTTGTCATTTCGTCAGTGGTACCCTCAGGAGGAGTAGAAAGGGTACCATGCATGCAGCGCCTTCACTCCATTCTGCCCACACAAAGATTTGAAGAGGTCTCCCCTCCCACCATGGCACTGAGGAATATCCTTCAAGAAAACATGAATGACATGCCTAACAAGCATATCAGAAAGGAGCAGTCGAGAAAGGGACTCCTGTCTATATGTGCTGTCCTGACGAGGAGACCTCTCTCTTGGTCTAGACTCCAGGTGTATTTAACCAATAGCATGTCATGTTTTATGTACTCTGCATTTTATATATTTGATATAGTGGCGTACGCTCCTGGATGGTTGTGTGCTGTATGTTTGTGCCGCTTTATTTTCAAAACTGTACTGAAAATGTTCTATGTACAGTTCAGATGGACGAAGAAGCGATTATCCTTTGTTAAATTTGTAACCATGTTTGTTCAGTTCATTTATTAATGTTTTGTTTACTTATCTGGTGTTGATATAATCCCTGTCTGTGCTCTTCCATTTAATCATCTTTAGGCTAAATATTAGAGACCTTTATATACCTTTTGAGTTGTATGTTAATTAGCCCATTGATCAAATGATGATCACTTGAGCTCTGTAAAGCAGTTCTAATGATATATGTTGAGAATAGGTACTAATCTGTTTGTGTTCACAGTGCATTTCAAAGTCCTTCCCTCAGATGCCGTATATGGCATCTGTATCAAGTTTAGCTTAGTTCAAGTTAGTTATTAATAAATATATGAAAAGGAATAATGGACTACTGAATGTCTGTCCAACTACCATACATTGACTGAAAATATAGCATTTCTGTTGAGGCCTAGGCTTGGACCAAAAGTGATAACATCATGCATGCACTTTCAACTGAGTGGCACAAAGGAAAGGCCTTGCTGCTTGACAAAAAGAGATTTCAAGACGCATGATTTGAAGCCAACTTCAAAATCAGATTTTTTTCTATTTCCAGCACAAGGCAAAAATGACAAAATATTTAAGGCATTTGTTTGAATCTAATATTCTGGGAAGGATAATTGAGTATATATTGGCAATATGACAATTCTCTAAGTGTATCCTAGATTTTACCTGCTGTAAATCTCAGATATCTCATATCTCTATTTTACTCCTTTATCCAAAGGACGTTATGTGGTGAAACATTGAAGTCTCAAAGCAGCTTTTAAAGTACTGTACTACCTTTCCAACTCATAGCACACACTAATAGAGCCATACCTCTGATTTCTGAGGTCTAAAAATACAATAGACTCAAAGTACATGTTAAGTCTAGGCCAGATAAAGTGAATAACTACATTTGTAAAGTTAACATTTTTAGTAGCACCATGTTCTCCATTTTGTGGGGCATAGTTTGTATTCTGTGGATAAAAGGTATTGTCTGTCAGCCGACCATGCGTTAATAGCCTGTATATTTAACGCATTACTTGTTAGACCTTCTTGTTTTTCTAGAAGTTACAGTATGTGCTGCTATTTCTTAGTATCAGCTAATACAAAATAAAGCACTACCATTCATGGTCAATTTGCAGTCTGTGTTTATTTTATTTTGTAGGTTTTTAATTTACTGTCTTAAATGTTTTTAGCATAACAGTCAATTCATGACAATGAATGGCTGCTTATGATGTTGACAAAAAGGCATTATAATTGTAGTGATGATGATTGTTATAGCTAAATTGCCATGGTTTAGAGTGTAGTTAAATAAATGGCTATCACGACTTTTATCATTGCTGATCTTATTACCTGGTAGATACTGGGTTTGTCTTAATTAATGCAAACTCAATTAAACGTAAGACTCCAATCAGTAACAGTAAAACAAAAAGGGATCAATAGGAATAAAGTGGCTCAGTAAATGTAGAGCATTGTTGTGTCAACATTGCTGCAACACTTCCATGTTCTACATGCCTGCTCCGCACACACGTGTGCAGTGTTCCACCTCTATCGCTAGGGGCAGTCTTTCGCTTGAAATACATTGCGGGAGTGTAGAAGAAGACTGGTGTTGTGTAGCAGCCCGGACTAGCGTGTGTCAAGTTTAGTTGGTTGGAAACCACTTTATTGTGATGGCGAACATACAAGTCAACGGGCCTTTGTGAAAACGGAGTAAGTATAAGTCCAGTTGACTATGTGTTTGATGGGAATTGATTTTCCGTTGCAGGGGACTGTCTTTTGTTGAGCCAAAGTAACTTTATTTAATGTGTCGGCATGTAGTGGTGCACATGAATCTGTACTAAGAAGTGGATAGAAGTGGAGTGTTTTTTCACTGTTGGTCTGAATCTATGGTGTTGGAAGCTGTGGACGTTGGATGTGTCGATAATGTAATGCTTATTATGCTATGATAATGTTATCGATATATTTATTAGCTGTGTGTCTCCAGCAAGGTGCTATGATAATGTTATCGATATGTGTGTGTCTCCAGCAGGGTGCTATGATAAAGTTATCGATATGTGTGTGTCTCCAGCAGGGTGCTATGATAATGTTATCGATATGTGTGTGTCTCCAGCAAGGTCCTATGATAAAGTTATCGATATGTGTGTGTCTCCAGCAGGGTGCTATGATAATGTTATCGATATGTGTGTGTCTCCAGCAAGGTCCTATGATAATGTTATCGATATGTGTGTGTCTCCAGCAGGGTGCTATGGTTTCTGGTCAAACCTTGTGGAAATGAGGCCCCAGACTTCAGCTAGGTGAGCAGGCTACAGGACATCCACTGCAAACATTGAAGTAGCATGTTCTGCAGGTATGGAAATCATAGCATCAGAAGCTATCCATGGTTAATGCCTGCAGTCTATTTAATGCAATACCAACTAAACAGTCTCTTAATAATAGATATTGTCTCTGGCCTCATCTGGCCTGTTTACACCACTGGTTCATTATGTTCATTATGTCTATTGTTTCAGCACTGTTTTCATTATACACACTTGCATTGCTGGCTGACATCAACCCACCTGATAGAATAACTACCCCAGCAGAGGCAATTCATGGAGGTATTGGAATGTTTTTATTGGTATAACAACAAGAAAACAGCATTCTTTTATTTGGAAACGTATGCTACATTGCATATATTTAAAATAAGTTGTGTTTTTGTTTTCCTGGTGTTGTGCAACAGTTACCTCTGTTGGAAAAGGACAGCGCTCTGGCGCATGGAGAAGCTTGTGAAAGCCGTGACGCAAAACGAAGAGAAGAGGTCTTAATGGCCGCAGCTGTTTCAGGTACAATGTATTTAATTATGTGTGGCTTTGCTCCTGTTATTGTTGTAGTAGTCGCCCTATTCAAGTATCGTGTGTGTGTGTGTGTGTGTGTGTGTGTGTGTGTGTGTGTGTGTGTGTGTGTGTGTGTGTGTGTGTGTGTGTGTGTGTGTGTGTGTGTGTGTGTTGTGGATAGGACAATGGGTTGAAGAAGAGAGGGAATGACCTGTAGCATAGGACCACAGTTGGGAATGGACCTTGGGTCACTACAGTGCGTATTGCCTACATGGTTAGGGCCCTAGCGTGTTGAGCTTCTGAGCTGCCCCAACTGTCCGAAGGGGTTTTGAAATAGACCGGTTTTGAAATCAGGTTGGTCGTTAAATACTGCCTGCCAGTTTGGTTTTAACAATGCACTAGCCCAAAACATTCTGTATAAATGATGCTGCCCCTCGCATAGCAATGGGATGCAGCAAGAAAAATATATTTGTGTATTACATTTTGTGTTACTGTGTGTATTGCATGTATAGGTAGTGTAATATTTCCGAGCTGTTATGCATTTGAACACGTAATCAATACAAAACCATTGGCTCAACAGCGAGTGGTTAGTGGTGAAGATAGTGGGCACAGTGTGTTGGCTAAACAGAATGTCTTTACAATGAAGTTGGAGTCAAACATTACAGAATAAAGCTTTAATATGGATGGCAAAATCCTGCATCGTATCTTTTTTTTCTATTAAATAGAAGAAAAAGGGTAGATAAAACATATTACCCAGTTACAATTGTTACTAAAGTATAGCAAAACCTATTCAGAAAGTTTTTCAATGTTTTTTTTTATTTGATTGATATTTTAAGTCCATCATGTGTACTGCAGGATTGCAGGATTACAATACATTTCAACATCTGCCCTACTGACATCACAATTCGATTTTGAAGAGGCTCGTAATTGCTAATGAAGAGCTCGCCATCACCATATCTCACCCCTTCAATTGTCTTGTAGATTAAATAACCACAACCATTTAGGTCGTTGAAAATGACTTGGATTGATAATATTACATTTATTCCTCGCAGGGCAAGAACAGGATTCCAAAATCCTCTCCACTTTAAGCCCCACATCACATAAGCGCGAGAGGAAGAAAAATACAAGATATTTGGACTATGAAATGGAAGAGAAACCTGAAACCCCCGGTCCAAAGCAAAAGCGACGAGGAAGGCCCCCCAAAAAGAACTCTGTGGACACAGACGCCCCTCAACTAAAAGTGCGTTGTGGTACAAAAGCTGCAGAAATAATTGAAGAAGGTGACAAGAGCCCTGAAAAGCAGGGACCCATGAAAAAGCGGCGAGGGCGCCCTCCCAAAAAGAAATCCAGAAGTCAACAAAGAAACGATGGGGATAAGAAAGCTATAGAACCAAATGATGGAGGTGACCAAGAAACAGGGTCCCATATATCGTCTGCAGAACCTTCTCTGAAATCTCCTGACAGTACCCCCAAAGGCAGAAAGAAAACCCCTGCAAGGAAGACACCTGCCAGGAAAACTAAAACCAAAGCCCTCTCGGCAGCAGAGGCCGAAAAAGCTTTTTCTGAGCAGCAACCAGAGAAGCCAAAGCCAAAAAGGAAGTACTTGAGGAAGAAGGTGACAGTGCAGGAAATGGCCCCCATGTCACAAAAGGAGCCGGAGGAGACCTCCGCTATGCCAGACGTGGAGACCAATCTGGGTGGCCGTCCGAGAAGAAGTGCGGCTAAAACGTATGTTGCATTCAGTCCCCCATACGTTATTTACTGATATTTCCACCGTGGTCAACCTCAAGCTGCTGTAGGGAAGCTTTGAGAGTCGCAAAGAGAGGGACCAAAAAGAGCCCAAGAGACGGAGCAAGATTTTTAATATAAGTTAAATGCATTTGATGACAGGCAAGATAGATTCCCCGAACCAATAAGGGCATTTCTGGCCCTGATTGGCCAGAAATGAGCGGGAAGCAGTCAAAATCCAAATAGTCTCTTACAGAGGCAGAACAGATATTCTCTCAGGCATTTATGTATCTAATAGATGATGAATGGCTTATCCATTCCTAATGGCTTAACAGGAAGATAGGTTAAGGCTCCTACCCACCCATTCTAGGGCCACCGACTCGGTCTATGGCCCCCGACTCGGCCTAAGGCCACCGACTCAGTCTAGCCATGTCCATTTCTGCCGAGATATGGACCCATCAACAAGTAAAGTGCTGGCTCCGGGCCGAACACCATCAAGTAGTGAAACAGTAGTGAAAAGTGGGCGGTGCAGTTCACTAATGGCCATTAGAAGACCTTTCTGATTCTTACAGGGAACCTGTAAACCTTACATTTTAAAGTTTCTATAAACAGTAATTGTAGATCAGCAAAGAATCACCAGAATACTAATTCTATTTTGTATATATTGGCCACCCCATTTATTTATATTTTTTATTTGAGACAGTCAATCAATCAAACTATAAAATGTTTTAGTGCTGCTAAAGCTTTTGTAATACAAACCCATCCCCGAATGGATGAGCAGTTTGTCATTACTGTAGCCAGTGGGGAGGGAGGGGTTCGGCACAGGAGGGCAGAACATACTCCATGGGCCCTTATTTAGTCAAGGATGGGCCCTTATTTAGGAAAGGATGGGCCCTTATTTAGGAAAGGATGGGCCCTTATTTAGGAAAGGATGGGCCCTTATTTAGGAAAGGATGGGCCCTTATTTAGTAAAGATGTAAAGGGGTTTAAATTGTGCCTGGCCAGTGTGTCTTAGAGAGCGTGGACGTCAAAATTGGAACCAAGCGGTTATCAGATCCTGAATGTAGGCCTAGATCACACATATGGAAGGCTATTTCAAAAACAAAATGATAAATAACATTATCCCTTGCATTGTAGTTAGTCTAATGGCCTATTCTGAAAGAGTTCCATTTTTATAAATAAAAAAAGCATAGATAATCTACAAAAGGATATGAATGCTTATGTAGAGACTTAAAGTATATATACAATCGATAAATAAAGTAAGAGTTATATTTTTACCTGAATGATTGAAAGGCCAGAAAAGGTAATGTGGATTCTTGTGACCGGTCATCATGATCTTTCCGGCACACGCCTTCGATGTTGTCGGGCAGCAGAAATAATGTGTGAGTGGGACACTGCTAGAAATGATTTCTTTATCATTTTTTTCCTGTTTAATTTGTCCTTTCGTTTCAGCGCACATCATTTCTGTTTCCTCTCTAGGCTTTTTCCACCTACTCAAGTCTAGACAAACGTTATTCAAAACTCATGCTGTCATCGGTGAAGGTGGCGTCGAATAATGTAACTGGCAAACGGGACTCACCCACGTAGGCCTACTAGGACCACCTTAAACCATGGGATTCCTTTTTGAAAGCCTTTTTGAGGCAGGTTTCGCTCACTCCCTTCTTAAGGATGTCGCTGCTGTGTGTTCTTGGCAGTGCGTTGAAGTACCTTCATTCTATGGCTCAAGAGAGCCTCAGCTGTCCAGAGACGTCCGAGTCCCGCAGCGGCAGCCCGGACTCACTGTCTGACCGACCAGGACGAAGTCAAGCTGCAGGTATGCTACGCACCCGGCTGGGGTGATTGTATTCAGGGGTTTTCCTGGTAGCACTGGTAGCATCTGGCTGGGATGATTGTATTCAGGGTTTTTCCTGGTAGCATCTGGCTGGGATGATTGTATTCAGGGTTTTTCCTGGTAGCATCTGGCTGGGGTGATTGTATTCAGGGTTTTTCCTGGTAGCATCTGGCTGGGATGATTGTATTCAGGGTTTTTCCTGGTAGCATCTGGCTGGGGTGATTGTATTCAGGGTTTTTCCTGGTAGCATCTGGCTGGGATGATTGTATTCAGGGTTTTTCCTGGTAGCATCTGGCTGGGATGATTGTATTCAGGGTTTTTCCTGGTGGCATCTGGCTGGGATGATTGTATTCAGGGTTTTTCCTGGTGGCATCTGGCTGAAATAAAAGCAGCCGTGAGCACCTGTTTGTGAAGGCAGAAGAGACTCAGGTGAAGTTCCTCTGACAGCCGGGGGTTTGATGCAGAGTGACCTTTCACCGTCGTAAGTAAATGTGGGGGGGGGGGGGGGGGGGGGGGGGGAGGAATGGGATTTAATTCTCGCAATGCAAGCGAATACATTTCTTCTTGGCATGGTAAGGATCTCAGTGGTAAGTTCGTCTCCATATTATGGAGACACTCGTATTAATGAGTTTTGGCCATAGACTACTGCGAGGCGGCAATTCAATTCAATGTGTAGAAGGTGAACATTTTCCGCTGATGGTTGCAAAAATCCCAAGCAATTGCACCTATAACATCAAATCTACAGCTTCACGGCTGTCCGCTACAAACCAATGGGTGGTTATATTATTAATTGTATATTAATATTTGTAACCCCTTTTGTCCTGCAGGCGCCACTAGGTGTAAAAAGAGGAAGCGTCTTAATCGTGATGACCTTGAGGAAAATGAAGAGTTCATCCCCAGCGGTGGTGATGAAGAGATGCTGGACGACATGGAGGAGGAGGAGACCGAGGATCTGGACTCCGAACTGGAACCTGCAACTCAATACTTCAATAAAAGCAATGCAAGTACTTTTGCTCCTTCGGTGGGGAGGATGTTTTGAATGTAAAGAAAAAGGGCTGACCACTGACAGAAGATGCATGTTGTTGCAGTACCTCTCTCTGATGCATCGCACTGCTTTGAGCTTGACAATGCTCCTGGTCAGAGAATGGCGGCATATAACTGCAAAAACCGCGAGCACAAAGGACTGTCACAGGCGCACACAACCATCACATATATGCACACAAATAATTATTGCGACCACTTTTACTGCGCTCGCGAGCAAAGACAGCATTTGTGCGCACGGGGATGCCAGTTTCGTGCTACTTCACTTTATTTGCGCGCTCAATTAAGGTATTTTTCCTCACATGCTTTATTATTGCTCTCGTGAGCAGGGAAATACTGCACGCACAATAACAATCCACGGATGTGTTGCTTGTGCGCGTGTGCAGTCGTTTTTGCTCACGGGTTTTGCCAGTGAAATGCCGCCAACTCAGAGTTTGTATGTTAAAGAGCAAATTGCAGGTTTGCAGCCCCATCTCCTTATTTAGCTATTTAACTGGGGGTGCAAAACTGCAATAAATTATGTAGCAAATAAAGAACAAATTGAAAAGCAGAATTGCTTTTTTTATGTCATTGAATCAATCTGAAATGTTCTCACAAGAGACGGTGCTGGGTCAGCACGCTGATGTGAATGCTTCCATATCTTTATTACATCTTGTGTCAACAGACACTCCACAGAAGAGTTTTTGGCATAGCCGCTAACGGGCTGCCCAATGCCATGATGAAGCCAGCGTGGGACACGTACATAGCCAACAAGAAGTTGTACGTAACCTCCTCTTCCTTTTTGTTGTTTGTGGGAAATTGTAATACGATGATATGGCTTCTAGCAAATAAGACAAACGAGTTGGATGCAAGTAGCATGTTGTTGATTTCCGTTTTTCATCCTGTAGCCGAGAAGAGCACTACTGTAGCTGGGTGTTCCCAGAGTGGATCCCCTCGGTGAACGACTGGAACGTGGTCCCCAAGAGGTATTCATCCCTAATTGAAACACAGAACCAAACAACACAGACACCATCATAAATAACAAATAACCCGTGTTTCACTAGAGATCACTCAGGTTTCACCGAGGTTGGTCTTGGATTCATCTTCACCCGCTAAAGAGCTGATGCTGTTCTGTATCAGCTCATTTGGATCTAATGAACCACAAGCTCTTGAGTCTTACAAAAGGAGAGCTCATGACAGGTCTCTTTTCTTATGGATTCTTTCAGTGAGTTGGAGAAGTATTTACCCCAGGAGTTGCAGTCTGCTGCTTTCAAAGTTTCTAGAGAGGGCCTCGGCACCAAGGAGACAACGCTGCAAAGACTCGACAGGTGGAAATATGATCATGGGTTACTTGGAACACCTAGGCAATTGAAAAGTAGAGTACACATTAAGGGCTTCATACCACTGTTCTGAAAGTATCACAGCATGAACTTCGCTTCCAAGAACAATTAAAACCCTTGATGTCATTGTTCCGGGATTTGCGTTGATCCATTGATCCAATTCTGGAAAATTATTTCAGTGGTCAATTTTGTGGAAACTTGATGTTGCGACTTTCACAACATGCGCATGAACCAGTACCCTCATATATTACAAAACAGCCCGGCGCGATGGTTCCCCTTAGCACAAAAACAAAAGAAAACACACAGCACACAGCATGAACCAGTACCCTCATATATTACAAAACAGCCCGGCGTGACGGCTCCCCTTAACACAAAAACAAAAGAAAACACACAGCACACATCTGGCCATCAATCTATTGGTTAAACATTTATACAATGTTTATTGACATTGCAATGGGAATGACCACAGCAGCTACATGCGGTACACACACAAATGAACAGAGGTGCAGCTGGGAGGAGTTGGAGCATTAAAAGGCAGCTGTGGGTTGTGATACGGTCAAGTAAACATCCGATTATTCCTCCGCGTTGCTTCTGAAGAAACCATAACGATTGAACTGATGGCAGGTTCCAAGTCACGGACCCCCACCCAGAGCGTCTGGACATGATGATGTTTGTGGGGGGTCCAGTGTGGGCGCTGGAGTGGTGTCCGTTGCCGGACGGCGCCACAGCCCACCAGTACCTGGCTGTGGCCTGCCACCAGGGGATGGACCAGCAGCACGTCTTCAGCCAGACGTACGTGGGACATGGCCTGATCCAGCTGTGGGACGTGGGCAGAATGGATCACAGCAGCAGGTAAAGGCCCGCAGGTGTTTGTTGTTGTTGTCAACAGCATCTCAATACGACAAATGGATCCTTTTTTAACCTGAGTTTTTTTATGTTTGTATTAATTGTATTTCTGACCATAGCCATTGGGTTGGTGGTTACTAGGCATTGGGAGTGAGCTTTACACTGGAGGTCACTCTCTCACACTCCCCTCCCTAAACCTCCCCATCTGAGTCATTTTTAAGCTACTAGCGTCTCAATGGCGGAATTATAGCGGTGAGGCATCATTCATTTGAGCACGGCTAGGTGTGCTGTCCTCTTCCTTTAACCACGTGCTAAAGGTCTAGTTAACAAATCAGGATGCTCGCTTGCAACTACTTTTCTAACTTTTAATTAAATCCCTTTGGACGTGTGTATTGTTGTGCTTCCAACGGCCCCTCCTCTTCTTGCGTTGAGAACAGCTGTTTCTGCTTTGCTCTCCTCCATCTGTCCACTGTGAAGGGCCGAGGCAGGCCGAGCGTCTCTAGCCTACGGTCTGGGCCAAGATAAAGGCTTCGTCTGGCAGCTCAAGTGGTGTCCCGCGGGCGCCTGGGAGCCCCCCACCTGCAGCAGAAAGGTAGGAGGACCAGTCAAAGGCTTCAGTGTCTTTGGTCAACTATCGGTATGCCGATGTCCAACAGTTACCAAATACCTTTTATGTCAATGATTGTCATCTGATCTCGTCGGAGTGACCATTGATGCTTTCTATTGTGCCCTCGATAAATGCACAATAGGCACAAACGTAAAAAAAAATGTCATCACAATATTGCCTTTGAGGTATTCGGGAGAGCGATATTTGATTTGACGCGTTGTTCTCTCTCAGGCTCCCTTCCTGCAGCGCCTGGGCCTGCTGGCCGTTGCCGTCTCTACTGGTGTGGTCAGCATCTACAGTCTCCCCCACCCCCAGGCTCTGTGTTCCAGCAGGCCCCTGCCCTCAGGTACGCTTTACAACCGCGGTGTTTTCACGTACAGAGGACAACGGAAGACATGTAACCCTGACCCTGTACCATGATCAGAAGGAGAAGGAGAGGACGTTTTTGGTCAACTTCTTCCTTTCTTTGATAACATTTAAAGACCGACGGTGAAAATCACATTTTAACGCGCTCCCGGGAATAACGCCGTCATCGTTTTGTGGACTCAAACGGCCGCGTTATATTGCAGTTGAAGTATGTGTGTACATAGATAGATAGATAGATAGATAGATAGATAGATAGATAGATAGATAATTGCTTAATTCCTCAACATGTCAACAAAGTGCATCCTAAATGCCATGGAGATGATGCATTTCACCTAAGTGCTGAGCTTAACCCTAAAGTCAACACAAGAGCTTAAGTAACGGAAATCCAAAACAATTCACAAAGCAGCAAACTCCCATGCTACCCCAGTCACCCTTTGATCAGAGGTTATCGTTCTTCATGGGGATGGGCAGAAAGGGACTCTACATACAGACTGGAGCTAACGATTTGGTACAAGTTGGCTATGTTGTTGGCTATGTTGTTGGCTATGTTGTTGGCCCTTTTTTTGATTTATCTGACTTCTGTTCGACATGCCACCACAGAGATGTTGCACTTGATTATTTTTGCAGAATAGGGGGCAGTGCTTTTTTTTTTGGGCTCTTTGCATATTGATTGCGTGTAATTACATGAAACAGCTCTAGATAGGCATTTAACTACAGGAACAAGCTCCAGATAGATTTGCAATTACAGGAAAAAGCTCCAGATAAATACAGGAAGTAGCTCCAGATAGATTTGTAATTACAGGGAGTAGCTCTAAATAGATGTGTACTTACAGGAAGTAGCTCCAGATAGATGTGTACTTACAGGAAGTAGCTCCAGACAGATTTCTAATTACATGAACAGGAACAACAAGGTAGGGTAGCCGGTCCCAAAAAAACATTTTGTATCCAAAAATCATCGTCGTTCTGCGGGCAATAATAAAATAATAATAAAAGTGTAATATCCTTTGAGTAAACTGTATACAATAATCCTATTTGATTTGATCTACTAGGGGAAATTCCCCGTCCGCATTTTACCCATGCTAGCTAGGAGCTAGGAGCAGTGGGGGCCGGAGGGCGGAGCCCGGGAACCAGCTCCAGATGTAGTGCCCTTGCCTTGGTTAATGGCAGGAGTGTTAACATGCATGTTTTTTTGTAGTGGGGGGGGAACCCCACATGAACACGGGGAGTACATACAAACTACAATTATAATTTTTCAAATACTGGGTTTGGGGTTTCCGCAAGACCTGCCTGCGCATCACCAGTGCGGTTGCATCTGGCCTGGATCACACAGACCCCATAGAAGGCTGACCTCCTTGTCTGGAGGTCATGAGAACAGTAATATGGGTTTAGATTGACATTTTCTATGGATATAGCGACAGGAAATAGAACTATGTATTAAGGATGAAACTCTTGCCTCAAGCTATTGGATTCAATCATTTTTATCACATCAAATCCTGGTCCAAATGTCCCCACGGGATTCAACACAATGACAGCAAGTTGCCTTAATAAGAGGCTTTTTGTATTTTATTTGTATTGGTGAGGTGGATGGGCTGATTCTGCTCAGATTCCATTCAAACTTTCCCAGCAGTCAGGCAGTTTCAAACCCTGCTGACAATCTTAGTGTCTCAGTGGGCATAAAATAGCTGGGTCCATGTTGAATTCATGGCTGCTTTATGGGTAAACCAGCCATCTACTTGTGGTCTGGGCTGTCCGTTTAATCTAGCCGTCAAGGGTCATTGAATGTATATATTTAGTGCCCCGTCATCATATATTGCCACTGAAATGGAAGGTTTCTGTGCACTCCCATTTCAAGGTATCAACTGCATAAAGCCAAACGAAAAGGTCTGCATTGTGCAACTGTATCTTCAGCAGTGGTGTTGTATAGTTTATTGTGTTGGGTGTACTGTGATGACAACATATAGGCTAACCTATATGTTGGCTAACCCGGGAGCTACCCTGAGCATGAAAGCGTTGCGTGTCCTTATGACCTGCTCCACCGGACACATCGCTGTGTCTCATCGGGAGCACATAGGAGAATATAGAATAAACAGCTGAGTGCTCAGCTATATATGGTTTTATATGTATGGTTTTTCATTGTTCTGTCGAACAATCTCAAGTGGATTGTGCATAGTTAATGTTTAGTCATTTAACACCTGAAGCTCCAATCACCGCACCAATTGTCCTCCAAATGTTGTCTTTCTTTAAATTGTCTAAAAACTATAATGTTACTTATCCTTGTGCATTTTAAAGTGGGAACTTGGAGTGGATCTTTCCTAGCTGGTCTTTGGTGTATACCTGTGTACCACGTAGACCAGCGATCCTCAGGGTTTCTTCTGTGGTTCAGTACCATCGGGTTTCTGCTGCATTTGCATTGACTCCTCAATTTTAGTTTACGTGAGGAAGGGGCTATAGTACTATTGCTGTTCCTCCTATTTGTCCATAGCCAATTGTAATCAGTACAGCCCACTCATTCCGACATGACATTTTTTTAATTAGTCCCCTGTTCAATCCCCTGTTAATCGGGGCTTCAGGGAGCAACCTTTTGTGTATATTGATTCTAACCGTAAGTAAGTGAAAACCGTGATGTTAAAAAAACAGGACATATGAGACACAACAAATGTAATGGTCATGGCTTGAGAAGTGTGTGTGTGTGTGTGTGTGTGTGTGTGTGTGTGTGTGTGTGTGTGTGTGTGTGTGTGTGTGTGTGTGTGTGTGTGTGTGTGTGTGTGTGTGTGTGTGTGTGTGTGTGCCCACAGTGTCACAACAGACAGGATGGATGATAAAAATATGTGTGTGAGCAGTTTTATGACACAGGATGGGGCGGGGAGAGGCTTCACTGTCACAGATGATTGAGGAGCCCCCTGGGGTTGGGGCCACATAATGACGCCAGAGTGGGGGTTTGACATTGGGGTCAGACGCTGAATGAGGATTGCTAAGAAGGGGAATATCCTGTGGCACGGCGCCGAACACACTGCATTTCTAGTGCAGCTCTCCAGTAGACAGGATCTATAATTGAAATGACAAAAAGAAAAGATGCATTGGTGCGTCGCTTGTTAGGGCCTCAGAAGCCCTTTTGTGTGCGTGTTGTGTGTGGTTAACGTCTTAATGATGTACTTTCTGAAACGACTGCTGTAATGAATTATCAGTGGTTCCTTCACAGCGCTCTTTATCGGATTACTATCTCTTCTGAGCTCAAACTGACCCAACCGTTAGTTCTTTGTTTGTCAAGCACTGACGGGGCAAGGCCCCTATTGTTATTGCAGTTTATTGCTATGCCGCATTCGCTAGTTCGGCACGTTCCTCTAGCTCCCGTTTACACATTGATCCAAAATCGTCCCAAACGTCCAAATCTTTACAGAGGATGGTACGACCTCTCCTTCATGCAGCTCGGTTCAGAGGCGCAACATGTACGTAACACAACATAACACACGCAAGTCATAGATGCACAATAAGGTTTATTTGGAACCACAACCAAAACCCATTGTGATATTGTGCAAGTGTACACACAACCGGAAGCGGGAAACCAAAAGGAACAAAAGACAGGCGTGTCGCCCGGGCCCACCTTGGACCAGGGTGCGATGCTAGTTTTTGTTCAGCGATACTTACTGAACAAAAACTGGAAATGTGAGCTACCAGATCAATCCCCCCCCTTACAAGTAACAACCTTGATCTATAACTAAACAACAGTCAGCTTCGGCGGAGTGAGCAGGCGAAGTCTCCCCTCTGCCTCTGGAGCTTCGGTGGCTTGACAGGAAGTGGAACCGAAAAGAAACCCAAGGCACCGATCCGCGTGCTCCACAATCGCCCCACTCGCGGCCCTTGTGACGAGTCAATAGAAAGTAAAGAAAATAGGACAAAGTGGGCATTACAGAGGAACCAATCAGAACCAGTCTCTAGCGCCACCAATGGGTCAAAGTAGCTACAGTTCAAAAGGCCTAATCTCAGGTACCAATATGCCTCACTCGCAAACTTGGTGTCAAATTATGCTGAGACCATTGACTTCCCTCAACCAGAACTTCCGCCATTTTGAATTATCTGCATAACCTACTTGGTACATCTCTTTTGAGGCCAGTTGTCCAATTCCAACCAATCCAACTCGAATTGATTCCCAAACTCTCACCGAATAAAAGTGATCAAAAGAGTTGTGCAGCTCAAAACTGTATTGGCCCCCAGAGAACGTATTGTGCGCGTACGCCTCTTTGACAGGAAATAGGCATATATATCTCCTGAACGACAATCAAACGATCAAATCACATCACATACCTAAAGTGGTCTGAGAACCCGCTTGTCTGTGGTCTACTAAGCAATGGTCTACTACTTCCAGCAGTAGAGGCACTGTCCTTTAGTCTTTGGTCTACTACTTCCAGCTGTAGAGGCACTGTCCTTTAGTCTTTGGTCTACTACTTCCAGCAGTAGAGGCACTGTCCTTTAGTCTTTGGTCTACTACTTCCAGCAGTAGAGGCACTGTCCTTTGGTCTACTACTTCCAGCGGTAGAGGCACTGTCCTTTAGTCTTTGGTCTACTACTTCCAGCAGTAGAGGCACTGTCCTTTAGTCTTTGGTCTACTACTTCCAGCGGTAGAGGCACTGTCCTTTAGTCTTTGGTCTACTACTTCCAGCAGTAGAGGCACTGTCCTTTAGTCTTTGGTCTACTACTTCCAGCGGTAGAGGCACTGTCCTTCAACACACATGTTGAAGGATACTAACTAAGCTTACTTTGGGTCAGTTGGCTGTAATGGGCTGGAAATCACAATCAGTGGTTGACTGTTCCAGCAGTAGAGGCGGTTTAGCCTCATAGCGGCCACTATGCCACACTGTAAGGCAGTTGACATTAGGGTGGCAGTTTATACTTTGGGTTAATAACTTTGAGTTACCTCTAGCAGTTGTCTGACTATTATTCACCATTTTCTAAATTTTCTGAATGTTTCCCACTTCATTTGGCTGCGCGCAGCTGCATGCTTGACACCGGTTATTGCTGCTTGAAGCTATAGTTGAATGTTTCATTGAAATTATTATATATTTTTTAGTTTCATCAGCCAATGTCTAGCTCTATACCACCTTTCCCTCAGACACAAGCCAGTCCCTCCACCACTGTCAGTCCCCTCCACCACTGTCAGTCCCCTCCACCACTGTCAGTCCCCTCCACCACTGTCAGTCCCCTCCACTGTCAGTCCCCTCCACCACTGTCAGTCCCCTCCACCACTGTCAGTCCCCTCCACTGTCAGTCCCCTCCACTGTCAGTCCCCTCAACCACTGTCAGTCCCCTCCACCACTGTCAGTCCCCTCCACCACTGTCAGTCCCCTCCACTGTCAGTCCCCTCAACCACTGTCAGTCCCCTCCACTGTCAGTCCCCTCAACCACTGTCAGTCCCCTCAACCACTGTCCGTCCCCTCAACCACTGTCAGTCCCCTCCACCACTGTCAGTCCCTCCACTGTCAGTCCCCTCCACTGTCAGTCCCCTCCACTGTCAGTCCCCTCCACTGTCAGTCCCCTCCACTGTCAGTCCCCTCCACTGTCAGTCCCCCCAACCACTGTCTGTCCCCTCCACCACTGTCAGTCCCCTCCACCACTGTCAGTCCCCTCCACTGTCAGTCCCCTCCACTGTCAGTCCCCTCCACCACTGTCAGTCCCCTCCACTGTCAGTCCCCTCCACTGTCAGTCCCCTCCACTGTCAGTCCCCTCCACTGTCAGTCCCCTCCACTGTCAGTCCCCCCAACCACTGTCAGTCCCCCCAACCACTGTCAGTCCCCTCCACCACTGTCAGTCCCCTCAACCACTGTCAGTCCCCTCCACCACTGTCAGTCCCCTCCTCTACTCTCAGTCCCCTCCTCTACTCTGTCCCCTACACTGTCAGTCCCCCCCTCTACTCTCAGTCCCCTCCTCTACTCTGTCCCCTCCTCTACTCTCAGTCCCCCCACTACTCTCAGTCCCCCCCCACTGTCAGTCCCCTCCTCTACTCTCAGTCCCCTCCTCTACTCTCAGTCCCCTCCTCTACTCTCAGTCCCCCCCACTGTCAGTACTCTCCACTGTCAGTCCCCTCCACTGTCCATCCAATCCCCTGTCATTCCCCCCCACTTCCCCCCCAGGCCTTACGGCCTTCCTACTGTCAGTCCCCCTTTTCTGTAAGTAAACAATAATGTTATTTTGTCGGCTTCGGTTGAGGCAGAATTATCCACTAGCTGCTAGATTCTTTTTATTACTCTTACGTTTATCTGACTATGTCCAGCAATTAAACTTGAATTTGAAACCATGGTCATTTTCCTTAGACGGTCTTATATCCTACAAGTTATAAAGTCAAGGATAGGTCTTTGCGCAACCTCAATCCGCCACCATCATTTAAGAGTTATGTTTTTATCTATGGTATGAATAAAGTGTCAGAAGTTTAGACTTTAGTTTCTGTATTGTTTTTCTTTTCGTTATTGCCAAAAAAAAGAATTTGATTAGTATGTCTTTATCTCAAAAGACAGTGGCGGTGTTGAGCGGGAGAGAAGACCTGCACTATACCATGGTATGGTAGAATACTGTCTAACGAGAACAACCATGCTTTCAAAATCATAAGTGAAACAGACGACTATTTGAGACTTTGTTTTAGAACTAAAGTAGTAGGCCTATACAAAATACTCTGTTCTATAGAGTTTTGTTTATTGTTAACAGAGACAATGGCTATATCTAAACGAAGGACTGCACTCACATGGTTGGATAAGTAACCTACAGCTCATATTTGAAAATGTTTCTCGCGCATTAACTTCACTACATATTGATTCACTAAGAGTTACAAGATCAGTCACCTGTTCCTGTTGATTATGTGGACAAACCTTAGTCTCATATCCATACCTACAACAGACAATACTTTAGTTCTGATTAGGTGGACAAACCTTAGTCTCATATCCATACCTACAACAGACAATACTTTAGTTCTGATTAGGTAGACAAACCTTAGTCTCATATCCATACCTACAACAGACAATACTTTATTTATGTTAGTCAACATCACATCAAGATGACCTAGTTTGGATAGTTGATGTAGTCTATTCGTATTTGCCTCCAGTTGTTGCTTTGTTTTGCTCCAGCTAACACTGTGACATAATCATGACATAGACTGAGAAAGGGTCTCTACTTCCATGCCACGATAACAAGTACACAAGGGGGCAGTAAAGTGTTTCTGAAACCAAATGTACATGATCCGGAAAGGCTCCATAGTCCTTTATTAAGCAATCACTGAAATCGAGTGAAAGTGCCATCTCTGGTGAATATGGGGCAATGCAATTGCTGTTTTTCATTTGCTCAAATAGGTCCATTCTCTGTGGGATGCTGTCCCAGTGTTATTGATTTCAGGGTTGGTCTTCAAACTCAACAACAACTGCCAGAATATGTACTTCATACGTTGCTATTCAACAGTTATTGTAGTGACTACGACGTCCATTGTCCTTTCGTGTCGCTCACTCTAGGGTTGGCTGGGTATGTGCAATATTAGACGCTTGTTGTCTTGTGAAAGAAGGAATGTCCAGATACAATTTAAATAAAATATCTTCATTTATTAACGATTGAATCTTTAACTGACTTATCCAAATAACGAAAGTAGGGATATAAAGGGAAAACAAAAAAACGGCAAGACTAGCAAGGTATAAAGACAGTGTGCTTTTCCAGCCGAACCCCCTCCCTGGCCTCCGGTCCTTTCCTTTTAAGGACAACTTGCCCTGTAGGGGGAGCACACGGCACAAACAGCAATTAAACTTGACACACACACACACACACACACACACACACACACACACACACACACACACACACACACACACACACACACACACACACACACACACACACACACACACACACACACACACACTACTACAAATTACAACTAAATAAAAACAAAGGGAATTGGCTCCTACAGTTATTCATAGCCCTAAGTTTGGGTTCCTGTGTAATCATAACTGATATGGTGCTTGATGATGATGATTTGTGATGAATAATTCTTTTTTTCTTTATAAAAACAGAAGCAGACAGCCAAGGTCTACCCATGTATCAGGTAGGCACGTTACGTTATTGGTCTAAACAAATATAAAGCTAAAGAAAGTAAAATGCCCCTTTTACCCAGATTTGCTCTTGAGTCTTTAGATATTAATCTAAAGACTGATTTGAGACTTTGACTTGACCTGTTCAGCTTATTTTGTGCTACTGCATTTCAGCATGAAGATTAGGACCTTTTTGAGATAAACCAGTGACTTGCTGGTTTTGTATTGTATTGAATGTCTTTAGTTTCTCGTCTCCCTAGGCCAAAGAGGTGTTGACGCTGAAGCTGGGCGCCTCCAAACCTCCCCACCATGATAAGAGTGGCCAGGTTTTGTCCATGGACTGGCTGCCTGATAAGCCACACAACATTATGGCCATCGGCTTCTATGACGGTACAACATTGTTTGTGTGTTTTAGCTTGAATCGCTCATTGATGCTCTTTCCATCATGTTTAAGGGGGCGCTATAATTCGCGGTCAAAGTTAAACGCTTAGCCCCAATTACCGAACAATTCTGGAACTTGGTGTACATGCCTTATTTCTCATGCTGAATATGTCTGCCTCTTGGACCCATAATGTCCGTCAGGATAGATTTTGCTGTACGGTGACATTTTTGGAAAATAATCTAAAATCGTCTTAAAATTAACCACAGGCTCAAATGACCCAAACTTTTGCAAACATGCTCTATGGACATGTCTGATAAAAAAAGTATTTGGCGAATAAAGAAATCAATAAAAGATGGCCGAATTATGCCAAAATCTAACTTTTGCAATATTCACTCAATATTCAATCAATCACAATTCCACTTCACAATGCGCCAGGACCTCAAAACTACGCAGGCACATAGAGGCCGTCCCCCTTAAGTGTTTAAAATTGTGGGTCGATATCTAAAAAAATTACGTCAGTGTCAATTTGAATAAATGCCATAAGCACCAATGGCCACAAATGCATATAAAGGGCATTGGCTCTTTACTGATGAGTAGGATTCACTCAGAATCTCTTGGACACTTATGTCATTGCCCCCTACGGACTTGTTGCTGCCAATTGGCAGAAAGGGCGGTCACAGGGCTGTGAACACTGTGTGTGACTGCTAGCAGTCCTAGTTTAATAAAAAGAAATTGACAGAAAGATGGCTTTAAAGATGGCTCAGTAGAAAGCATTAGAAACACCATACAACCTTTTAATGTAGGCCACCTTCATGTGATTGTGTCCTACGAGTTTAATAAATAAAAAAACCTGTGTTTCAAAAGTCTACCATCTTACAAATTCAGTAGTGTTATTATGTTCTATTAGTATAGCACAACAAACTGCATGAGCATTCCAACCAGTGCAAAGTAGCCTACGCGCGTTTTCATGTTGGACACTACTGATTCATACCATGCCCCCCTCCCCACTCCCCCAGCGCTCAGCTTTCACATTAGTGATGTGGTTCTGTAGCCGAGTACGCCTGAAAATATACACACTCCCATACAGTAGTTGGTGTTGTGCACCTAGATGGTTTCTGACCTGCCAATCAACACAAAGAAGAAGTCCTTTGTTCATTTTGTTGTTGCAGTGTAGAAAAGCGTGCCAATCGCAAGATCCCAAGCCCATACAATTCAGTAGACCTTTGCACTATGCCTACTGTTATTGACCATGGCGTGTGCTGTACGGCAATTAAATGGCACTTTTGTGCTTTGGTACGGTATGTTTCACTCCTGTCTCTGTCTCTCTTTCTGTCTCTGTCCCTCTCTCTTTTTGTCTCTGTCCCTCTCTTACTGTCTCTGTCCCTCTCTGTCTCTCTGTTGCTCTCGCTCTCTATCTGTCCCCCTCTCTCTCTCTCTCTCTGTCCTTCTCTTTCACTCTGTCTGTCCCCCTCTCTCAATGTCTCTCTCTGTCTGTCCTCCCCTCTCTTTCTCTCTGTCCCCCTGTCTCTCTCTGTCTGTCTGTCTGTCTGTCTGTCTGTCTCTCTCTCCGTCTGTCCCCCCCCCCTCTCTCTTCGTCTGTCCCCCCCCCCTCTCTCCTCTCTCTCCGTCTGTCCCCCCCCCTCTCTCTCTCTAGGTACGGTGGGTCTGTGGGACCTCTCCAGCTGCTCCTCTCTGCTGCGAGTCTCTGATCCCTCACACGGCATGACACTCCTCCCCTACCGCTGCTTTGTTGCCCATGACAACGCCGTGCGTGCCCTCTGCTTCTGCCCCGCCTCCAGGTACACGTCAGGGTTGAACCTGTTACATCTCCTGCAGTAACACCGCGTTTGAATGGGTTTCTGCTGTAACTCATGCAGTGACTCATGAAGTAACTCATGCAGTAACTCATGCAGTAACTCATGCAGTAACTCATGCAGTAACTCATGCAGTAACTCATGCAGTAACTCATGCAGTAACTCATGCAGTAACTCATGTTATAACTCATGCAGTAACTCATGCTGTAACTTATGTTGTAACTCATGTTATAACTCATGCAGTAACTCATGCAGTAACTCATGTTGTAACTCATGCAGTAACTCATGCAGTAACTCATGCAGTAACTCATGCAGTAACTCATGCTGTAACTCATGCAGTAACTCATGCAGTAACTCATGCAGTAACTCATGCAGTAACTCATGCAGTAACTCATGTTATAACTCATGCAGTAACTCATGTTATAACTCATGCAATAACTCATGCAGTAACTCATGTTATAACTCTTGTTATAACTCATGCAGTAACTCATGTTATAACTCATGCAGTAACTCATGGTATAACTCATGCAGTAACTCATGGTATAACTCATGTTATAACTCATGCAGTAACTCATGGTATAACTCATGTTATAACTCATGCAGTAACTCATGTTGTAACTCATGCAGTAACTCATGTTGTAACTCATGTTGTAACTCATGTTGTAACTCATGCAGTAACTCATGCAGTAACTCATGCAGTAACTCATGCTGTAACTCATGCAGTAACTCATGCAGTAACTCACGCAGTAACTCAAGCTGTAACTCATGCCGTAACTCATGTTATAACTCATGCAGTAACTCATGCCGTAACTCATGCCGTAACTCATGCAGTAACTCATGTTATAACTCATACAATAACTCATGCAGTAACTCATGCAGTAACTCATGTTATAACTCAGCAGTAACTCATGCAGTAACTCACGCAGTAACTCATGCTGTAACTCATGCCGTAACTCATGTTATAACTCATGCCGTAACTCATGCTGTAACTCATGCCGTAACTCATGTTATAACTCATGCCGTAACTCATGTTATAACTCATGCAGTAACTCATGCAGTAACTCATGCAGTAACTCATGTTATAACTCATGCAGTAACTCATGCTGTAACTCATGCTGTAACTCATGCTGTAACTCATGCAGTAACTCATGCAGTAACTCATGGCTCATTTGGTTCATTGGATTAAAAACAAGACAACACAACTAAACAGTGGATGACAACACTGCACAACAGTGGTAGACAACATATTACTACAGACATTACACAACAAATATTACTGTATGTAACTTGCAGTGCAGCTGTTTAGTGTCTGTATTGCAGTAGGAAGCAGCTGTGGTTGAAGTGGATGTTGTGGTACAGAATAAGGTCTTGTATCCTCTTCTGGAGGGCTGTGGATGTTCTGGTACAGAATAAGGTCTTGTATCCTCTTCTGGAGGGCTGTGGATGTTCTGGTACAGAATAAGGTCTTGTATCCTCTTCTGGAGGGCTGTGGATGTTCTGGTACAGAATAAGGTCTTGTATCCTCTTCTGGAGGGCTGTGGATGTTCTGGTACAGAATAAGGTCTTGTATCCTCTTCTGGAGGGCTGTGGATGTTCTGGTACAGAATAAGGTCTTGTATCCTCTTCTGGAGGGCTGTGGTTGGAGGAGGTGCTGAGCAGGGTGGGTGGAGTCCAGGGCGATTGTTCTTTGCTCGGTTGACCGTGTGTTGGAGGTGGAGTTATTCAATTGATGATCAAGTAAGAGATGCTGATAGCATATGTTGCTTTGTCAACTGTTCAGCTGCGTACATGCGAGTGAAACCGATGCTGCTGTGGGTGTACCAGTAAGGCCGTTGTTTTCCATTGTTGGAACCTAACTGAATATTATCTTGTCCTCTTCTCTGGTCACCTTTATTACCATCCCCGCCATCTGACACACGTTTTCACGCTTATACCAACGACATTGTTTAGGTACGACCTTTTTCTTCATGCTGATAACCTTTTTGGTTGCTCTCTTTGCGTGGGTCAGCCAGCTGATGGCGACGGGCGGCAACGACCGCATGTTGAAGCTGTGGGACCTAAAGCGTCTCTACGAGCCAATCAGCGTTCAGAAGCGCAACCTCACGACGGAGGTGTGCTGGCCCTTGGCCTCACCGGGCACCTTCCAGGCCCAGGAGATCAGCTACGCAACGTAAGACCCCCTATCCCTGACCCCCGGTCCCCCAGCTCATCAGCCCACAAGATACACGCAGAACGTGCAGCACAGCAGGAGAATCAGGACGTCATTCAAAATAGTACAATAATGTACAGAAAATAGGGCTATATGTTATAAACCCAATTAGAGTAGTAGAAATGTACGTACGAAAATCCACGTTACTGAACTAGCCATTTACATATTATACCGTTATGCATCTTCATGTAGTGGACTTAGCGAGCTCTATAAATCAGCCTAACTTTATGTCCCTGTCCCCTCTCTTCAAGACGTGGCTTACATGGCGCCTACTACAGCGACCTAGGCTACCGCAACGCTCGCTCCGTGTTCATCACCCCCAGGACGGGCACTGTCTGGGTGAGCGTCCACGCCCCCCCCCCCCCCACCATGCTTTCCGAAGACCCAACACGTTCCACACGGTCCACACACTGAGCCCTGCGGTGAACATTGCCGTTTCTGATTGGTTCAAATGGTTAGCTTCATTGAACTGTTTGATTAAAGGTGCTGTGGGTACGATTTGAAAGTTCTGAAGATGGAGAATAGAAAAGGGCAGAGCAGAGCAAGATGGATTCCCTGAACCAATCACAGAAAAGATGCCCTGATTGGTCATCAATTATCCAAAGGACACTCAAATAATACCTACCTGCAGTGCCTTTTTTAAGATGAAGCTTGATTAATCCCCGAAGGGAAATTCTGGTGTCTCATTAGAAAAAAGTACAGTGGCAAACAAGAGAATATAAGAAACTATACTAGGTATAACTACTAATTTATTGAGTTTATACACAGTAAATCTAAATAAACAATAAATACTTAAACGTATGTTTAACTAAGAAGCGTTCTGGTGCTTCAGTTTTGTACATTTCAACGTGTTTTGTGTTGGTCTGTGTGTGTTCTAGTCGTTGTCCTTCAGCAACTGGTGTAACTCGCTGGTGACCTCTGACAGCTTGGGAGAGGTCATCTTTGCCCTGATACCCGAGTTCAACTGTACTCACCCTAGCCTCCGACGGACCGTAGAGAGACGCTTCGTAAGTTTCTTTTCTTTCTTTCCTTCATACTTTCTTTCTTTTTGTCGTTCTTTAGTTCTTTCGGTCATTCATTCTTGCTTTCTTTCTTCCGTTCTTCTGTTCTTTCTTTTCTTTCTTTCTGTCGTTCTTCTGTTCTTTCTTTTGTTCTTTCTTTCTGTCGTTCTTCTGTTCTTTCTTTTGGTTTATTTTGTTCTTTCTTTTGTTTTAACACTCTTTCTGTCGTTCGTTCTTTCCGTTCTTTTTTATGTTCTTTCCGTTCTTTCTTTTGTTCTTTCTTTCCGTTCCTTCTTTGTTTTGTTCTTTGTTTTGTTCGTTCATTCTTTCTTTTCTCTTTTTTTTCTTTTATTCGTTCTTTCTTTCCGTCCTTTCTTTGTTTTAGTTTTTCCTTTCTTGCCTTCTTTCTTTCCTTTTCTTTGGCTCCTCCCTCCCTCCCTTTCCCATTCTGTCACCTTGTCTGGAGGTACCCCAGAAAACCCCTCTACCTCTGTCACCTTGTCTGGAGGTACCCCAGAAAACCCTCTACCTCTGTCACCTTGTCTGGAGGTACCCCAGAAAACCCCTCTACCTCTGTCACCTTGTCTGGAGGTACCCCAGAAACCCCTCTACCTCTGTCACCTTGTCTGGAGGTACCCCAGAAAACCCCTCTACCTCTGTCACCTTGTCTGGAAGTACCCCAGAAAACCCTCTACCTCTGTCACCTTGTCTGGAGGTACCCCAGAAACCCCTCTACCTCTGTCACCTTGTCTGGAGGTACCCCAGAAAACCCCTCTACCTCTGTCACCTTGTCTGGAGGTACCCCAGAAAACCCCTCTACCTCTGTCACCTTGTCTGGAGGTACCCCAGAAAACCCCTCTACCTCTGTCACCTTGTCTGGAGGTACCCCAGAAAACCCCTCTACCTCTGTCACCTTGTCTGGAGGTACCCCAGAAAACCCTCTACCTCTGTCACCTTGTCTGGAGGTACCCCAGAAACCCCTCTACCTCTGTCACCTTGTCTGGAGGTACCCCAGAAAACCCCTCTACCTCTGTCACCTTGTCTGGAGGTACCCCAGAAAACCCCTCTACCTCTGTCACCTTGTCTGGGGGTACCCCAGAAAACCCTCTACCTCTGTCACCTTGTCTGGAGGTACCCCAGAAAACCCCTCTACCTCTGTCACCTTGTCTGGAGGTACCCCAGAAAACCCCTCTACCTCTGTCACCTTGTCTGGAGGTACCCCAGAAAACCCCTCTACCTCTGTCACCTTGTCTGGAGGTACCCCAGAAAACCCCTCTACCTCTGTCACCTTGTCTGGAGGTACCCCAGAAAACCATCTACCTCTGTCACCTTGTCTGGAGGTACCCCAGAAAACCCCTCTACCTCTGTCACCTTGTCTGGAGGTACCCCAGAAACCCCTCTACCTCTGTCACCTTGTCTGGAGGTACCCCAGAAAACCCCTCTACCTCTGTCACCTTGTCTGGAGGTACCCCAGAAAACCCCTCTACCTCTGTCACCTTGTCTGGAGGTACCCCAGAAAACCCCTCTACCTCTGTCACCTTGTCTGGAGGTACCCCAGAAAACCCCTCTACCTCTGTCACCTTGTCTGGAGGTACCCCAGAAAACCCCTCTACCTCTGTCACCTTGTCTGGAGGTACCCCAGAAAACCCCTCTACCTCTGTCACCTTGTCTGGAGGTACCCCAGAAAACCCCTCTACCTCTGTCACCTTGTCTGGAGGTACCCCAGAAAACCATCTACCTCTGTCACCTTGTCTGGAGGTACCCCAGAAAACCCCTCTACCTCTGTCACCTTGTCTGGAGGTACCCCAGAAAACCCCTCTACCTCTGTCACCTTGTCTGGAGGTACCCCAGAAAACCCCTCTACCTCTGTCACCTTGTCTGGAGGTACCCCAGAAAACCCCTCTACCTCTGTCACCTTGTCTGGTTTGTTTGGACCAAACTTCCCCACGACAGAAGCATCATCAGTTATTATGCAACATGAAAATAGAGACGTAAAGGACGGTATGAAAATGAACAGCTCATAGCCATTAACGTGTGTGACGGTGTTCTGATTCGGACAAAAAGGTCTGAGTGGGCGGGGCTACCTTTTGTAGCGGTTGAACCACTAGTAACAATGTCTAGTATTGTCCTGATGGATCAATAACAATGAATCATATTACAGAAAGCATCACGTTCATATTCTTTACATGAAAACCGCTAATGACTCGCTCTTATCCAAGAAAGAAAAGGTAAGAGTTAAAAAATAGAAATAAATGTGGCATTATTTTTTTCTCTTCATTTTTGGATGCATTTGCAGCCAATCTACTTCACTGATATGGTGCGCTATGATGCAGCAGAGGAACAGAGCCAAGGGGAGGGGAAAGGTGAAAAGTCTTCAGGGCGGTCGATGAACAACAACAACAACAAACATGCTGAGGAAGGCCCTGCCAGCAACGATGAAGAAGAAAGTGATGCAGAAGACCATGGCCCCAGCATCCAGACCTACCAAGAGGCTGTGAAGAATTACTTCCTCCACTTCTCAGACAGCAACCTGGTGCGTGCGTGTGTTTGTGCGTGTGGGCGTGCATGCGTGTGTGTGTGTGTGTGTGTGTGTGTGTGTGTGTGTGTGTGTATGCTTGTGTGCGTGCATACGTGTGTGTGTGTGTGTGTGTGTGTGTGTGTGTGTGTGTGTGTGTGTGTGTGTGTGTGTGTGTGTGTGTGTGTGTGTGTGTGTGTGTGTGTGTGTGTGTGTGTGTGTGTGTGTGTGTGTGTGTGTGTCAGGTTACACACCTTAAAGGCCTGCTTTTCAGGGACATCTGCTAAAGATGTTAGGTGCCCATCATTAGCTTCAGAGATAACCCTCTCCATAGCACACACCTCTCCATCCCCATCCCTCCTCCATCTGTTCTGCTCGCTCCACTGAGCAGCCCGCTGATCTGCATGTAAACACACACACACACAGACGTGATCCCTCATACAAATGCAGGTGGTATTTGATACTTGTGAGCCCACAATGACATGGCGTGACGTCTTTCTCTTGTAGACAGTGTATTTTAATGGATGTTCATTTAACCCTTTTCCTTCACTTCTTCCAGGGAAGCTTTAAAAATTATAAGAAGCGGGCTCCATGGAAGCGCATGAAGCAAACGGAGCTGAAGACTGACCTAGATTTGGACATGATGCCCCTGGCTGCTCTCCACAAGGTACCTAAAGACTAGACCACAGGTAGCTGAAGACTGACCTAGACCTGGTCATGGGCCCACAGCTGCTCTCCACAAGGTACCTAAAGACTAGACCACAGGTAGCTGAAGACTGACCTAGACCTGGTCATGGGCCCACAGCTGCTCTCCACAAGGTACCTAAAGACTAGACCACAGGTAGCTGAAGACTGACCTAGACCTGGTCATGGGCCCACAGCTGCTCTCCACAAGGTACCTAAAGACTAGACCACAGGTAGCTGAAGACTGACCTAGACCTGGTCATGGGCCCACAGCTGGTCTACACAAGGTACCTAAAGACTAGACCACAGGTAGCTGAAGACTGACCTAGACCTGGTCATGGGCCCACAGCTGCTCTCCACAAGGTACCTAAAGACTAGACCACAGGTAGCTGAAGACTGACCTAGACCTGGTCATGGGCCCACAGCTGGTCTACACAAGGTACCTAAAGACTAGACCACAGGTAGCTGAAGACTGACCTAGACCTGGTCATGGGCCCACAGCTGCTCTCCACAAGGTACCTAAAGACTAGACCACAGGTAGCTGAAGACTGACCTAGACCTGGTCGTGGGCCCACAGCTGGTCTACACAAGGTTCCTGTAGACGAGGTAGCTGAGAGCTGGAGAAAGAGGAAGTGTGATAGCGGTGATGAAGTTTGAACTGTTTCAACTTGAGGTCGGCAGAAAAGAGAGGGAGCGACATGAAAATGAATTACTGGTAAAAATGTAGATGATTCTCTTCCTCTTAAGGACAAATAACCATTGGGGTTTGGCTATGAATTCTGTCTGAAGTGGATGAATGATTTCTAGTAAACGGAAGCAGCACTGTTGATTGCTAGGAAGGGATGTGCTTTGTCTGCCGTGTTGGTGTCTTGTCAGAGACGGCTCAGCACACCCAGCGCTCTGATCTTTGCCGTCTCCCGCAGGTCCGTTTCAACCCCAACATGAGCTGCCACGCGTGGGTGGCCTCTGGGGGCCAGGCCGGGCTGCTGCGGGTCCACTGGCTCCACAACATGACCAGCGCCCACATCAACGCACAGGTCCAGGACAGCCAGACCCAGTTCAATGCTTTATACATGCCCAGTGACCCGGGGGGCCAGGAGGTGGGGGAGGAGGCAGATGTCCGTGTCACAGACCAGTGACGAGCTGCCTAGCCTGGAAGATGGATGTTTCTCACTCAGCACCTGCAGAGTTTACTGGTGCCTCTGCTCTGAGACCGAATGCACCTCTCAGGTTGATGGCTGTGTTCAGGAGGAAGCTAGATGACTCTAAAGCCACTCTGTGAACACAAAGTTATCTTTTTCTACACTGCAGCCAAGTTACTAATCCAACTGAAGCGGCTATATACTACCACCTGTTGTGCTCTATATACTCCCACATTTTACTGCTCAGGAAAAGGACATCCACTCATCCTCGATAAGAACATCAGTGTAACCGGTGAAGTTGTTGTTAACTGAAGATGTGCATTTGGGCAAGTTGGATAAAGCTTAGTCTTTTCAGCATTGTCATTGTTTTAGATTTTGGTGCACAGAAGTCTCAACACTTTGTACAGTAGCACTTTGATACAAGTGAAGCACTGTGTTGCAGGGCAGAGAGTGTGAATGTCGTTGTTTATTTATAGTGAGCAAATGTTTTAAAGCTGATTGGAGTATTTTTTATATTTACATAATGACTTTTGCTACTCTAGGTTATTTATTTATTTTTATCTTGGCTTTTTATCTCGATTGTCCCTCGGCCTGAAACAATCTTCATTACAATGGTTGTTTAGACTTAAGTCTTTTTTGTTCAGAGTTAAATATGCAAAAGGTGGTTTGCTGCTCTCCACATCACTTTCATCCGAATGCAACTAGCGTTTCATTACCTTTTTATCTTCTATACGGTCATATGGTTCTGAAACACCTTTTTTCTTTTAAGAAGCAATTTGGAAATCTTTGTAATATTTTAAAATGTGTACATTCATTGAAAGAAATTTCTCCCATTTGTTGTTTGGCAGCAGTGAGAATGTGCTTTGCTAAAAATTTGAAAAAACAAAATCGTTCTAATTATTTTTAAAAATAAAACCATCACGCAAAATAAATCCAAATTATCTGTTCTATCTATCAGTCTCTCAATAACAGTTTCCAACGAGTGTTATACAGCTAAATTAATGTAATTATTACAGTATTGACTCATTTAAAGGAGCTATATCATCAGAGATTAAGGAAACACTGAAATACTGGCTTCTCCTTAAACATGGCTGCAGCCATTGTTTTAGGCTCTGAACTTTTGTTTAGGTTTTGGCCTGTGTGATATGATTCACTATTCTCAGAGGACCCTGTGTTGCCAGATAAGAAACTAATTGGCACACAAACGCTGTAAGAGGCAGCCAAGGAAGCAAGCAAGCGAACGGGATCAACAGATTGTACTCTATTCTACCCGACCTAAAAAGCCTCGTCCTCTTTGGGAAAAGTTTGGAGTTTCATTTGAAAAATGGAGACCGCTTAGAGCCCTGATTCGAAGACGGATTACACATGAGCTGGTTTATAATTTGCAAACAATAAATAAATTGCAAACGTGTGCATTAGCTGATCAATTTACAGTGTTGGACTCGTCGCTTGTCATTGTCAAAATCTGGCTCGTCTTGCGCTTCTGTTCATTTGGTGTCCTCAACATGGCGGCATGAAGCTTCAAGTCTGGGGAGGAGGGGGCAGGTGGAGACAACTCTCTCCAGTATTGTTCATCTGGACTGCAGTAAACATTTTAAACGCTCAGTGTAAACGTAACATATTTGTACATAATGGACCTTCAACTCCAGCACAGCACCCCCTCTACAAAATTGAAATGGATTTAAAAATCCATCAATAGCCACTGCACCGATTTGATGTCTTATTTATGTATTTATTTTCTTTATAATTGCTTTGATAAGATTAGATGTACTTTATGAATCTGTTATCCAGTTTAGCCAAATTAGGCCAAACTGGATAACTGGTTATAAATGATCTTCGAAGATAATATTGTATCTTACTATAATATAGCAGAAATATAAACAGATTCACTTGTTTTGGTCATCTGCATTCTTTTATTAGTCTTTGAAAAAATCATTTTGAACATGTACACATAAAATATCAAACCGCACAATGTGGAGTCGTATGAAACATCAGTTTAACAGACGATGCCTCCGAGAATGACTACAATGAAACAAATATTTACAAAGATATACACACAAATCACAAAGTACATGAAATGTATTTACAAAAGACAACAGTTGGAGTACAAAAGACAAGGCATTCTCAAATGATACACCGACAGAAAACGCACAGCAACATCAATGAATGGTATTGCATCAATTGTTTTTAATTTACTCATTGATTTTGGAATGATTTAAAATATTGTATTCCGCCAAACTTTCAAATAATGCTTTCTTTGCTGTGAAACCATGGTCAAATAGTCAAATGGATGCCTTGATAACTATTACATTAATATTTTTACTTTTTTGTCTGCATTCAGAAAAACATTTGATTTTCACAGTTAAATATATCTCTTTATGAATATGGGCAATATATTATTTCCAATAGGTAACCATGCAAATGTTGGGTTTGGAATGAGTACCCATTCATGATGGTTCAGCTTAACCTTAGTTTCAGTTAGTTTCAGTGTATCTGGAGAATTGGTTACCAAACAACACTGCTGGCTGGCCATCTCCTTTAAAAGGGTCATGGTTGTATGTGTCAGGTAAGCTAAGGTCAATCAGTTGCTCTCTGGGTCCAAGGGTGTAGATGTGACGTTGGTGATATTATCATATATACCATTATGATATTATAATATTCCCGACAGATTCATCAAGCAGTGAAGAGTGGTATGAATCATGGTGGAATGGTACAACTAAGTCCACTTCATCCTTTCAGAACTACATCTTGCGTCAAGGAGAAAGGTGGTTATTGTGTGAAAATACTTTCTTTAATCTACTCTATTGCTCTCACCATCTCATGAGGGAATATAACAGGCTCTATGTGAAAGGAAAATGCTTGTGACAACAGAATTGTATTCCAGAATGTTCTTGAACTTGATTAGGAACAGGGAACACAGAAACGATATGAACACATATTGGTTGTATACCGCGATGAAAATAGATTAATGAATGAGAAGTTGTAACAAACAAGTCTTCACTTTGAAGGTAGTTACACAGATAATGAATTGCACTCTAACTACACAGAGTGCAATTCAATGAACAAAACTACAAATGAAAATGTAGTTCCCTCTCCAAGTCCTGACAAATAAATTAAACAAGCTGAATTTCTTAGAATTAGTTTTCGTCATTAATTTATGTTTATTATTTAGCTTTTCGTCCTTTATTTAAAAGTTGTATATGTGTGGAAGGGACATTATTTCTTTTAAACACCGATGCTTCCAAGATCAGGATACCGACCCTGTGCCAGTGCAGTGTGGGCTGTAGTTGTGGTAAAGTGCCAGTTCAGACCAGAGTGTGTTCAGGTCAGTGTGTGTTCAGACCAGAGTGTGTTCAGGTCAGAGTGTGTTCAGGTCAGTGTGTGTTCAGACCAGGCAGTGTGTTTTTGGTGTGTGTGTGTGTTCAGACCAGGCAGTGAGTGTTGTGTGTGCTCAGACCAGGCTGTGTGTTCAGGTCGGGGTGTCTGTGTGTGTGTGTGTGTTCAGACCAGGCACTGAGTGTTGTGTGTGCTAAGACCAGGCTGTGTGTTCAGGTCGGGGGGTGTGTGTGTGTGTGTGTCCAGACCAGGCTGTGTGTTCAGGTCGGGGGGTGTGTGTGTGTGTCCAGACCAGGCTGTGTGTTCAGGTCGGGGGGTGTGTGTTCAGACCAGGCAGTGAGTGTTGTGTGTGCTCAGACCAGGCTGTGTGTTCAAGTCGGGGTGTGTGTGTGTGTGTGTGTGTGTGCTCAGACCAGGCTGTGTGTTCAGGTTGGTGTGTGTGTGTGTGTTCAGACCAGGCAGTGAGTGTTGTGTGTGCTCAGACCAGGCTGTGTGTTCAAGTCGGGGTGTGTGTGTGTGTGTGTGTGTGTGCTCAGACCAGGCTGTGTGTTCAGGTTGGTGTGTGTGTGTGTGTTCAGACCAGGCAGTGAGTGTTGTGTGTGCTCAGACCAGGCTGTGTTCAGGTTGGTGTGTGTGTGTGTGTGTTTTCAGACCAGGCTGTGTGTTCAGGTCGTGTGTGTGTGTGTGTGTGTGTGTGTGTGTGTGTTTTCAGACCAGGCTGTGTGTTCAGGTCGTGTGTGTGTGTGTGTGTGTGTGTGTTTTCAGACCAGGCTGTGTGTTCAGGTCGTGTGTGTGTGTGTGTGTGTGTGTTTTCAGACCAGGCTGTGTGTTCAGGTTGGTGTGTGTGTGTGTGTGTGTGTGTTTTCAGACCAGGCTGTATGTTCAGGTCGTGTGTGTGTGTGTGTGTGTGTGTGTGTGTGTGTGTTTTCAGACCAGGCTGTGTGTTCAGGTCGTGTGTGTGTGTGTGTGTGTGTGTGTGTGTGTGTGTGTGTGTGTGTGTGTGTGTTTTCAGACCAGGCTGTGTGTTCAGGTCGTGTGTGTGTGTGTGTGTGTGTGTGTGTGTGTGTTTTCAGACCAGGCTGTGTGTTCAGGTCGTGTGTGTGTGTGTGTGTGTGTGTGTGTGTGTGTGTGTGTGTGTGTGTTTTCAGACCAGGCTGTGTGTTCAGGTCGTGGGGTCCTGGCAGCGGGCACAATAGTCCATGTCTTCGGAGTAGGGCTCCACCTGGATGGTGATGCTGGTGAAGCCAAACTTGGTCTGCAGGAGTTCTGTGGCTTCTCTCAGCACCATGTGGGGGTCTACGCCCTCGTCTGGGGAAGGAGGGGGCTAGTTTGTTATCTCAAACCTCATCTGTACAAACACGTCTCGTTGTGTCCACTCTCATCTAAGTATGGGTGGTCTAGTGGTCCACGTAACATAGGGAGGCCTTTTGGAGAGCGTTTACTTCACAAAATTACATTATTTCCTTTATATGCCAGAGCCTGAAGTGTATGGTATATTCGACATATCATGTATGACTTTGCCAACTCGTCCAACCGACAATGTCAGCATTTGCACTTTGTTTCAACGTTTCAAGGTCGAAGTACGGGTCTTTAAGAGAACTATTTCCGACATAATTCACAATTCTCCTCAATAACTTGTTTTGATTGATAGCTCCGAGCCCAAAACTAATTATAGTGGATGTCTAAAAAACGTTAAAGGCAGAATGGGATGTGTGCAAAGTGGAACGCCTTGCAAGGTGAGTAGTAGTCACTAGTGTTCATCCCATGTCTAGAACATATAGTCCATAGTCCAACATAAATATTGTTGGATTGGATTTTTTTTACCATCATCAATCCTCGAATTATTGGAAATAAATGATACACTACTCTTCTTAGATGTCATAAAGCAATTTTACTCTCTTGTTTTTTCTCAATTCCCCTTCACCTCCCTCCGCTCACCTGTGGTGAGATGACCAGACTTCACCTCCCTCCGCTCACCTGTGGTGAGATGACCAGACTTCACCTCCCTCCGCTCACCTGTGGTGAGATGACCAGACTTCACCTCCCTCCGCTCACCTGTGGTGAGATGACCAGACTTCACCTCCCTCCGCTCACCTGTGGTGAGATGACCAGACTTCACCTCCCTCCGCTCACCTGTGGTGAGATGACCAGACTTCACCTCCCTCCGCTCACCTGTGGTGAGATGACCAGACTTCACCTCCCTCCGCTCACCTGTGGTGAGATGACCAGACTTCTCTTCCCTCTGCTCACCTACGGAGCCTCCCTTTGCGGTACTGACCTACAGCGAGGTGAACAGACACCAGGGACTGGCCCAGTGTAAGAGCCCACAGATGGAGGCAGTGTGCAGCCTTAACAGCCTCCAGGGACAGCAGCACCTCCTTCACTGAGCTGAACTCAACCCCCTTGGGAGCCCCTAAAACAGAAACACACAGAGCTTTTTACATGAGCTCTATGGATGCCAGCTTTATACATGAGCTCTATGGATGCCAGCTTTATACATGAGCTCTATGGATGCCAGCTTTATACATGAGCTCTATGGATGCCAGCTTTATACATGAGCTCTATGGATGCCAGCTTTATACATGAGCTCTATGGATGGCCTCTTGGCCAGATTGAAAGCACAACAAAAAAGGTGGGTTTGCAGTCCAGTTTTGAATGTGCCGAGCGTTTGGAGCTCTCAGGTGATTCGGAAGAGAGTGGGATGAGGAGGACATTAAAATGTGTTTTAACAACAAAATGTGTAGGATTGTGCTTCACCTCTTGTCCTAGCTTACCCTCCATGAGGATCCTGAACACGTCTTTGAGGATCGTAAGGGTGGTACCGAGGACGAAGACGGAGAACAAGAAGGTACAGATGGGGTCTGCTATTTTATATTCAGGCTGAAAGATACAGATGAAAGATGGATCTAGTCATGGTGGAGTGAGAGGAGGAGAACAAAACTCGGCCAATCATTGAACAAAACAAACCTTACAGAGTATCAACAGTTACGTTCGACAGGAACGAAAGGTAGCGATTTAATAATAAAGTTCATTGAACTTAGGCAGGGCTCTCAGCAGATACCCGAGAAACAAAGAAAATGGACATAACTAGTGGCCTACTACTCAGTTTGGTCCGTCCAGTCAAGAGGTTCCTAGGGTTTGTTTGGTGGGAAATGAAAGAAGCCCTCCGATCATCACGGAACTGGACAAACCGCGTTGCCGGATGGTTAGAATCCAAGGTGGCTGTAGTCGTAATCTCAACGGGAAAAAGGATTTTACTATATCACAGGGGTTAACTACCTGCATTCAACTCAACCTAGTTTCACCTTTCGTTCTCACACTCTGCGACCACGGAAACGCTAGACTAATTGTACTTAAAGGGGTGAAACAATCGCAGGCGCATTTGCGTTGTAATTAGAGGATAGTTCGGCTCGTCATGGGATGCTTCTTTTACAGGAGCGTCACACTCTCCCTTGGAAAAAGCTGAGAGCTACGCGTGAGGGTTGATGTCTGAGTCTGGAAATCCTAAGAACTCTACGTCCTCACTTTCCTCTTAGAATAACTCTAGCACCTTTCGTCGTGGAATCTCCTCCAGATCCTTCGCCGTGGCATAACAGGGTTTGAGGCGAGATATGTGGACAATACGTAGACCCTCTCCTGTTTCCTCCACTACAAAATGGTAGTTTAGGGGACTCATACGCTTCACAACTCTGTAGGGACCTTGGTGCCAATTTGGCAGAATTTGTTTTTCTGCTTTCGAATAAGGGTGAGATTTTAGCCACTCTCTGTCATTGACCTGAAACTCAAGTTCTCTGCATTTCAGATCATAGTTCCTTTTTTGTCTGGAGCGGGCTTTGTTCAGGGAGTGGTCTGCAGAGATTCAGCTCTGCAGGTGAAACCCCAGTGGACTTGTACTGCAGAATTTATAGCGAATCGAAACTCATGCAGGTGCTGATCCCAGTGCTTATGCTGGATTCCCACATATGAGGCCACCATACTACTGGTAGTAAACCTTCTCACCAGATTCCATCTTTTGCAAATCTCAACAGAGATCTGAGAAAAATTGAGTGCCCTGGTCAGACAGAAGGTAGTCAGGGACTCCCCAACAAGTGAATATATCCTTCACAAGGACCCGAGAGACGGTCTCAGCAGTGGCCCTACACAAAGGAAAAAGTTCCACCCACAGAGAGTAGTATTCAATAAAAACTAAAAAGGTAAGTGTTTAATTGTGTGCTCCTTGGGAATGGTCCCATAAGGTCCACCCAAAGCATTTCCTAAGGTGGGGTAACGTTGGTCTGCCGTGGTTTCCCAGCAGGTTTTCTCCCTTCATGCTTACATGGCTGACAGGTTTGACAAGGCCTTACATACTCGTTCACGTCCAAGCTCATATTAGGCCAGTAAGCAAGGGCCTGCAATCGTTTGTAGGTCTTGTAACGGCCAAGATAGCCAGATGTTGGATCATCATGGAGGGACTGGAGCAGCTAAGGGCGCAGTAGATTAGGTATGTAAACTTGATAGAGAGTACGATAAGGAAGATGGACCACATGATACACTTTGTCCTCAAGGATGCTTAGTTTCGTAGTGTTTTTCTCTGCACTTTTAAGGATTGACTTTCAACATTGCTTGAAATTCTGTGTCCTGTTGCTGATCTTTCCATACCTCGTCATCCGTCAAGGGGAAGTCATTCTTGCCTGGGTCAGGTTTCTTTGCCGTTACAGTGGCACAGGTAGGAATGCCTGCAGTCTTTAAAGATGCTCTTGACAAAGCATCGGATACGGAACTATAACTGCCTTTTCTGTATTCTACAGAGAAAGTAAAATCCTGCAAAAACAAAGCCCACCGTGTTCTGATGAGGAGTGTGTGTTCTGATAAGGAGTGTGTGTTCCGATGAGTGTGTGTTCTGATAAGGAGTGTGTGTTCTGGTAATGAGTGTGTGTTCTGATGAGGAGTGTGTGTTCTGATGAGTGTGTGTTCTGATGAGTGTGTGTTCTGATAAGGAGTGTGTGTTCTGATAAGGAGTGTGTGTTCTGATAAGGAGTGTGTTAAGAGAAGGAATATATTCTGATAAGGAGTGTGTGTTATTTTGGGAAGTGTATGTTCTGATGAGGAATGTGTGTTCTGATAAGGAGTGTGTGTTCTGATGAGTGTGTGTTCTGGTAAGGAGTGTGTGTTCTGATAAGGAGTGTGTGTTCTGGTAATGAGTGTGTGTTCTGGTAAGGAGTGTGTGTTTTGATGAGTGTGTGTTCTGGTAAGGAGTGTGTGTTCTGATAAGGAGTGTATGTTCTGATAAGGAGTGTGTGTTCTGAGTGTGCGTTCTGAGTGTGCGTTCTGATAATGAGTGTGTTCTGGGGGGTAGTGTGTGTTCCATCTCTGGTTCAGAGTAACCAGAATCTAGGCAAACCCTGCCACTTGATTAAACCAATCAGAAAGAGCTATTGCCGTCATTACGTTTCTGTTTTATATGTCACATTTTCCATGGCAGCGCATACCGATGCAGTGGCTCGACTCTCTACAATTAGTTTTTATCCCTTAGTTAATTTATCTTCCTACCAGTTAAGCTTAAACTTAAACTTTCATACCCCCAGAAATTCCATGCACACCGGAGCTGATCGGAGAACTGCTTCGAACACACAGAAGGGCGACCCATCACTGCCCGATGACAGAACAGATGAATGGAACTGTGAGCTGACACACATCAAAGACTGGGGCCTCCACACACACACACACACACACACTCTCACCCCCACCCCTAGAGACTCCTACTACAGACACTATTTATAAACACAGATTCATTATTTTATTAATTAGACTTTTATTAAAGGTAAGGTTTAAGCTGTTTACTTTCTTACTTGCAGAAGCATAACTTTCGTAACTACTGTATGTATTTCTTTCTTACTGCTTTAATTTGTTTGTTCGTTACTGCTTTTTTAGGTTTTTTGGGAGAAGCCATTCAAAATTCCATTGTATCTGAGTATAATGACAACAAAGAAAACGCATTCATTCATTCATCCATGCATTCATTCATTCACCTACCAGGAAGTGATGTTGTTTACCACATTGTAAGGAACAGGATGTGTATCTTAACAGAAGGATGACCGACCAGGAAGTGATGTTGTTTACCACATTGTAAGGAACAGGATGTGTATCTTAACAGAAGGATGACCGACCAGGAAGTGATGTTGGTAAACACATTGTAAGGAACAGGATGTGTATCTTAACAGAAGGATGACCAACCAGGAAGTGATGTTGTTTAGCACATTGTAAGGAACAGGATGTGTATCTTAACAGAAGGATGACCAACCAGGAAGTGATGTTGTTTAGCACATTGTAAGGAACAGGATGTGTATCGTAACAGAAGGATGACCTACCCGGAAGAAGATGACAATGGCGGCCACCATGACGCCTACACTTTGCAGTAGATCCCCGACCACATGGATGAATGCTGCGCGCACACTGGTGTTGTCATGACCACCGAGGAGCGCGTGGGAGTGGCCATGAGCTTTGGGACTTACACCGTTGTCATCTATCTGGTGGTAACCTTCTCCATGGCCATGGAAGGTAGTGGAGTGGTGCAGAATATAAGCCATGCTAGAATGACAATGATATGCATATAGTGTCACTATAATAAATATAATTAATAGTTGCATCACTGTAAGGCCTTGGGATGCAAGTCATAATGTATTTAATACCTTTATATTTTCATGTGGAATCATATAAGACTCCAAATACTGATGTTTAGAACAACCTAGGACCAGTACTGATGTTGTGAACAACCTAGACCAATATTGATGACAAGAAGCCAGTACTGATGTTATGAACAACTTAGACCAATACTGATGATAAGAAGCCAGTACTGATGTTTAGAACAACCTAGAAGCCATTACTGATGTTATGAACATCCTAGGACCAGGACTGACGTTAAGACTAATTTAGGACCAGTACTGATGTTTAGAACAATTCAGGACGCCTCACATGATGTTGACAATGACGGCACAGCCGGATGTGAGCAGCATCACGTGGCCGTTGATCTCATAGTCATTGCGTACAATCCTCTCGATGGCTAAGTACACCAGGACCCCCGTAACAATCCAGATGGACATGACAGACACCAAGGCCCCGAGGATCTCTGTCAGACAATTGGATAGAATAGAGAAAAATACAAATCACTTGAATTATCAAGGACAAGTAGATATAACCTCACGTATAATATTTTAGCAATGGTGAAGGAACTGTTCACAGTATACTGTATGTTTGCATATAAGAGGGTCCATAAACTAAAGGAGAAAGATAGACCACGTCTCTTCAAAGTGTCAAACTCTGCGCCTCGCAGTTTGCCAAATAAAAAATAAGAATTAGGGCAGTAGGCCTAGTTTGGTCTATGTTGTGGGGGTTACCTGCCTTTGCTATGTGTAATGCGACACAATTTGATGCTGCGGTCGACTTAGTTTTTTACTGTAGTTAATTTCATCCTTAGTTTCAGTAGTCGACAATACTGCACAAAAGGTTTGCTGGTTTCTGAACCTGATCTGTGCCAGCCGAAGCTCATGGTCTTGGTCGGAGGTCTGGAGGAGATCCACAGGGAGAACAGGCTGACCATCATGCTCCCGAGGTCAGTCAGCAGGTGAGCAGCATCCGTCATAATGGCCAGGCTGTGAGCCAGATAACCTCCTGTAGACAGGTCAGAAACACATCAATACAACGATATTATTGTCACACCCTCTCCCGTTTTCTGTCCAATTCCGCCATCTAGTGGCACCCAGCCTCCATTACCCCTCGTGCTCCCTCTGATTATCCACACCTGCAGTCAATTTCCAATCACCCCCACAGTACTTAAGCACTGGCTCCCCACAGAGCCAGTGCTAGTTCGTTGTTTAACCTCTCGTCAGTAACTTCGTCCCCGCCTTTTAGGACCTGGTTATTCCTTGTTCCTGCTCCAGTTCCTGTTTCGGGTTCCATTCCCGTTCCTGTGCCTGCTCCCGTTCCCGTTCCTATTCCCGGTGTGATTCACTCCCATTACTGTTGCCTGCCTGCCTTCCTTGTTGCCGAACCTCGCCTGCCTGACCACCCACCTGCCTACGTCTCTCGGCCTGCTTGCCATCCGCCTGCCGCTGAACCTCTGCCTGCTCGACTACCCGCCTGCCTTGCCCTTGCCTGTACCCTGTACCGTTGAAAATAAATCCTTTTCAACCTGCTCCCCGTTCGTCGTGGTGTCTTGCATTTGGGTCCTAGTTTGAAACCTTAACAGAACGAACTAGCCAAGATGGACCCAGCAGACACGGATTCCTTACGCCAGGCATACTCCTATTTGGGAATTCCTTTTGTTCCTTTTGAACAGACTCTGTCAGCTCGATCGCTTCCACCATTCGAGAGCTTACTTCAACTATCGGTGGAGAGCGAATCCCGGCACCAGCCCCCGCTGCAGCCGCAGCCTCGTGGCCACCAGCCCCCGCTGCAGCAGCAGCCTCGTGGCCACCAACCCCCGCTGCAGCAGCAGCCTCGTGGCCACCAGCCCCCCCTGCAGCAGCAGCCTCGTGGCCACCAGCCCCCCCTGCAGCAACAGCCTCGTGGCCACCAGCCCCCGCTGCAGTAGCAGCCTTGTGGCCACCGGCCTCGCTGCAACCGTGGTCTCCTGGCCCCAAGTCCATGCAGCCTTGGCCTCCTGTTCCCAAGCCCCAGCAGGAGTGGCCTCCTGTTTCCATGCCCCAGCAGGAGTGGCCTCCTGTTTCCAAGCCCCAGCAGGAGTGGCCTCCTGTTTCCAAACCCCAGCAGGAGTGGCCTCCTGTTTCCAAGCCCCAGCAGGAGTGGCCTCCTGTTTCCAAGCCCCAGCAGGAGTGGCCTCCTGTTTCCAAGCCCCAGCAGGAGTGGCCTCCTGTTTCCAAGCCTCAGCAGGAGTGGCCTCCTGTTTCCAAGCCTCAGCAGGAGTGGCCTCCTGTTTCCAAGCCCCAGCAGCTGTGGTCTCTGGGTTCCAAGCCCCAGCCCCAGCAGCTGTGGCCTCTTGGCTCCAAGCCCCAACCCCCACAGCTGTGGTCTCCGGGCTCCAAGCCCCAGCCCCAGCAGCTGTGGTCTCCGGGCTCCAACCCCCAGCCCCAGCAGCTGTGGTCTCCGGGTTCCAAGCCCCAGCAGCTGTGGTCTCCGGGCTCCAAGCCCCAGCAGCTGTGGCCTCTTGGCTCCAAGGCCCAACCCCCTCAGCCGTGGACTCCGGGCTCCAAGCCCCGGCCCCAGCAGCAGTTGCCTCCTTGCCCTGAGCCCCAGCAGCAGTTGTCTCCTGGTCCCAAGCCCCAGTGGCCTCCCGGCCCTGAGCCCCAGCAGCAGTTGCCTTCTGGCCCTGAGCCCCAGCAGCTGTTGCCTCCTGGTCCCAAGCCCCAGCGGCCTCCTGGCCCTGAACCCCAGCAGCAGTTGCCTCCTGGTCCCAAGCCCCAGCGGCCTGCTGGCCGCAAGCGCCGGTGTGGGAGTGTGTGTGGATGGTGGCTGGTTGAAGCAGCCTCACCTGGCCCGAGTCAGACTGATTGGACTCTGGGGCTGGGTGGGGCTGCACACCTGTTGCACATTGAGCAATCAGTGTGCACAGGTTAAACCAGCCACCACCACACACACTCAGGAAGAGCTCTCCGGCATGGCAGCATGGAGCACCATCTGCATGCCTCATTCCATGCAACCTTTACAATAAACCGGTCCAACATCACCACCCTGGGTCCATTCGTTTGGAGGAGCCCGAGGAAAGTCACCTAGGTGGAGTATGGGAGCCACCTAGGTGGCGTGTAGTATTGGACAATGCTACATTGGTGCCTGAACAGGGACCTCTCCAAACCGCGTTTGGACACAGGAAGGCTGTCCAGGGGCGCACTGGGCCCAGCAGCGACGACGGACAGCCTTCTCCCATCACCATCCCTTTCCCCAACGGCGTGGTGGATCCCGGCGGAGACAGCTCAGCAACCGTCTGTGGCTAGCCGCCCCAGCATCCAGCCAGCGCCGCTGCCCAACCAACTCCTCCGCCAGCCCGTCCAGACAGCCCTGGGGCAGCAGCCCAGGCCTCCGAGTCTCCAGGATGGAGGGGGAGGGTGGGTTGGGGTGTATTCTGGGTATATCCTTGTATACCCTGAGAGATATCCTGGGGTATATCTTGGGTTACCCTGAGGTATATCTTGCGTATATTATAGGGTATATCCTGGCTACATTCTGGGGTATATTCTCGGGTATAACCTGAGGTATATCCTGTATATATTATAGGGTATATCCTAGGGTATATATCCTTGTTTACCCTGAGGTACGTATATCCTGGGGGTATACCCGGAGGTTTATCCTGGGTATACTCTGAGGTATGGCCCGGGTATATCCTTAGGTATTACCAAGGGTACATCCTGGTGGGTATAGCATGGCTATATCCTGGGTATACCCTGAGGTTTATCCTGAGGTATATCCTGGGGTATATCCTGGAGGGTATCCTGGGTGTATCCTGGAGGGTATCCTGGGTGTATCCTGGCAATATCATTGGGTAAATCCTGAGTATATCCTGGGTGTATCCTAGGGTATATCCTGGGGTGTATCCTTAGGTATATCCTGGGTTTATCTTGGGGTATATCCTTGGTATACCCTGAGGTATATCCTGCGTATATTATAGGGTATATCCTGGTATATCTTGGGTGTATCCTGAGTATATCCTGGGTATATTATAGGGTATATCCTGGTATATCTTGGGTGTATCCTGGGTATATTATAGGGTATATCCTGGTATATCTTGGGTGTATCCTGAGTATATCCTGGGTTTATCTTGGGGTATATCCTGAGTATGTCCTAGTGCTGTGTTTGTCAACCTGTCATACTGCAGGTGGTACGTGGTATTCTATTTATGAAATAGACATTTACAATAATAGAAGGAATAATGTAGAACATTTTAAATAAATATATTATAAATATTGTTTAGTAAATATGGTATTATGGCTTATTATTACTTAAATAAATGTGTCACTTTGTAGATACCATCGTATATGTTTTCCATTGTAAGGTTTTCCATTGATGATTTGTGTTTGGTAAATAAACACACAAGGAGCATATGAAGCATTGCTGACGTTCCACTTTTTCCCACCATCCTTCGCCTTCTTGCAGTAATAATTGTGCATTGAGGAGGCGCTGGCACTCTCTGCTCAGCCACTGCGTGCTTATTTATGTATTTTTTACATTTAGCTTATGAGGTGGTCTGCTAAAGGTCTTGATGAGAATTAAGTGGTACATCTAAAGTCAATGGTTGGGAACCACTGTCCTAGGGCATATCCTGGGTTTATATCCTGGGTATGTCCTGGATATATCCTTGGTATAACCTAGGGTAAATCCTGGATATTACCGTGGGTTGAATTCTTTGTATATCCTGGAAATATCCTGAGTATATCCTGAGGTTTGTTCTATGGTATATCCTGGGTCTTCATAGGGCAGTGTTTGTCAACCTGACGTGCGGGTGGTATGTGGGATTGTATTTATGAAGTAGAAATTTACAATAATATACAAAATATAGACATTTTTAAATAAATATATTAATAAATATATTAATAAATATTGTATGATGTGATGTTTTATTACTTACAAAACGGTGTGTCTTTTTATATGCCAACATATGTTTTCTTTTTTTCTTGTTGAGGATTAAGTGGTCCATCTAAAGTCAATTGTTGGGAACCACTGTCCTAGGGCATATCCTGGGAATATCCTGTTTACCCTGTAGGGCTGCTGGATTAGGGCAAAAATCATAATCATGATTATTTTGGTCAATATTGAGATCATAATTATTTAACATGATTATCAATGACTTAGAAACATCGTGTATTTATTTGTATTTTTAACAGTTGGATTCCCTTGAACTTTTAATATATTTCAACTGAAAACGAACTAACGTTTTTTTAAATAGATAACATAAATAATATATATATATATATTAACTAAATATTATAAAAATAAATTATTAATAAATTAGATCCAAATGAATAAGCTCAACTATTTTGTAGTGCATTTCCACAACCCACTGAAAACTAAATTAATAAATTAGACCTAATAAATTGGATAAAATATGTTGCAGTTCAATGCCACAACCTACTGAAAACTCCTAAACATATATTAAACATTTTGGTAAACAATACCGCTGTAACTTTCCCAAGGAACTAGAAACCATTGGAGGAACTCCACAGGAACCACAGGAACTGACATAAGTTCCGGGGACATTATTTTGCCCCGCAGAAGGTCCCTGCTCGGGCGTAGTACTTTCCAGAAGTACAGGAACTTTGGGGGTGGGGCTTGCAGCGCTGAAGATCTCTGATTGGTGAAGGACTCGCTGCAATTTATTTCAGCCATTTCAACATCTGCAGTTTTTTGTTCACTTCGACATACTCGCACACCATCCTCTCATTTTCATCCATAGTGGTAAACTACATTCATTGACCTATAATTGTCCCTATCTGTATATGTATTGATCCTTCGTCTTGATAGCACTCGGTGCTACAAACTGATTACCTGCACTGCAGGACGTGAATATAGGTTGCGTTTGATAACATAAAAAAATAAAATAATAACCGATAAAGATAATCTACTGTTAGTCATCAAACAGGGAAACAACCTAAAAAACGAACGTCTCCGAAACGTGGATGTATTAAAGAATGCACACCGACACATCATACTTTTTATCACTATTTTACACTTGGATTAAAACCCAACCCCATATACTCGAATCCACTCAATAATTTGATATTTTGGGTCCATCTGTCTTTTTCACTGCCGTGATTGTTATTGGAAAATGCCACATATTTGTGTCGTAACTGATTGAAATAGTTGTGTTAGTATCTCAGAATTTCTTGCTTTTTCGTGTCCTTTTTTCGTTATGTGCCTGATGTAAAATGGCTTTATTGCATAACCTTTGCGGGTCCTCTACGGGCTGAAGGAACCTTTTAGTTCCTTGAAAAGTAGTTCCTGGGAATAAAGGTCCCGGGTACTTTGGGTTGAAATGCGGCTCTAGTATAGACCCTGGGTATATCCTGGGGTACATAATAGGGTATATCCTGGGTGTATCCTGGGGTATACCCTGAAGTATATCCTGGGGAAATCCTGGGGTATAACCTGAGATTTGTATATCCTGGGGAAATCCTAGAGTATATCCTGGGTATACCTTGGGTTTATCCTGGCTATATAGGATCTCTTTCTAGGATTAGTTCACAGGAGATCGAGCATCACCCCATGGTACATCGATAAGAATGTACGAGGGCTAAATTATGTTTCCGTTCAAGCCATTTATTGCCACTATACACACACGTGAAGAGCAATAGGAGCTGATGAGGCTTGACAGTTATGGTTTTCTATAAATGATCAACAGAAAACCCCACAATAATTACAATAACGTTGACCAAGGAATAAATATACCTCGGGAAAGTAGTAAACTCACTTTATCACATACAACCATAGGTGTTTCTCTAAATCACAGGGACAGAGGGCCTGCACATGTGGTTTGTGTTGCTGCCAGACCGAACAAAGGAACTGGGCTGGATATATAGAGTAGCCCGTTAATTAGGAGGAAGTGAGGTCAGGCGATAGTGGGCGGGTCCAAACCATGGAAGTAGGCGGAGGGTTCCTGAATAGCATGGCTCTATTCTGCACTGGGTATATCCTGGGGTTTGTCCTAGGCGATATTGTTGGGCATATCCTGCAGTAACACACTCAGGCTTGTGCTCATATCAGAGTCACAATGATCACACATTTCCCAAATCTTTCTGATTGACAACAATAAATATCTAAACAACAATTACCTAGAAGACAAGAATAAACATAGCCATTTCTGATTATAAAGGATACCATGCTTACCAGCACCATCACCACCTATACCTTCATAAGAGTCATATAAGAGCATCAGTATATTTTATCACGTGTTTAAGTGTTAAAGAGTTGTTGCTGTCCATAAAGCTCTCACCTATGACCTCTCCGATCATGAAGACCAGGCAGACAGCAGAGGCTATACAGAGCTTCTTCTGGGCCAGCAGTTTGTCCCCCCTCTCCTCAGACTCCAAGGCCTTGTTGCCATGGCAATGTACACCAACTGGTCTCTTGAGCTCGACGGTGCCGGCCATCCCTCCATTCTGGATGCCAGGATGTACCTCTTCGGAGTCTGGAAACGTGCTACAAGGAATGAGAGAATAATTGATGAGTTTAGCACTAGGTGGCATTCTTTAACTGGCGACTGGCACAGTGGATTGCACTGCTGCCTCACAGCGAACCTTTAACAAAACAAACATTCTTTTTTTTTTGGAAAATGTAACTTGAAGCATTTGGAATGATTTAGCTATTTCTTCATTAAAGGGGAAAGGAACCAAAACTTTTTTTGGAGGGGTTTTAAACGTGGTTATATGTATTTTATGATCGTCAACATAGCAATCTATTCCATTTGCTCACTGTTACTAAAATAAGACAAGTAGGGAATCTGCTCACGTCCGATCAAAATGCATAACCAACGGAGTGAGCACATCGCCTGACCTGGACGTTTTCCCCACGTGCACGTGCACGTGCACGTGCACAGGTGCGTAGGCGGTGCACACACGCAGTAGTGCACGCGGAAAACACGTAGCGCACGAGGCTCCCACAATAGTGCACGTGTGCAATGAGGGGTACAATTGGAGATGCGGTTAATGAGGTGGAAAAAAGATCATTCAGCACCCCCCCCCCCCCCCCCCCCCACAGGAGATAACCACTGCTGAGCACAGACACACACACACACGCACATTCATACACAAACATGCACGCACACACACGTATACACACACACACATGCACGCACCCTGCCAGACATGCACACACGCACACGCAGACACAGATACACACACACGTACACACCCAGCCAGACACGCACCCACCCAGACATGCTCACACACACACACCGAAACCAACGCGCGCGCACACACACACACACACACACACACACACCCCCACAGGAGATAACCACTGCTGAGCACAGACACACACACACACACACACATTCATACACAAACATGCACGCACACACACGTATACACACATGCACGCACCCTGCCAGACATGCACACGCAGACACAGATACACACACACGTACACACCCAGCCAGACACGCACCCACCCAGACATGCTCACACACACATGCACACAAATACACACCCCCACACACACCGAAACCAACGCGCGCGCACACACACACACACACAACACACACCCCCCCACAGGAGATAACCACTGCTGAGCACAGACACACACACACACACACCTTCATACACAAACATGCACGCACACACACGTATACACACACACACATGCACGCACCCTGCCAGACATGCACACACGCACACGCAGACACAGATACACACACACGTACACACCCAGCCAGACACGCACCCACCCAGACATGCTCACACACACATGCACACAAATACACACCCCCACACACACCGAAACCAACGCGGGCGCACACACACACACACACACACACATACACATTAACAAATGCATCCACCCACACACACACACACACACACACACACACACAAACATGCACCCACATGCACATACACACACATTTATATTCATATATTATGTGATGTCATCCTAAATGTCCAATATTGTTATACTATCACATAACAATACATCGAACTAGACCTAATAAACAAATTCATAAAATAATCTTTATACATGCCATGACATGGAAATAATGTTGCCATGTCATTTTGATGATAGAGAGAGCTTAAAAAAGGTAATTATTGTTTTAAACCAATAACTTTTACAGTTAGTAAAGTGCATGTAGGTAATCAGTCTCGCTAGGAAAATGGACTTGCAGGATCACAGTGGACTAACAGCTGTCTCCTCCCAACCCTGGATCCCAACAACCACGCGCCATGCTCTAAGTATTCCCATGCACGATACATTCATAAACAAGGGATGTTCTTTACAAAATGATGTGTTGTATGGTGGATATTACAGTTCTCTAAACAGAGAGACAGGATGAGACGGCTTTTTGGTTTGTTTACGGTATGCATTATATTAGTCATTTCCATGTGATACAGCATTTAACGTAATATTTATTTATACTCCGAAAATGAATCCAGAAACTACGTCTACAAATGATTTGTAGCTTTTCTTTTTATTGTAATGTTTTTATCAAAGGCAAGTGAATTTGTCAATTGTTTTTAAATTGATGCTAAATATCCCACAAGGGGAGCCTAACGCTATGCACAAGCCTCTCAGTGGTGTGTGAGCTGCAATGCCACGTCTCTATTTAATGATGGTGTGTGTGCGTGCGTGCGCGTGCGTGCGTGTGTGCATGTGTGTGTGTATGTGTGTCAGAATCTCGCCAGCCATCCCTTCCACGATCTTATCAGACGAGGACATGCCCGCTGTGCGTGTCTCTCTTGTGGCTGATAGAGTCAATAAAAATAATGAGGGTATTTTAATGTCCCAGTACTGCAAACAGGCCGAGATGTTTGGTTCTCTGGAATACACATGCAGTATTACCATCACAGTGATGTGTTGTATAATATAATACTGATGCAGTATTACCATCACAGTGATGTGTTGTATAATATAACACTGATGCAGTATTACCATCACAGTGATGTGTTGTATAATATAACACTGATGCAGTATTACCATCACAGTGATGTGTTGTATAATATAACACTGATGCAGTATTACCATCACAGTGATGTGTTGTATAATATAATACTGATGCAGTATTACCATCACAGTGATGTGTTGTATGATATAATACTGATGCAGTATTACCATCACAGTGATGTGTTGTATAATATAATACTGATGCAGTATTACCCTCACAGTGATGTGTTGTATAATATAACACTGATGCAGTATTACCATCACAGTGATGTGTTGTATAATATAATACTGATGCAGTATTACCATCACAGTGATGTGTTGTATAATATAACACTGATGCAGTATTACCATCACAGTGATGTGTTGTATAATATAACACTGATGCAGTATTACCCTCACAGTGATGTGTTGTATAATATAATACTGATGCAGTATTACCATCACAGTGATGTGTTGTATAATATAACACTGATGCAGTATTACCATCACAGTGATGTGTTGTATAATATAACACTGATGCAGTATTACCCTCACAGTGATGTGTTGTATAATATAACACTGATGCAGTATTACCATCACAGTGATGTGTTGTATAATATAACACTGATGCAGTATTACCATCACAGTGATGTGTTGTATGATATAACACTGATGCAGTATTACCCTCACAGTGATGTGTTGTATAATATAATACTGATGCAGTATTACCATCACAGTGATGTGTTGTATAATATAACCCTGATGCAGTATTACCATCACAGTGATGTGTTGTATAATATAACACTGATGCAGTATTACCCTCACAGTGATGTGTTGTATAATATAATACTGATGCAGTATTACCATCACAGTGATGTGTTGTATAATATAACACTGATGCAGTATTACCATCACAGTGATGTGTTGTATAATATAATACTGATGCAGTATTACCATCAAAGTGATGTGTTGTATAATTTAATACTGATGCAGTATTACCATCATAGTGATGTGTTGTATAACATAATACTGTTTGACAATAAAAAGCTATTGATAATTGCAGGGTACTGCTTTTTATCTTCTGATATCATATCAACATTGTCATTTCCAACACAGTTTGAGGCCTTCAGAAATAATATAAAATGGAGAAAAGGCCAATATGTAGCCGAGCCGCTGTATAACAGTGAGTAAAGAGGAAAGTCCCTTGGCAGTGCTAAGACTACGAAGTTACACAATAATGTTGAAGACAATCATGCACTGCTAACACGCAGAGGACCCGTTAGCTGTAGGCCTATGCAGCTCACGGGAAGCTTTTATGCGAGCTTAATTTCAGCCATTTAATTTGACGTTAACAAATTGGTGAGCTACATGTAAGGTAACATATTTCAGCCAATAGGTGACCGTAAAGAAGAACGAATGTGCGACTATGTAGGCCTGGCGTCGGCCTGACACGAGGTCGCAGTCGCGGGCCTTTGCAGTGGAGGCGGTAGCTCGCCGCACAGTCCCGGCATCAACTGCTGCAATGGGCGCGTGGCGCAAATGGCGCATGGGAATCCCGCCACCGCGCACGTTGCCAAGGAGGACACGCCGTCACGCACGCGCGCACGCGCTCTCTTTAGATTACACGCGGATGTCGTGTACCGCCGATATTTCGGGGAGGATTAAATACAAGAAGCAATAAACATAGGCCACTTCGTGTGACTTTGTGTTCGGCCTGATGATTTTTCCTGCGTGTTTTCTGAGAAGATGTCCGCCGGTCATTTGATTCCCTCAAGGTCTACAGTGAGCCTGCTCGGTGTCGGTCTCTTCACAGCCAGTTGCATCATAAATCACAAATTGTGAGTAAAATAAAATCAAATGTCGTACGTTATTATTGAGGTATTGCTAAGGATGAATACATAACGATATGACTAAATAAACCTTTTCTTTTTTTTATTTCTTACCAGAACATATATCGTTTGGGCTTAACATATAGGCAGAATTAATCCTAAATAGGCCTATGGTCTTGATTTTGATATTAAAATATTTCCCTGATAACCTTGAAAGACAGGACTAACTTCATATTTAGGAAATACAATGCAACACTGTCCGGCCAGCGTGGCTTAGACCTGTCCAACATCCCGGCCAAACAACGTCAGTGAAAACAACACAGGAAGCCTCTGTGATTGACGCTCCAATAAATAAAGCGGGGTTATGTTGTGAATGCCACTTTCCTTTCCCTAATAAACGTATCTTCCACGGTCCTTCTTTTTAAGAGTACGTTTAGTTTGATATCTTGCATTTAATCGTCTAACTAAGTTTGATTGCGGTCCTGAAATATGTATGGCTACAGTAAGTCCTATTAAAGCATATATATATATATATATATATATATATATATATATATATATATATATATATATATATATATATATAGTATATATATAATTATTATTATTATTATTATTATTATTATTATTGTATGCCATTATTTTGGACATACTGCAAAATAAAAAATAATGTGTTTATAGTTCCATGTAAATATCTATTAAATATAGACCCAGCAAACAATGCAATTTGCATAGGTCACATCAATTTCCATAGGCCTACGTTTAATCACTGCTTAAAAGACGTTGACAAAGGCCGTAGGACTACATCAAATAGGGTTTCATTACAGAAGGACCGTCCTCTGGGAGATAGGGCTAATGACACATGATGGGGTTTCACCGCTGCTCCGTGAAACCATTTGTCACACACTGTCCAGAAAGCAGCCGAGCACGGCAATGCATTTGTCCGTTCACACGGAACGCAGCCGTGCGCGCTTAAAAGGCCGGATCACATGTGTGATGCTGGGGAAAATGCGCGTGTGTCGATGATGCGACTATAAGGATGTTCACATAAAGCCACCTATAACTTCAAAGCCGGAACAACTAATGTGTATTGTGCATGTGTGTGTTTAAAAAAAAATGGTAGTAGGCCTACTTCCACTTTAATTGTCCTCACACGTCCCTCTGTAATCAGAGGGATTCGGGGAGACATTCTTATTTGAAATAGTTGGCAGACGATTCAACATGTAACAAGTATGTTGAACTATAGCTCGCATTCTCTTTAAAGCTATCGTTGGATCACAGAGCAGGCAAATCATGTCATAACATAAAGTCTTTAAATGCAATGCCGAGAGAAATATAAAATAAAACACATATAGGCCTACAGCTAAGCATGCAACACATACTTGAGGTTTCTCTTGGTTAACAAAATTATAAAACATGCATTCACATTTCTCACCCCTTCAATTGCAATGAATACATTTGAGCATTTTTGTCATGAATGAGTTGCGATCTTTCCGTTTTTGTCACGTTATTATCCATTCTTTCAAGAGGCAGTTCGTTCTCTTTCTATGAATGAAGATGGATTTCTGCAAATTTCTGCTTCAATACGACTAGTCCGTTTAAATGTGTTAGATGACGCAGGGAGAAGTTCTCCGGTAGCCTTTGTTTTGACCGTGTTCACTAATCATCGCGGGTGCGGGTGCGGGAGACGCAGCAGGCTCAGTCAGACCCGGGTTGCTGTCTCCCACTGAGGTGCTGATGCTGAACTGGAGGGGCGGGCTGAACCACAATGCAGCGCACGCGCCGCTACAGCAGCAAGGGGCAAACGCATCAAAATGACATTTTAAAACGAATGCAACACAAATGTTCTTTCTCTTTGAGCTTTTCAAATGTGCATTGAACCATCGCCTTTGCTTATGCAGGGATGGGTATTATTTAAATTACATGCTGAAATACCTATTTTAAGAACTAAATGTAATTTGCATATATTTGGTCATACTTTTGTATTTAAAACACTTACATTTATATATCAGTGTCTAACAATGAAATGAGGATATAAGAAGTTATATTATGCTTGTATTTCTTTTTTGTCTGATTGCAGACATCTGGTTGAATGGGCCGTTTCACTTTCTTTCACTTCAGAATTGTTTCAGTCAATCATGTTGTTGGAGGACCTGATGGCCTAAGCGTGTAATTGGCTATTTACAGAAACCGTATAGATGGGCGACTGTAGAAATACACATTTTTTTTTATCCATTTTTGAAAGCTTCATCCACTCGCGCAAATTAGTTTCTCTTCGGTAGAATTCGGTAAAAAAAAAAAAGGAAACAAGTCGTAACCCCGCCCCTTTCAGTTTCTGGTTTCCGGCCCAGGCTCTGTGCCGTTTCGCCCCCAGTTCTGCTAAAACATGGTAGGACTACTGGATCCCATTACCTGCTAGCTAACTGGTATAACTCTGCAGTAATTTATATATATTTATGTTTATTTAATTGTATTTATTTATTCATTCTACTTTCTTAATTAAAATAAAAAGGTCTGGAAATATAAGGTCAAACATATCGTTAACAAAAGTTCAACATCAAACTGGATAATAAATCATTAATGAACATGAATAGATAACATAACCTGCTGCTGAGACATACAACAGCTCATGTTTGATTCCCTTATTGCCCTTATTGAGATAACGACAGTTCATGGCTGTATTTTATAATACAAATTACATGTAGTTCAAGATTTATTTGTATTTTTATACATTTACTGATAATACATTTGCATTTTGTATAGCTAGATTTCAATGCATTTTTGCCAATCTCTGGGCTTATGCCTAGATCCAATGCAAGATTTGTTTGTGTTATTTATTTATTATAAAAAATATAAGAATAATAAGCAAATAAAAACAAAACTATATATAAATCAAAATCAGACAGATTAGCCTACTCCCCACTCCAGTTATTTATTTATTTTCACTTGGTTGCCCATGTTGTTATAATCAAAACCCAATAATGATCGTATTCTTTCAATGTTCTCTGCCTCATTTGTAAGTCGCTTTGGATATCAAGTGTCTTGTTTGGTTTGGTTAACATGGTCTAGTGCCTACTACAGGCCTAGCCCCTATCAATGAACAGATATACCAAATGAGACCCCTCCTCGATTGTATTATATGGTATAGATAATAATGTCAATGTTTAGTCAGTCCTTCACTAACTATCCTATCCACAATCAGTATGCTACATCCAGCCGCTGGACGTCAAATGCACGGCGCCCTTTAGTACACAAAGGCTGACGTCACCACGCATTCCCTGTGTGTTTACGCGCCGCTCGTTCTCGACATGGAAACATGGCAATGACAACCAGCCCAGATGGAGACATAATCATGCAACACAAGGATGAAGGTGTAAAAGAGGCCAGGCCAGGGCCCAGATCTGACAGGTAGCAAACGTAGAATGTGTCTAGTTATAGTCCACACTTTACCACTCGGTAAGCAGCTCGTCTAATATTAGCTGGCGGGCTAACGTCTCGTCTTAAAGCTAGCCGGAACATCCTTCTTAAAGCTAATGTTAGCTCTAACTTATCTGTCTTAAAGTTAGCCCTAACATATCTGTCTTAAAGCTACCCTAACATCTGTCTTAAAGCTAGCCCTAACGTATCTGTCTTAAAGCTGGCTCTAACATATCTATCTTAAAGCTAGCCTTAACATCCCTGTCTTAAAGCTAGCCTAACATCACTGTCTTAAAGCTGGCTCTAACATATCTGTCTTAAAGCTAGCCCTAACGTCTCTGTCTTAAAGCTAGCCCTAACGTCTCTGTCTTAAAGCTAGCCTAGCATCTCTGTGTTAAAGCTAGCCCTAACATATCTGTGTTAAAGCTAGTCTTAACATCTCTGTCTTAAAGCTAACCCAACGTCTCTGTCTTAAAGCTAACCCTAACATCTCTGTCTAATAGCTAGCCTTAACAGTTAACGTTACATCACTTTCCTAACGCAACGTCTGTCTTAAAGCTAGCCCTAACATCTGTCTTAAAGCTAGGCTAACATTACTGTCTTAAAGCTAGGCTAACATCACTGTCTTAAAGCAAGGCTAACGTCACTGTTTGACAGCTAGCCTAACATCTCTGTGTTAAAGCTAGCCTAACATCTCTGTGTTAAAGCTAGCCCTAACGTCTGTCTCAGAGCAAGCCTAACATCTGTCTTAAAGCTGGCTCTAACATATCTGTCTTAAAGCTAACCCTAACATCTCTGTCTTAAAGCTGCCTCTAACATATCTGTCTACTTATCTTGAATAACCAAAATAACTCAATCTTGTAGAGTAACAATCTATTGTGGAAATAGTATATGTATTGTGAACATGAAGTGGTTGTATCTATTAAGATGCTTTGCTAACACTAGCAAGGCATCTTCTATGCTTGCTGATGCTATTGTGCTAATATAAAAGTGGCCTTGATGATATGTGAATTAATTTAACTACTTTGTCTTCTGAGCAACTATAACTGGATCGAGTTGTATATCTAATCAGCTTTTGGGGTTCCTTTGAAAGAAAGACATGGTTTCATGGTTATCAATACACTTATTTTCGTGGATTCTTTAGATAGTGGAAATGTTTTAGTGATTTCGGTTCACTTTAGTTTGCTTAAAATAATAAAAACCAAATCATTTGATTTGTCTTCAGTAGTAACGGCCACATGATGACAACCTTACTCATGCGAGAGCCTGTCCCAACGCCCAGTAGTGTCCAGGGCAGCTGTGTGATTCCTGGGGATGCTGGCAAGATCTCGCAGCGTCCCCCTCAGCCACACACATAATATCACTGCAAGAGAAATACGTAGGGACTGGATTCAGAGATTATTGATTCAGTCTCTTCTCTCTAGGCAGAACAGTAACCATGTTCATTCATGTTGGAATGCCTGAAACACATGTCAGTGGCGTTGGGGAAGGTCATGAGCTCACTAGGCACTTCTGATGGCAACTAATGCGTTCACTCTGTACTCAATTCTCGAGCGTTGTCAAATGAATAACTAAACTATGTCAAGTGGACTTTTGTTTCTTCTTCCCCTAGCGGGATCAGTGATGATTCTTTGGACAGCCTGCCGGGCAATGCTCAGCGATGTCTTCTGACTCCTTCGCTGTCCCCACGGAAACGGACAACCAGCCAATCCAAAATAGAGCCCCCTTTGCTGAGAACCAATAAGAGGACCATCTACACGGCTGGGAGACCACCCTGGTACAACGTTACAGGGACCACCTTTACAGAGGCGTTTGTCATTGGTGAGAGAGCACCCTTATATGTTGTACAGACCTTTTACATGAATGCTTTTCTAGGGATTGGGCCAGGAAGGTGTAATCTAAAACCTACAGAGTTGTACCTTTGCAAAAAATATAGCGTGAAATAATATTCAACGATTGTCACCGTTATCTTTTGGACTATGCAGCCGTGTCATTTAAAGGGGCTGTAGGTTCGATTTGAAAAACCGTCGCCTCGCTCTGCTCCCTCCTTACGTTTACCCACCATCGACAAGTGTTGCATTCATTCGCCTGTAATTGACAGGCAAGATGGATTCTCTGAAGAAATCAGGGAAGAGATACCCTGATTGGTCAGAAATGAGCAGGGAGTGGTCTAAAATTGAAATGGGCTCATGCAGAGGCAGTCAACCAGAACAGATATTTTTACAGAGCACTAATGGCTGACCGATGGCTATGGTATTTCTAACAAATTACTGTGTGACTATCCAGAGCTGCCTTACCCAACTTCAAGCGGGCCGCGCGACTTCAGCCGTGGTTGCTGTTTGGAGCAGTCTCTCAAATTGTAGGAATATAGACCTATAAAAATACATGAAACGGTGTTCTTGTGTCTCAGACGCATCACCATGCATGCAGAGTATGGCTTAGTTCGTTATTATTTGTTCGTTCCTATAACTATCCACGCCTAATTAAAAAGGGTAATGAAGGGTTAGATAGAAGTGCACATGGGTTGCACATTTAATGATATTCACTTGCAAAACCAAAATAGCTGTTTGAAATGGCACATCTTTCTTACAGATTAGGCTTGGTCTGAAGACTGGACATTGGACTATATTAGATCACTGAAATTCATCTTCAATGTTTATTTTTCCCTAATATCAAGTATCCCATACCAATATCACTCTGGGAAATATGTGCAACATTGTCCAATGTGTAAACAGGACTCATCTTTTTATTTTAATGCTTTATTCATGAAGATACAGTGAGATAGACAGGAAGGTATGGGAGAGAGAGAGAGGGGAGGACATGCAGCAAAGGACCACGGGCAGGAATCAAACCCGGGTCCCTGCCGTAAGGCCTGAGCCTTAATGGTACGCGCTCTACCCGGTGAGCCGCCCCCGGGTTTAGATTAGCCCCCAAAACTAATCGAAAATATATCATCTCTCAATGAGCTATTGAGATTAGAACACTAGCAATATTGAACATCAAACACATCATATTGGTTTTAGAGTGAGGGGGTCTAGTTGGTTTTAGTGTGTGTGTGTGTGTGTGTGTGTGTGTGTGTGTGTGTGTGTGTGTGTGTGTGTGTGTGTGTGTGTGTGTGTGTGTGTGGGGGGGGGTCTAGTTGGTGTGTGTGTGTGTTTGTGTGTGTGTGTGACCATGAGAAGGCTTTAACCAAGACAACATGTCTAGATCCAGCAAAGCCTTGCATAGACTCAGCGGACTGAGTCTTTGCTGATCACTGATATGTTTTGAACACTCAAATGGAAATGTTATCCGTAGTCAGGTGTTAAAGAATGTCTACCAACCCAATCCACTGGCCCTATTATTGCTTCTTCACCTTTTCTTACACTGCTACATGCGGTCCAGGCAACTGTGTACTGTCAATGCCTTCCTATTTAGTTGTTTATTATTTATAAATAACCCAGAAGCTCTTCTTTTTCTCCCATAGGCCTCTGTGGAGGAAGTGCTTCTGGGAAAACCACTGTAGCCAATAAGATCATTGAGGCGCTGGATGTTCCCTGGGTGGTTCTGCTCTCCATGGATTCCTTTTACAAGGTACCACCTACCTACCTACCTACCTACCTACCTATCACATAGCGACTACTTCCTTAAATATCATATCATATATACGTAACGTCACCTAGCAGCTACAACCTGGACTACTTCCTTAAATATATAACATAAGTTACATCACTTAGCAACTGTATCCTGGATCTCCTGGCAACTACTGCCTCGATTACTTCTTAAATATCTCCTCAAATATAAGTAACATCACCTAGCAACTATGAACTATAACAAATGTTTTTATTAACTGCTGCTCGTTGTTTCCTTGTACTGACCTATGTGCGTTGATCTTTTGCCTTTCACATAACTCTTGTCTGAGTTTTTAAGTATTTTAAGTCGTGTGTATGGACTGGGTAAGCTGCAACTGAATTGCCCTTCATGGGATAAATAAAGTTGTCTGAATCTGAAACTACAACTGGACTTCTTCCTTAAATGTCATATAAATTACATCACCTAGCAACTACTGCCTGGATTATTTCCTTAAATACCATATAATATATATGTAGCATGATTCATCTTGCAACTACAGCCTGGACTACTTTCTTACAGTAACGTCTGATAGCAACTACAATCTTGACTACTTCCTTAAATATCATATAAATACATCCTGGACTACTTCCTTAATTATCATATAATACACAAGTTACCTCACCTAGCAAATACATCCTGGACTACTTCCTAATTAGCATATATTACATAAGTAACATCACAAAGCAAATACATCCTGGACTACTTCCTAATTAGCATATATTACATAAGTAACATCACAAAGCAACTACAACCTGGACTTCTTCCTTCAAATCCATAAAATATATATGTAACATCTCCTAGCAACTTTAGCCGGGACTACTTCCTTAAATATCATACAATATATAAGTAACATCACAATACAACCACAACTACTCCCTTAAATATATAATGCTGAAGTGTCTACGGTGAACAAACTCATTCTTATTTAAATCACATAACGCCACTATACTTTAAATGGGTCACATGATGCTCTTCTCGTGGTTAATAATGTCATTTGTGGGTACTACTTGAATAGGTTTTCTGCCTTTGTCAAAAACGCTCGGTTTTAGCTCCTGTCATGGCTCTCCCTCCTGATAAGCCCGGTCTGCTCTGATTGGTCAGCTTGTCAACTCTGTTGTGATAGGTCAAACGCTTAGTGCGTATGTTGGCCATCTCACGCCCCTGAGTCCCGAGCAGCTGTAAACCTTGACGGTATTAATGGCTTCGGTTCAGCCGTACCTTTTAGAGCCCGAGTTGCATACTGAACCATAAATTCAGGCCGAACAATTGGTTCGACCCGAAACACTGTTGCAACCAGGGTAAAAAGAGGAGGGTAAACTGTGAATTCTGTGATCAAGGTAAGGTGGACCATGACATTCCGGGAAAGAAAAAATCATATTCAGAATATTTGTTGATTTATTTGTAGAATGTAGTTCAAACAACCAGTAGTACAAAATGTGAAATGACAAACTACATCTAGATGGAATTCTGAACATTCTGCAATGTATGTGTATGGGGAGCATGACTCTCAAACTAATTGCTAAAGCTTAAAGACTATAGATCACATCGCTTAGATATTTAAATGTGAGTGCCCGTAGAAGAAGCAGAACATTTTGATGTAACATATATCTATAGTATACAAACTAGGAGCAGCAGCAGTTTACAAATTGAGCTGGCTAGCAAGAGCAAGCCCCATTCTACGGCCCTGTTGTGAGCCGTAGAGAGAGACGAAATACAGACAACGCAGCGCAATTTGAATATGCTACGGCTTGCGCTGGTAAAAACACAATTCTTTACTATAGCAAATTTTTTAGTTGCGTAAGGCTCCACCACAGCCCTAGTCGCAACCAAGAGTGGGGCAGGACGTTTCACGGTGGTAAGTAGTTACACTGTGTAACAACCGTGTGTTTGTTGACTGACCGAAGTGTATATTTGATCATTTCTTATTTCGGTGGACTTGTGTAAATTGCGCCAGAAGGCCAAGCGAAGTGGAAAACTTCTGCTGCAAAGAAACAAAAAGGTAGCCAACAGTTAGTATAATCAATAACTAAATCACTACAGCCTCTGCTTCACGTTGGGGTCCTGCATCACCCTTTTCGCTGTACATGATCCTTTATGTAAAGGTACTGTTTTATATTATCTTTCTATTCTAACACAACTTAATTTGAAATACAAGTTTGACAGTGAAACACATGTTGCCTCCTGAATTATTAGCTTTATTATAAAACAGTTTGTTGTAAAACGCTTATTTTCCTTATTAGGTTGTAAGCCGAATGAACCAAGTTCCAGTCCTCCCTAAATGCATGGTACACCACTCACATCCTGGCCTAGAGCCTCACTGTTTGAATCCCTACACCCTGCAGAACACCAACAACATTTATAAAGCTGACTATGGACCTTTTGAGGCATAGAACAGAGGAAGAGTAATCTTGTATTACATGTAATTAAACAATTGTATAAAATAAAATCAGTACAGTGATGTTTCAATATACCTTAGGACCCAAATAATTAGTGAAGAAATTAGAAGCCAATGTTTTCTCAATAACCTTGTTGCAAATGTAAACAAACAGCTGGAGCTGCTTTGGAAGGAATGTCAGGGTTGTCATCCCGTCTTGTGTGGTACTGCGGACACGCCAGTATAGTTTCCTGATCTGGCTGGACAGTATGTTGGCTTCCGACCGCCCCTTCACTGAAGCGGGAGACATGGCGGGGAACCACCTCCTTTGAGGGTCCCTCATACTGGTCTTAAAGTCCTCCACAAATAGCGTTGGGTCCCCAAACACCTCATCAAAGACGAGCTTCATCAGGTTGTCCACATAATCTGTACAATATTGCATTCAAATAGTCAGGTTGTGTTTTTAAAGAAATAACTTCTGAATCTACCTTTTTGTGAACATATGTAAAGTGTTCCCCTAATTATAAAAAATATTTCTTATTCCATTATGTTTAATAAAAATGTTGTACAAAGTGGTGCATTCACTATTCTTGGACTTTGGGAAAGCACCCTAGAAGACAGCTTGACCACACATGAACACACACCAACACAATATCCTTGTGTTACATACCGCCCCACCTGTGGAACAGCTACACCGATGGGCATATAGAGAACGGCCTCCACGCAACAGCTAAGTAAAAGGCACGAAAGGAAAGAACTGGGGCTCAGAGTATGGTAAATAATTGTATATAACTGTATCACGGCCCAAACATTACAGCTTGTATCATCATAAATCTGGCTCCACTGAAATGAAGGATTCTGCGGAAGCTACTCCGCATTGAAACCTATGTGCCGGCTGGAGAAACTAGCCCACTACAGGGGATCGGTCAGGATCACAAGTTAAAGAGTCAGGTTCAATCCATTTATTAGACAGAGCCGCTACCACACAATTCCCAGATTCACAGACAACTTGTGCACTGCATACTCTGCACTAACAGGTGGAATCGATTGTGCTACCTCGGCTATAGCGGGACCGTAGCACATTGACAAATTCTATGTAATCCACACGTTTGTCAGTTTTTCTCCTTCCGAGTGTCCCCGAAATGACAGCTCCTGGGTTCCCAGGTAAAGCACCACCCTCATTGGGTTGCTCAGTCGCTAGCCTACCGCCATCATTTGGCTGGAGGTATATTCACACTGAAAAGCGACTTACAATAAATGCATTCAACCATGAAGAGACAACCAAGGAAGTGCAAGAATCATACGACTCCATAAAATGTATCAAATAAGCAAACTGCTTGAAGTGCTACATTATAGAATCAAGAGATTAAGAAAGTTCTTCATGGGCTAAGCTGCCGTCTGAACAGATGAGTTTTCAGTCTGCAGTGGAAGGTGTGTAGGGGTTCAGCTGTCCTGGGGTCAGTGGGGAGCTCGTTCCTCCATGGTGGAGCCAGGACTAGTAGGGGTTCAGCTGTCCTGAGGTCAGTGGGGAGCTCGTTCCTCCATGGTGGAGCCAGGACTAGTAGGGGTTCAGCTGTCCTGAGGTCAGTGGGGAGCTCGTTCCTCCATTGTGGAGCCAGGACTAGTAGGGGTTCAGCTGTCCTGGTGTCAGTGGGGAGCTCGTTCCTCCATTGTGGAGCCAGGACTAGTAGGGGTTCAGCTGTCCTGGTGTCAGTGGGGAGCTCGTTCCTCCGTTGTGGAGCCAGGAGAGCAAACAATCAAGAATTTGTTGAGTGGCAACTCGCTCCTTTGGAGGGAGAAGCAAGCCATTTGCCTTGCAACATTCAATGCAGTTTAGCAAGAACATCTACAATGTCGGGATTTTAAATTACCTTTTTGATTTTGTAAGCGCTCCAACACCTAGTTATAATTAGATACAATTTATGTAGACCTACCTTCACTGGAACTACTGTGTGTGTGTGTGTGTGTGTGTGTGTGTGTGTGTGTGTGTGTGTGTGTGTGTGTGTGTGTGTGTGTGTGTGTGTGTGTGTGTGTGTGTGTGTGTGTGTGTGTGTGTGTGTGTGTGTGTGTGTGTCAGGTATTGAATAAAGAAGAGCAGGAGTTGGCAGGTAAGAACGAGTACAACTTCGACCACCCCGAGGCCTTCGACTTTGAGCTGCTGGTCACTGTGCTGAGGAAGCTGAAGAAAGGCAAGAGCATCAAAGTTCCTGTCTATGATTTCACCTCCCACAGCAGGAGCAAAGACTGGGTGAGTGGGTGACACCATGTGTGTTGGGTTAGAGCATCTCTCTCTCTGTCTCTCAGTTTCCCTTGGTCTCTCTGTCACTCTTGGTCTCTCTCTCTCACTGTCTCTCTCTCGCTGTCTCTCTCTCGCTGTCGTCTCTCTTTCTCTGTCAATTTCAGTTCAATTCAATTCAAATGAGCTTTATTGGCATGAAAAGACAAGCTATCTTATATTGCAAACATAAAAGTGAGTCAAGTATTGTTAACGAGAACAATGAAACAGATTATGCAGACTAACTTAATGTGTTCCGCTGTTCCACCTGGTTATGTCGGCACTGAGTCGGTTCATAGCTACTGTCTTCCTCAGTTTCCTATCAGTCACGGTGGTCAGATAGTCTGCCCACATGTGCTATCTGTTAAATAACATTGTGGTTTGCTTAAATCTTTTGTGGTAGTCCAATAGCTAAATAAGTTAGATTTGTCTTGTGCTATGAGAGAGGAGGTGAGTCTCCAGTGTGAGGGCTGAGGCCTTGTGCTGTGAGAGGAGGTGAGTCTCCAGTGTGAGGAGGTGAGTCTCCAGTGTGAGGGCTGAGGCCTTGTGCTGTGAGAGAGGAGGTGAGTCTCCAGTGTGAGGGCTGAGGCCTTGTGCTGTGAGAGGAGGTGAGTCTCCAGTGTGAGGGCTGAGGCCTTGTGCTGTGAGAGGAGGTGAGTCTCCAGTGTGAGGAGGTGAGTCTCCAGTGTGAGGGCTGAGGCCTTGTGCTGTGAGAGAGGAGGTGAGTCTCCAGTGTGAGGGCTGAGGCCTTGTGCTGTGAGAGGAGGTGAGTCTCCAGTGTGAGGGCTGAGGCCTTGTGCTGTGAGAGGAGGTGAGTCTCCAGTGTGAGGAGGTGAGTCTCCAGTGTGAGGGCTGAGGCCTTGTGCTGTGAGAGGAGGTGAGTCTCCAGTGTGAGGAGGTGAGTCTCCAGTGTGAGGGCTGAGGCCTTGTGCTGTGAGAGGAGGTGAGTCTCCAGTGTGAGGCCTTGTGCTGTGAGAGGAGATCATTAATGACCAGGTTGAAGTTTGCGGTGGAAGTTATTTTTAGTCCCAAATGTCAGTGGAGTCCAGTGAAAACCTGTATGGTTTTCCTTGACCTCACAGTCTTTTATGGAAGACCATAATTCATTATCCAACTGTCAGGGTCCAGGTTTGGCAGAAGGTTTGCTGAGTATCTAATTGCTGTTGTAAGGCCTCGTTAAATTGGGCTAGCAATATTAGATAATCTGCAAACAATAGACGTTTGGTTTCTGTCGGATAGAGTGAAACCAGCTGTCTCTCTCTTTTTCTGTCTCTCTCTCTGTCTATCTCTCTCTGTCTCTGTCTCTCTCTGTCTCTCTCTCTGTCTATCTGTCTCTCTCTCATGGTCTCTCTCTGTCTCTCTCTCTCTGTCTCTCATGGTCTCTCTCTGTCTCTGTCTCTCTGTCTCTCTCTCTCTGTCTCTCTCTCAAAGTCTCTCTCTGTCTCTCTCTCAAAGTCTCTCTCTGTCTCTGTCTCATGGTCTCTCTCTGTTTCTCTCTGTCTCTCGCTCTCTCTCTGTCTCTCTCTCATGGTCTCTCTCTGTCTCTCTCTCATGGTCTCTCTCTGTCTCTCTCTCTCTGTCTCTCTCTCTCTCTCTCTCTCTCTCTCTCTCTCTGTCTCTCTCTCATGGTCTCTCTCTGTCTCTCTCTCTCTCTCTCTCTCTCTCTGTCTCTCTCTCATGGTCTCTCTCTGTCTCTCTCTCTGTCTCTCTCTCTCTGTCTCTCTCTCTCTCTGTCTCTCTCTGTCTCTCTCTCTGTCTCTCTCTCTCTGTCTCTCTCTCTCTCTGTCTCTCTCTCATGGTCTCTCTCTGTCTCTCTCTCTCTCTGTCTCTCTCTCATGGTCTCTCTCTGTCTCTCTCTCTCTCTCTCTCTCTCTCTCTCTCTCTCTCTCTCTCTCTCTCTCTCTCTCTCTCTCTCTCTCTCTCTCTCTGTCTCTCTCTCATGGTCTCTCTCTCTCTCTCTCTCTCTCTCTCTCTCTCTCTCTCTCTCTCTGTCTCCCCCTCATGGTCTCTCTCTGTCTCTCTCTCTGTCTCTCTCTCTCTCTCTCTCTCTCTCTCTCTCTCTCTCTCTCTCTCTCTCTCTCTCTCTGTCTCTCTCTCATGGTCTCTCTCTCTCTCTCTCTCTCTCTCTCTCTCTGTCTCCCCCTCATGGTCTCTCTCTGTCTCTCTCTCTGTCTCTCTCTCATGGTCTCTCTCTCTCTCTGTCTCTCTCTCATGGTCTCTCTCTGTCTCTCTCTCTCTCTCTCTCTCTCTCTCTCTCTCTCTCTCTCTCTCTCTCTCTCTCTCTGTCTCTCTCTCATGGTCTCTCTCTGTCTCTCTCTCTGTCTCTCTCTCTCTCTCTCTCTGTCTCTCTCTCATGGTCTCTCTCTGTCTCTCTGTCTCTCTCTCTCTGTCTCTCTCATTGTCTCTCTCTGTCTCTCTATTCCATTCTACCAGTTACTGCTGTCGAATTTCATTGTTTTGTGCAATAATATAATAAGTGTACAGCAGATACAGATTTACTTTGTTCATTGTATTACAACAAAACTAGACTAGATATGATACTTCTTCATATGCACTTCGTTTTTTTTTTTTATATGAGCAGTTGTTCTCTGCAGCCTAAACTGTTTTATTACCACCTGTACCGCACCGTTACCCCAGTACCGCGGTACGTACCGCACCGCTAGCACAGTACCGCGGTACGTACCGCACCGTTAGCCCAGTACCGCGGTACGTACCGCACCGCTAGCACAGTACCGCGGTACGTACCGCACCGCTAGCCCAGTACCGCGGTACGTACCGCACCGTTAGCCCAGTACCGCGGTACGTACCGCACCGCTAGCACAGTACCGCGGTACGTACCGCACCGCTAGCCCAGTACCGCGGTACGTACCGCACCGTTAGCCCAGTACCGCGGTACGTACCGCACCGCTAGCACAGTACCGCGGTACGTACCGTACCGTTAGCCTAGTACCGCGGTACGTACCGCACCGCTAGCCCAGTACCGCGGTACGTACCGCACCGTTAGCCTAGTACCGCGGTACGTACCGCACCGTTAGCCCAGTACCGCTGTACGTACCGCACCGTTAGCCCAGTACCGCGGTACGTACCGCACCGTTAGCCTAGTACCGCGGTACGTACCGCACCGTTAGCCCAGTACCGTGGTACGTACCGCACCGTTAGCCCAGTACCGCTGTACGTACCGCACCGTTAGCCCAGTACCGCGGTACGTACCCCACCGTTAGCCTAGTACCGCGGTACGTACCGCACCGTTAGCCCAGTACCGCGGTACGTACCGCACCGTTAGCCCAGTACCGCTGTACGTACCGCACCGTTAGCCTAGTACCGCGGTACGTACCGTTAGCCTAGTACCGCGGTACGTACCGCACCGTTAGCCTAGTACCGCGGTATGTACCGTACCGCTAGCCCAGTACCGCGGTACGTACCTCATCGTTAGCCCAGTACCGCGGTACGTACCGCACCGTTAGCCTAGTACCGCGGTATGTACCGTACCGCTAGCCCAGTACCGCGGTACGTACCTCACCGTTAGCCTAGTACCGCGGTACGTACCGCACCGTTAGCCTAGTACCGCGGTATGTACCGTACCGCTAGCCCAGTACCGCGGTACGTACCGCACCGTTAGCCCAGTACCACACCGTTAGCCCAGTACCGCGGTACGTACCTCACCGTTAGCCCAGTACCGCGGTACGTACCGTACCGTTAGCCCAGTACCGCGGTACGTACCGCACCGCTAGCCCAGTACCGCGGTACGTACCGCACCGTTAGCCCAGTACCACACCGTTAGCCCAGTACCGCTGTACGTACCGCACCGTTAGCCCAGTACCGCGGTACGTACCGTACCGTTAGCCCAGTACCGCGGTACGTACCGTACCGTTAGCCCAGTACCGTGGTACGTACCGCACCGCTAGCACAGTACCGCGGTACGTACCGCACCGCTAGCCCAGTACCGCGGTACGTACCGCACCGTTAGCCCAGTACCGTGGTACGTACCGCACCGTTAGCCCAGTACCGTGGTACGTACCGCACCGTTAGCCCAGTACCGCGGTACTTACCGTTATGAGCCTTGTACTTCGGTATCAATTTTTGTAAAATAACTAACAATGGTTTCTATCACTATATCAATCAACCTGAGTATAATGTTTTTTATAGTGCTACCATCAGGCTAATCCCTGTTGTTTCCTGAGTAGGTGAGACTATGACCGAGACTGTTACCTCTCAGACGATAATGGCTACAATAGCATGTCAGCAAATCATTAGTGAAACATGTTTAGGTAGTGAAGATTGTGATTCTCTAAGCATGTTACACTGTCAGTGGTTTGTGGGTGGGCTCCTTTTCACCAAGATGTAGGTTCTTCAGTGCAACATCGATGCCTTTTGATGGCTATGTTATCTAAGGATATTTGTGTTGTTGTTTACTCCTCATCTGACAGAAAACTGTTTATGGGGCCAACGTCGTCATCTTCGAGGGCATTTTGGCCTTTGCCAACAAGGAGCTGCTAAAGGTAAGGTCAAAGGTCAAATAAGTATCTACTGCATTCCAAAAGCCCTGTGCAAATCATAGAGGTCATTCTTAATAGTTTTGATATTATAATAAGCTAGTGTGATATCATATATATATTCAGGAGCAAGCATTGTTTTCCTACTATATAGCGAGACTTTTCGAAATATTGAAAGAAATAATTATTTGGACCAAGTTTTACGGAAGGTCCTGTGCTCTGCTTTTTGGTGTTTCCCAGCGTGATGAATGAACTGTGTGCCAGAACACAGGGAGGGAAGAAGGAATGCACATTCTGTACCTATTGCCAATGACATCAGCTAGATGTGTGTGTGTCTGTGTGCACAAGACACACGCACATTTAAAGTTAGTGTAAGAAAAGCAAGAGCCAAATAGGGGCCATGTATATTAACGATGGCACCCAAGCCCCTTCTGCCTTCCATTCACCGGCTCAACCCGCAGTTACACAGGAGTCTTGTTTGGGGTGTGTGTGTGTGTGTGTGTGTGTGTGTGTGTGTGTGTGTGTGTGTGTGTGTGTGTGTGTGTGTGTGTCGCTTACTGAAGTGTTCCAGCTACCCTCCTATCCAACTTTAGCATATTGATTTATCTCTTCACGCCTGTTGTAATTGATGGTACGCTGGACTGAAGCGATAAGGCACTAAACACACTCACTAAACCTCACCCCACAACCAGAGCTGATCACCCTCCCCTTGTAGACAGAACAAACCAGCTTCATGCCTGCAGTCATTAATCAGTTGATACAATCACAGTCTACGATAGCTAATCCATAGGGGAGAAACCATCCTTTCCAGCCATAGACTGTAGCGTCTGTGCAACCACATCCATTGGTTAACACACCACCGTCTTAGGGTGTCGATTTGCCTTCTAGACGTCGCCATTGGTTGAGATTTGAACAACCAGCAGCGAGAATCCTCTATATTTGGCACATTGAGAGCGGGAGTAGGATGGTCGCCTCACACCAGTCTTTGGCCCAAACTCATTTATATTCTCATTTAAACTCTTTTTAATTCAATATAACTGTCTACCAGGACCCAGCAGCGTACCATAAAATCCCGTGGCCCCCCCCACCAGGAAAGGGGCGTGGGCCCTTTCGCAATGGAGGTGTGGTTATAGCGACGCCAGCCACATTAACTACAATACACTACAAACTTCAACGCGCCAACACACACACACACACACATACATACATACATACATACATACATACACACATACATACATACATACATACATACACACACACACACACACACACACACACACATACAGTACATACATACATACATACATACACACACACATACATACATACATACATACATACATACATACATACATACACACACACACACACACACACACACACACACACACACACACACACACACACACACACACACACGTATTTGGGCAAGGAGTATGATTTAGCTGCACCCACTGTTCCACATTGCAGTCCTGACGGGAGGATAGAAGGAAGCTCTGCTAACGGAGAGACATGAAGAAAACAATTATTCAATTTAAAAAACTTTATTTATTCCCGAGAGGCAATACCTGGAAGCAGGCATAGTCGATTAAATGTAAACTTCAAAATAAACTAAGAAATTGTTGCATAAACGCTGCAGGTAACAATGACGTGACTTGGCCTACAGTAAACTGATCAATATGAAATGTATAGGCCTCGGTACGATAGCAGTAATTAATGTCATCTTCTGATTACTCAACGTCGAATAAAGTCCTTCAAACAAAGCAAGTAGCGCTTACTAACATACAGCGCTGCAATGGACAAACAAACTCTAGCCGCGTAACATAGACCGCAACGGATATATTGGTGTCCAGCACAGAACCAACACAGCATTTGAATGGATCGTCCAAGAGAAACGAGCACAGACAACAGGAAACATAGAAACAGGCAGAAAGGCTAGGCCAACAGTTTACCCTGAGGTCATTTGCTTCCCCCTAATATAATCGAAGGTTTTCTTTCTTTCTTTAACAATGACCGAAACATATTTTCCTCATTGCACTCCTCTGTGGGAATTCCTTCACAACGTTTGGTAAATCCATTTGGCGAGCACGCAGGCTTTCAGTGCTAAGAATTGCTAGTCCGGAGAGTCCTGGGACATGGTGCTTCTCAGATACTTTTTGATGAGTCAGTTTCAGTTTTGAAAAGGATCTCGCAGCACTTGCCGCAGTGACAGGAATGGGTAAGAAAAGCTTGAGGGCAGTAGCCACGTCTGTGACACTAGGCAGAATAGATGCATGTCTCAGGAGCTCCGTCAGGCCTTTGATTGAACCCACTTCAATCGCTTTTATTTCTGACCTCGGAGCATTTCGAAATGAAAGCAACTGGGATGGAAAATGGGATGAAAGGTCATCCTTGAAGAGAAAGGGCTGGTGTCTCGGCGGATGCGTGCATCGCATCATCGTATGCAACGGAATCTTCGCTGCAATTGCATCCGTGCCTCTGAATCGATGGTTCAGTTGGGAAACAACGGTGTCAATGAAAGACGCCTTCTTTGAAACGTCCCCTCTGGACTTGTAAAGGCGCTGGTCCTCACAGAGCTCATCAAAAATGCCACTTTGTTCGTCGCAAGCGTTTCTGAGGGAAACCACAGTTATTACCCCAAGAAGCTGCAAGTCCCTGTGCTTTGCTTCTGGTCTCTTCAAACTCAGAATTTAGAATTTGGATGGTTTTTCAACATTGCCCATCTGATCTTGATGCTATGGCCAAAACAGGTTTTGTGTTTCAGTGCCTGAAATTCATTTTTGGAAATTGGGGGGAATTCCCCCGATTCAATACTTCACATAGGGGGGATTTCACTTTGGGGGGGGAATACAACTGTAAATTATACAAATCAAGCAGCTAATTTCACCATTGTTAAATTCGAGCCATGGTAAATCTTTTATTTTTCCAATAAATAACTGCATGTACAGTATAGTTGAATAAACCAGAGATGTATTTATTCTATGCACAGGAGTAATTTTCGTGTCCTTATTTTATTCCGTTGAATTCCAGGTTCTATTCTAAGAGTGGCTTGATTTAAGATTGCTTAGGTTAGTAGATCAGTTAGGCTGATCTACAGCTTTACAAACTTCTTTCTTGCCGATCTATTAGAAACAGGCCGCTCTTCATTCAGCTTTTCCCATAGGGCTGCCTCGGCTGACCTGACTGAAGGGCCTCTTCCTGCGATAAGTCAGCCCACCAGACTTATCGCAGTGGGGTTTCACTAGCTTGTTGTGATTCTACCGATTCTTGTTATTTCATGTGTGCTCCTCACACCTAAATCAACCAAATCTCTTTCAAAAGGTCTTCAGTAATGGCTCTTTCTGTCGCCTGGCTGTGCCTTTGTCACTCACAGAAAGGATTGATTGTGACTTTGCTGAATAGCGATTTGGTTTAAGCCAGCTTCTGCATGGAGAAACAGAGGGTGGGAAAGGACAATGATGCGTATCTGCCTTTTGACATTCTCTACAATCTTATTTCTCCATTGTGCGTATTCATAAATGTGTGCACCGTGTACTCATACATGCATGAAAACATTCAAAGATGCCTGCATGCATACATCCATGTATTCGTACGTACTGCATGCATACACATGTACTTGCTTCCATGGATCTTTTCTATGTGGAGCAGAGTGACTTTGATCATTTCCCTGTGGGTTAGTAAGACTCTTGACGCCCTCAGCTGTTGGACATGAAGGTCTTTGTGGACACCGACTCGGACATCCGCCTGGTGCGCCGGCTGAAGAGGGACATCACGGCCCGTGGCCGGGACATCGGCGGCGTAATCCAGCAGTACAATCGATTCGTCAAGCCGGCCTTTGAGCAGTACATCGAACCCACGGTCCAGATGGCTGACATCGTGGTGCCCAGAGGTCAGTCACGCTGCTGTACAGAACCCACGGTCCAGATGGCTGACATCGTGGTGCCCAGAGGTCAGAGGTCAGTCACGCTGCTGTACAGAACCCAGGGTCCAGATGGCTGACATCGTGGTGCCCAGAGGTCAGAGGTCAGTCATGCTGCTGTACAGAACCCAGGGTCCAGGTGGCTGACATCGTGGTGCCCAGAGGTCAGAGGTCAGTCACGCTGCTGTACAGAACCCACGGTCCAGATGGCTGACATCGTGGTGCCCAGAGGTCAGAGGTCAGTCACGCTGCTGTACAGAACCCAGGGTCCAGATGGCTGACATCGTGGTGCCCAGAGGTCAGAGGTCAGTCACGCTGCTGTACAGAACCCAGGGTCCAGGTGGCTGACATCGTGGTGCCCAGAGGTCAGAGGTCAGTCACGCTGCTGTACAGAACCCAGGGTCCAGGTGGCTGACATCGTGGTGCCCAGAGGTCAGAGGTCAGAGGTCAGTCACGCTGCTGTACAGAACCCACGGTCCAGGTGGCTGACGTGGTGGTGCCCAGAGTTGGGTCACAGCATGTCATTATGTCATCTTACGTTGATGCCGTTTCTACGCTGGTTTGACTGTGTTTATTATTGATAGGAAAAATAGTTTTGGTTTGAAGAGCACCTGGCAGGATGGCATCCATAGTTCATGAATGTGTCGGGAAAGTAGCTAATCCACTTTATAGTCATTTTTTTATCATTTCTATTTTACAGCTGGACTCGTTTTTTGCTACACAACTTGTACACACAGACCAAAGATAAAGTTGAAAGTAAAGTAAATGAATGCACCCGTGATATCACTATTTTCAGATGGTGGCGACGATACGACACACCAACCACCTTTCAGCAATGTACATTTGGATGCTTTTCTTGGGATCCTATTGACATGTTTGCTCATCAGTTCATATGTACATTTGTGGTAGACATGCTACACTGCCCCCTTGTGTACATGTTGACGGGGAAGTATAAATTCAGGCAGCTCTGCAAAGACCCCCCGCATGGATCTAATAGCAGGAATGCCATGTCGTCACACAAGCGTGTGTCTTGCCTTCAGTTACATCACGTTCAAGCTCTTTTTACGGTCTATTTCTGGCATTTTGTCAAACGAATCCCGCTGTAATGTCAAGTCTTAAACAATTACTTCGTCATATACGTCGATTGGCTCCCTAGTTTGCCCACATGGAATAGCCGTAGATGCCAACCTGCATGTTGCTCTTGATGTAGATGAAGTGGTTGTCTGGGTGTCTGCTAGGTGTCAGTCTGTCCTTCTCCTTGTTTTCACCCAGGGGGGGAGAACTTCGTAGCGCTGGATCTGATTGTCCAGCACGTCCACAGCCAGTTAGAGAAGGTAAGCAGCCTGTTGGCCCGTCGTGTTTGTAGTATATCTGGAGCACGGCCCACACACACACAATGCAGAGGCAGAGGTGTTGGTGCCGGTTGACTCCGGTCGTTGGGATCGAGAGGGGAGGGCCTCTTGTCAGCCCATGTCTGCTACTCTCCCGTTTCCTTTCCAATGAAACCGCAAACGGTTTTTCACTGATGAACCGAGGACTAGTATTCAAAGTTGGTTTTTACAAAACGCTTGGAGGAAGAAAAACAAGGCCTTTTAAACAATAATGAATCATTACGATGTAGCATCCTGATAAATAATCCAGACTAGAGACATTGACTGTGCTGTTCAATGAAATGCTTCTGGTTGTGTGCTGTGTGTAAATATATATCCCCCCCCCCCCCCCATCTCCAACTTTTCCAGCGGGAGATCACAGTAAGGTATGACTGAGCTCGTCCACTCCTCCTGGTTTCCTCCATCCTCCCCGTTCCGTATCCTTCCTTCCTTTTCTCTCCTTTTCCACTGACGGCCGAGACAACGGAAAATGAACACAGTACGACATTTCTGAACCTTGACATCCGATGTGATTGAAAAGTACACGCACAACACACCCATTGCTGCTCATGCAGTGTGCACCTCAAGTGTTCCATTTTCCTTTGTCGTTGTTGCCGCTCTATCAAAACAACTGTGTGAGGAAGTGTGTGTTTCTGTGGGCTCTGAGCCTAGACATCCGTGGTCGTTGTCCCGTACGGCTGGAATTGGATCATGCGCCAAATAAGATTTTTGCTTGATAGTCATTAGCTGTGCACATAATAGACGCAAAATGAACAATAACATAATCGACAGTTCCCTGCAACACGCACACTCCCCTACCAAGGAGCCATTCTCACACAGCCAGACAAACACGAACTGGACCTACATGTTACAGTGTATGTATGGTTATGCAGGAACAAGAACTGGCCAGGACAAAGAATGACCTAATAGCAGCAGCAGTTTAATGAATGAGTAAATCAACTCTAGCATAGCGTCTTTTTAAACATCAACGAAGAAAAGCACCACTGCAGGTTATGCACCTGATTGTTTGTGTTTGGTTCACGTGAGATGTGTCCGAACGCCTATGCTTGGGTTTTTTCTGAAGCTAGCTCAAAGATGAGTTACAACTTATTGGAAGCTATCACACTTGGGTTTCACACTTCTTAGTGATTTTCTTTTGCTCACCTTTACTCTCTTTGTTCTTTTTATAAATGTTTGTATTCCTCGTCATCTTTGTTTCCTGTACCTCATCGTCACTCTTTGCTCAACCCTCGTCCGCCGCCTCTCCAGAGGGAACTGCCTGCGATATGTGAGAACAGAATTGTGCAATTCGCATCCATTGTTGAAAAAAAACAAATTCGATTTAAATTAAGTCATTATATTGTGTTACATTAATGTTGTTCCTTTATATGGATGTTATCCTCTTAACATTTCATATGCATTCATTATTATGATTATTGCGATTATAACAAAAGTAATGTTTTTCCAAATGTTAACAGGTGTGTTTGCTTTCATGATTATACGTGATAAGTGGTTTGTTTCCTGGTGTTCTGGAAGGTGGCGGTTCCCCTGCTAATTTAGCTGCTCCCTACCTCATGCCTGGCAACAACATCTAGCAGCAGGGCTACTTGGCCCCAATAACTGTCTCTCCCCCCTCCCTACTACTGCTTCTCTGAAAGCTTGGACAGCTTCTCCATCTTGGCCGCACCCAAATCACTGATGAAGGAAATATTATTCTATATATATATTATTATTCTATACAATATGAATCTAACCTCAGCAATAGAAACACATGGCAGACTGCTGTGGAGCTGCTGTGTGGTCAGGATGGACAGGCTGATGGACATTTGTTAGTTTGATCTGGTACGATGTAACGCCAGTAGGACACTTTTACACAGGGCTCCAGGTTGGAACATGTAGACGCTGAGTCCAGTCAGATCTGTTGGCCAATGAAACCACTAAGAAGGTCTTGGGAGGAGGGAGGGGTGCTTGAATATTTGCTCTCTGGACCTCAGTCCCTGTCAGCGTTGTCCCTCACTGAGTGTGTGTGTGTGTGTGTGTCTCAGGTCAGCCCTGGCCTCAGCCCACCAGGGTCAGCCCCTCCCTAAGACACTCAGCCTGATGGTCGACACGCCACAGGTCCGGGGAATGCACACCATCATCAGGTGATCACACGCACGCACGCATGCACGCACACACGCACACACTCATACTCAAAAGACCTTGAACCAACAATCTGTGTGTGTGTTTGTAGGAACAGGGAAACGAATCGCGATGAGTTCATCTTCTATTCCAAGAGATTAATGAGACTGTTGATAGAACACGCCCTCTCGTTCCTACCTCTTAAGGTGAGTGTGTTTTCTGTTATCATCTTGATCTCAGTGCATGAGAAGATGCAACCTTAAATATATTTGTGATGTGATATGACAAATTCTTCGCCTGAAAAAGTGCACCAAAGCATGTCGAAACGCTGGCGATAGAAAAAGAATAAGGACCACCTATGCAATAAAAACATTTTAAAATGTGTTTCAAGTGACTGTATCTTTTAAAATGAATACACACAGATGGATAGTACTTGACAAATGACAAACTGCGAGAAAAAAAAGGGGTGCAACCAAATTTGTTAGGGTGACACCAAATGAAAAGGTTTGTAGAAAATGTTAGTCTTGAGCCCTGCCAGGACAGCGACTACACATCAGCCGAGACTGAGAAGTGTCACTGGTTACCTTAATTACGGTGCAAAACATTTATTGAACCGAACAATGCATGCCCCGAATGGTGACTAGCGAACCGAACGGTTCAGAGTTTTTACTTGAACCGTTCCATCCCTAATAAATAAATAAATATATGTATGGTTAAACTGGTTTTACGGTGTGTTTCTGGATTATTCGTGAAAGTGATGACATCACCATCTGACGTGTGTGCACTCTCATTTTACTTTGAGGTTTTCATTTTCATTGGCCTTGTTTACAGGGACATTTTCTTGCATGCTACGAAACATAATCATATCAACCCTTATCGAATTTTCCTCATATTGGTATTGAGTAAAATTATATTTCGATAATTATTATCGTTTTATCGCACACTGCTAACTTTGCATTTTCTTTTTTCCCAGCCAGTGTTGGTGGAGACGCCACAGGGAGCGGTTTACGAGGGCAAGAGGCTCAGCGGCAGTAGAGTAAGTCTACCCTTTATGCTCGTTTACGAGGGCAAGAGGCTCACAGCGGCAGTAGAGTAAGTCTACCCTTTATGCTCGTTTACGAGGGCAAGAGGCTCAGCCACAGTAGAGTAAGTCTACCCTTTATGCTCGTTTACGAGGGCAAGAGGCTCAGCCGCAGTAGAGTAAGTCTACCCTTTATGCTCGTTTACGAGGGCAAGAGGCTCAGCCGCAGTAGAGTAAGTCTACCCTTTATGCTCGTTTACGAGGGCAAGAGGCTCACAGCGGCAGTAGAGTAAGTCTACCCTTTATCCTCGTTTACGAGGGCAAGAGGCTCACAGCGGCAGTAGAGTAAGTCTACCCTTTATGCTCGTTTACGAGGGCAAGAGGCTCACAGCGGCAGTAGAGTAAAGATAATACTCTTTAAGTTTACCAAGGCAAGAGGCTCAGCAGGAGAAGAGTAAAGCCCAGTAAGGAGAAGAGTAAAACTCCAGGTAAATTACTGGGATAACATTGCAGGCACCGCTAGTCATTTACACCATTCACACATGCAGCTACGTTCAGGAAAATGTCCGTCTTGCGCCCAGTCACACATGGCATAGCAATGCTGGAATATGGGCCAAAATAAAGTCCAGCAGATACCGGTAAAACAACACTTCGATTCCAGCCGCAATCAAATCAGTGGACTGACCGTCTGTCTGTACACCAGATCATCCAGCTGGGAGGGGTTTTATAGAGACAGCAGTGTCTGTACACCAGATCATCCAGCTGGGAGGGGTTTTATAGAGACAGCAGTGTGTCTGTACACCAGATCATCCAGCTGGGAGGGGTTTTATAGAGACAGCAGTGTGTCTGTACACCAGATCATCCAGCTGGGAGGGGTTTTATAGAGACAGCAGTGTGTCTGTACACCAGATCATCCAGCTGGGAGGGGTTTTATAGAGACAGCAGCGTCTGTCTGTACACCAGATCATCCAGCTGGGAGGGGTTTTATAGAGACAGCAGTGTCTGTACACCAGGTCATCCAGCTGGGAGGGGTTTTATAGAGACAGCAGCGTCTGTACACCAGTTCATCCAACTGGGAGGGGTTTTAAAGAGGGGAACTGGTTCCTCCAGGAAGTCTGAGCTGTTTAACGCAGGCTCCAACTGTCACAGCAACTTTCCACTTGTTTTCAAGTGTGTGAAATGTAGTGAGTATACGTTAGTGTACAAGTGTCCATGAGTCCATCTTTTCTCCATTACTCTGGTTCTACACAATACATATTATTATTTCCTATTCGTAGTTTTTTGTATTACTTTTGTATGCACTAACTTACTTCTAAAATGACTACATTAACCAGGCATAACTGTGTATGTATGTGTGTATGCGCGCATGTCTGGGTGTTTTTTTGTGTGCATGTCTGGTTGTGTGTGGGTGTCCCTCTCGTTGTGTGTGTGTGTGTGTGTGTGTGCGTGTGCATGTCTGGTTGTGTGTGGGTGTCCCTCTCGTTGTGTGTGTGTGTGTGTGTGTGTGTGTGTGTGTGTGTGTGTGTGTGTGTGTGTGTGCGTGTGCGTGTGTGTGTGTGCGTGCAGATCACAGGCGTCTCCATCCTGAGAGCAGGGGAGACCATGGAGCAGGCTCTGATGGCCGTGTGCAAAGACATCCGGTTAGGGAAGATCCTCATACAGACGAACCACCACACGGGGGAGCCAGAGGTGTGTGTGTGTGTGTATGTGTACCATGACACGGGGAGCCAGAGGTGTGTGTGTGTGTGTACCATGACACAGGGGTTTATTTCAAGCCTCTCTAATGTGCTTCTGCTCCACAAGGGGGCAGAGGAATCTGATGTTCAACCTCATCTTGGATCAGTGATGTTTAACTTGATCCAGTGTCAGTAATGTTTAACCTGATCCAGGATCGGTAATGTTTAACTTGATCCAGTGTCAGTAATGTTGAACCTGATCCAGGATCAGTCGTGTTTAATCTGATCCAGGATCTGTAATGTTTAACCTGATCCAGGATCAGTAATGTTTTATGGAGACGACAGCGTCTGGCTGTACATCAGATCCATCTTGGGGGTAGAGGTTATGTTTAACCTGATCCAGGATTGGTAATGTCTAACCTGATCCAGGATCGGTAATGTTTAACCTGATCCAGGATTGGTAATGTCTAACCTGATCCAGGATCGGTAATGTTTAACCTGATCCAGGATCGGTAATGTTGAACCTGATCCAGGATCGGTAATGTTTAACCTGATCCAGGATCGGTAATGTTTAACCTGATCCAGGATCGGAAATGTTTAACCTGATCCAGGATCGGTAATGTCTAACCTGATCCAGGCTCGGTAATGTTTATCCTGATCCAGGATCGGTAATGTTTATCCTGATCCGGGATCAGTCCTAGACCATGTGTTGTGTGTCCAGCTGCACTACCTGCGCCTTCCCAAGGAGATCAGTGAGGACTACGTCATCCTGATGGACAGCACCGTGTCCACTGGAGCCGCCGCCCTCATGGCCATCAGGGTGCTGCTGGTGGGTCCAGCACGCACACACACACATGCAGACACACACACACGCGCATGCATGCATGCACACACACACATACACAGACACACATGTAGATGCAGACACACATACACACACATAAACACGCGCACACACACACACACATGCAGCCCACACACACACACATGTAGACGCAGACACACACACACACACACACATACACACATAAACACATGCAGAAGCACACACACACATGCAGACGCACACATGCAGTTACATGCAGACACACACACACATGCAGACGTAGACACGCACACACGTGTAGACGCAGCACACAGACACACTCCTGCTGTACTGCACAGCTACGTCCGTACAGTACAGCCCGTTCTGGCCCAGGACCCACAGAGATCCTGTTGTATTTGCCTGTCCCCTATGAACACGACGCTCAGATCCACTTAACGCTCACCACTTCAAGACCGATGGTCTTCGGAGCAGTAAGTGCCGCTGTTCTTGGTCTCTGCGTGTGTCCCAGGACCACGACGTGCAAGAGGAGAGGATCTTCCTGCTGTCCCTCCTCATGGCGGAGATGGGCGTCCACTCCGTGGCGTACGCCTTCCCCAGGGTCCGCATCATCACCACGGCCGTGGACAAGGAAGTCAACGAGCACTTCCACATCATCCCCGGCATCGGTGAGACACTTTGAAACAAGCTTTCCGTTAGAACCTCATCACTACAATCTGCCTTTTGGTTTATGTCAATTTATTGATATCGGCTTGTGTTTGTGTCATGCTATTTATGTGTTTGATGTCTTATGTAAGGTGTCTTTGAGTGTATTAGTGACTTGTAGTAGCAGAAGTTAGTTTTACTAACACAGGGTCCACAGAGAACCAGCTGGTTCTCATCGCTCTTCATAACCCTGAACCCTTTCCTCTCTGCTCTCTCCTCTCCTCTCTCTCCTCTTTCCTCTGCTCTCTCCTCTCTGCTCTCTCCTCTCTGCTCTCTTTCTGCTCTATGCTCTCTGCTCTCTGCTCTATGCTCTCTGCTCTCTCTCCGCTCTCTCTCTCCGCTCTCTGCTCTCCTCTCTGCTCTCTCTCCGCTCTCCTCTCTCCTTTCTCCTCTCTGCTCTCTCTCCGCTCTCTGCTCTCCTCTCTGCTCTCCTCTCCGCTCTCTTTCCGCTCTCTGCTCTCCTCTCTGCTCTCCTCTCTGCTCTCTCTCTCCGCTCTCTGCTCTCCTCTCTGCTCTCTCTCTCCGCTCTCTGCTCTCTCTCTCCGCTCTCTGCTCTCCTCTCTGCTCTCTCTCCGCTCTCTGCTCTCCTCTCTGCTCTCCTCTCTGCTCTCTGCTCTCCTCTCTGCTCTCTCTCCGCTCTCTGCTCTGTCCTCCAGGTAACTTCGGTGACCGCTACTTTGGGACGGACGCTCCCTCGGATCAGTATGAAAGTGACCAATGGATGGACTACTGAGAGGAAGCAGCCTGAGACACAGTATCCCTACTTTTACCATGGAATCCACTGGAGTTTAACACAATTATTATGTGACGTCAGCGCAATTTCAAGTCAACTGGAATTAAAAAAGACCTTTGCATTCAAACCCAGTAAAAAATGGGAAATCTGTTTGGGCATCAAGCAGGTCAACGTATTGGTGGTATTTAATGTGCCCTGTTTGTGTCAGGCTGACAGAAGACCGCTTGGATAGCTTGTTCCCCCCTGAGGACATGCTGTTATGTAAACGTTTTGTACAACACTTGCTGCCGAATACCGCTCCCTCTTCGCTATATTTAAAATGTCTTTCAGGTGCTTCGACCGCTCCACAAGGAGTATATCTGAACAAAATCAAGGGCTAGGTCATGCTTAGGGGTCCATGTTAAAGTATCTGAAACAGTTTACCATGACTAACACTTGGGTCTGTTGTGTTGAACTTTGAAGTCATTCTAAAATTCATTTTTATAAGTATATAAAAACTGGATTAAATTAACAATATTTTTGATGTGATGATGGTCCAAAGGTCAGGTCTTGTTTCTGGGGTTTGCTTCTTGGTATTCACGATGGGCCAACTGCATAATCAACCCTCGGCAATACTGTTTCCAAATCTAAACGTATCTTTCAATTTAAAACACACTTATTTTGGAAGTGTTATCGGCATAACATGTCTTCCTGGATCCAGAAGTCATAGCCTGGGAACCAGACCAACTGGGAACCAATCTGCGAGCTCATGTATTATTTGCCCTCGCATTTGCTTATTTGTCCAGCTACAGAAGTCAGGCGGTACTTACCAAAAGGGACTGTGCTAAAGGCAGGAGTATAGGTCTTTAAGGTCATTGCCATGCTTCTTCCTTTTGCTTTTCGCACAGAATGTCCTACAGCCATCCTTAATGTGTGTCGTTTAGATTTCCTTTTTTCCATTTAGTATGCGAGTGGTCATTGATATTAAGGTTTGCCCGTTGGCGCTTCTATCGTGGCACTGCATTCGGTTGTTGGCAGACAGTGTTGCTTTAACGTGCACTATCTTGATTGCAAGGATACATTGCTTGCAGATGATATGACCCATAATAATGTATGTAGTCACAAGATATGAATAAAGCTTCTTCCTCACGAGGAAGCCTGTATTTGCTGCTGGCAGCTTGGCTTGCAGATTTACATCAGCCATTCATCCAGGTTGAATACTTGAAGTTTTGTATGTAAATGTCTCCTTATTGTATGTTTTGTGTTTCAGTGTAAACTGCATCCCTCCCTGTCTCAACAAAACTTGTCATATTTATTGATGTGTTACAATACCTAGGGTCATAATTTACCTCCACAAATTGACATTAAAAGTTATGAAGCCGTTTTACCAAGTGAAGTTTGTGTTCAGTTTCTGTTGTCATAGTTGCCATTGTCGTGGGTTTGTTTTCATTGTGGCCCACTATTCTTCGTTTTTCAGTAATTCTGAGTGATGTTTTTTTTTTTGGTAGTTGCATTCATGTGATTTTTGTAACACGTTTTATTTTGTTTAAATGTATGCCGTCCAATTTTCTTTTCTTTGGGAGTAACTGATATGCATTGATCTATACACGCTAAATGATGCTGGATTCAAGGTGAAAGAATAAAAATGTGTGAATGTACTTGAAACAACCTTTCCGTTGTAGAAGGTGTTTGTTTCATTACAGTGCCTCAGGGTCACGACACATACTCTGGTTATTCATATTTGGGTATTCGATTCAATTCTATGGTTAGTCTTTGGTATTCAAGGCAAGGCATCGTAGAGAACGGCCGCTAGGTGGCAGTAGAGAAATCTACAAATATGTACACCAGAAGTGACGTATCTTTGGCAAACTTCAGATCTGTACCTGGGAAATAGGAGGTATGTTGTCATTTTAATTCAAGTGTTAAGTTATAGAGCAATAAATAGTTTTAGACTTTATAGAGTAACTTGTCTGTTTTATTACTGTCATCAGTCTTTGGAAGAAGATGCGCGTGCTTTGTTAATTATAAAGTAACGTTACAGCTGCATCAGGGAAAACAAAAAGGCTATTGATATTCCGAACTTAGGTTATTGCTACGGTTGATGTTCAACGATAACGTTACGTTGGACTTGTTCTTTTTTTAAGCGTTTGCGATGATTAACTGTTGATTAACACGCGGCTGTGAAATGACAAGATTACACGTTCAAATAAATCATAAAACTAACAAATGACTTGGCTTGCTATGGAAAGACATCCATATGTTTCCTTCAGGCAGACAGCCGTAGTGCTGCTGTACTCTAGGCTAGAACTCAGGACGTGGGCAGCAACACGTGTCTCATCAGCAACGTTTAATTAGTCACTTATGTCCCCCCATCCCAATGCGCATGCCTCCTCAGCATGGCAGGTGTGTGGAGGTCCTACCAGGCGTTGATGACCAAGCATCCATGGTCCGTCCAGATACTGACTGCAGGTATCAAGAACTGAGACCCTTCACTTTTAGAATCCCATAACTTCTATTAATTAATTATTATAACAACATAGGCTATGTATGTTGTTATAATACACCTGGTATCCGCATATATTGTCTATTGGAAATTGAATGTCGACTTTAATCAATTTGTTTGTACAGTTAGTTAGGAATGCACACTTAAATGCCTCACAGGTGTGTGTGTGTGTGTGTGTGTGTGTGTGTGTGTGTGTGTGTGTGTGTGTGTGTGTGTGTGTGTGTGTGTGTGTGTGTGTGTGTGTGTGTGTGTGTGTGTGTGTGTGTGTGTGTACCATGACACGGGGAGCCAGAGGGGTGTGTGTGTACCATGACACGGGGAGCCAGAGGTGTGTGTGTGTATTCTAATGTTTGTTTTCAAAGTCTACTCCGTCCCTGACAACCATATGGCTAATTACTATCAATGGTTGATATAATAATGGATTGAGTCTTTTTTTCTTTTTTATATTTAGTCTATAAAATGTCAAATGCCAGTCACAAGAACCCCACGAGATGTGTTAAATTCGCCTGGTTAGTCTGACATGGTCCGAAGGATTCATTTGATTACCTGAAAAACAATAATGAAATGATAAACATCTGACCAAAATGCATTGTTGGTGATAAAGCACACATGTTGGAATGAAAGTGGACCCTGTGAACAAATAACTGTTAAAGATGCTTTACTTTAAGTCCAAAGGACAGAACCATGGTTTGTTTACTCAGTCCCAGGCTTGGACCACTGGCAGTAATGTATTGATCATCCTACTTCCCAAAGTAGACCATAGGCCTACATAACATCACCCTACACCACAGTAGACCTACATAGTCACCCTAGAGCACAGTAGACCTACATACCATCACCCTAGAGCACAGTAGGCCTACATACCATCACCCTAGAACACAGTAGACCTACATACCATCACCCTAGAACACAGTAGGCCTACATACCATCACCCTAGAGCACAGTAGACCTACATACCATACTGTCACTCTAGAGCACAGTAGGCTATGGGCCTACATACCATCACCAGTGAGGGCTTGGGGCTCTTAAGTTGTATACACAAGAGGAATGGGACAGTGTAATTAGGTCTCTAAAGGGTATACGCAAGAGTTATATAAAGAACAATCCCCATCATTATTAAGCAGTGGTTATCTTCTTTACAATGTTGAGGGTTAGGTTTGTTGCCAATTGTTCTCTACATCGGTGACCCACCAGTGCTCTCATGGTTAGTGTGCAAGCCCTCTGCAAAGTCTTCCGTGCTGCACACGCAGCAGGACACTCATTTTCTGGGTGCCATTTTCCACTCTTAACACTAGGTGGCAGCAATAATCATCAGACTGTAAAACTTACCACTAAATCATGCTTCCTAATCTCAAAGGGCCAAGCAAGACTTTTTTCATAGAATGAATGTCAATGTCAACATAAGGAAAATCCAAAACAATCCGAAAGTAATGATACTGAACATATAATTATAATATAATTAACACACACTTGGCATGAGCACTATGCTTCAACAATAGCCCAACATCAGATGAATGAAAGGTGACATCATCAAAGCCTCGCTACGCCACTCTCCATATTTTATTAATGTCCTACACTACACTAGTAAGGTGGGTTGGTAGTGAAATGCCTGGACCAGGTGGGTTGCTAGTCAAACCCCTGGACCAGGACTAGCTTGGACTAGTTTGACTAGCAACCCACCTGGTCTAGGTGTTTGACTAGCAACCCACCTGGTCTAGGCGTTTGACCAGCAACCCACCTGGTCAGGCTTTCACTAGCAACTCTGTTGTCCCAGGCTATCCATCCGTGACTGCTGTCTACACCAGTTAATGTCCAACCCTTTAAAAAAGATCCTGCGTGTGCCCTTTAAGGGACACCTGCATCTGTCCTTCATTAAACTGCTCTGGTCCGGTTGCTGCTTTAAAGGAAGGGTGAACACAAAACCTTATGTGTTTTATAGGATCGTCAACATAGTAAATTAGGCCATTTTATCACTGTTCCTAAAATAAGACTGTCATTTAGAGAGAACAGGAGGAAAATCAGTTGTTCTGTCATTCTTCTGTTTAACAGCGATTTGGTAAATTTTCACCAAACAAAATGACATTGCTTCTTTAAGGTGTTTACGCCTGACATTTGCTCTGCCCTAAGAGGGGGTTTGTGTGTTTATGTGTGTTATCTTTTATCATCTCCGGGTGACATTTCCTGGAAAGGTTAGCTGCCAACAGTCCAGCTGGGACTATGAGCTATGTTACGCTTTGTTGTCGCTCTTCGGGACGCGAGCCGTGTGGTTGTCGTGACTGCAGGTCTGCACCTAAATAAGTAGCCAAGCTAATCGCGGTAAGCACATTAACATTAGCAATGAATGTATCTTGGCCGGCTAGTGGGTTAATCATGTTCATACAGCCAAAGACTGGGTTGGGAGAGTTGCCCAAACCATTTGGCGTTGGACCTTTTCGGGTCTGTGACCCCATTTTTAGCTCAGAAAGTTGTTGTGACCCCAACTTCCAATCAACATGGCACCACACTAAGACTTAAGTACTGGTTTACTCCTGCCTATGAGGCAGACCGTTTGCATATACAGGACCTTTACAAGACCTTTCAAACCTTTTCCATTCTTTTTTTAGTCATGAAATATGTAGAATCAAATGTCTACAGCCCTGACACATAGACATCAGGACTACCTTCTAGGACTACCCTGGTGGGTTTAGATGGTCCTTCTAGGACTACCCTGGTGGGTTTAGATGGTCCTTCTAGGACTACCCTGCTGGGTGGTGGGTTTAGATGGTCCTTCTAGGACTACCCTGGTGGGTTTAGATGGTCCTTCTAGGACTACCCTGGTGGGTTTAGATGGTCCTTCTAGGACTACCCTGGTGGGTTTAGATGGTCCTTCTAGGACTACCCTGGTGGGTTTAGATGGTCCTCCTAGGACTACCCTGGTGGGTTTAGATGGTCCTCCTAGGACTACCCTGGTGGGTTTAGATGGTCCTTCTAGGACTACCCTGGTGGGTTTAGATGGTCCTTCTAGGACTACCCTGGTGGGTTTAGATGGTCCTTCTAGGACTACCCTGGTGGGTTTAGATGGTCCTTCTAGGACTACCCTGGTGGGTTTAGATGGTCCTTCTAGGACTACCCTGCAGGGTTTTGGTCTCGGGGGAAGACAAAGCGTATCATAGCCCTTCCTTCAAGGTTAGCAGCTTCAACTGAATTCATAAAGCACCATGCACTCAAGAAATGCTCTGCATTAACACTAGAAGTACCACTGAGCTACCTTTGACCGCCTGGTTGTGGTTGTGGTGACACCAAGACTTTGCGTTTATCCAAAGCGACTTACACTAAGTAGAGTACATTTGTCAACAGAGAGTGAAACAACAACGTATTACAGTTAAGAATGCCCGCTTGAATAAAAGCCCATTGTATCGCGCCATTCGCATACGTAGGCTATAAATAAAGCAACTTGACACGCTATTAGTCTCATAAGCTTTAATATTTGCTCAAACTTTTTTGAGCTTCTCCTCTGCATCGGATGGGGGAGGGGGTTGAAGAGCACAGAGCAAAAGAGGCTCATCCATTAGCATACACACAGGTAAACTCACTCAAGGTATAGTAAAGTAAAGGTTGACAGACACATTTGCCCCGATATCGGAGCTAGTTCAACCAGTTATACAAAACGGCCAAGTTACTTGCCTGGGGAGACTATCCCAGTGGACGAACAACTGTTCCATACAAAAGTGTGCTGTCGCTTCACAAAGTACATGGCCAACAAACCTGACAAGCTTGGAATAAAGTTCTAGATCGCGACTAATGTTGATACCAAACACACATTGAATGCCATTCCTTATTTTCGAATTATATAGTATAATGTAATCCTGCTCCCATGTGTCAGGGCGCAATATGTACAGTTAACACAACTTGACAACTGCCATGGGTGTAAGTGAGGTCCATGGTGTAAAATTCAAAACAATAACCATCAGGTACGTTCATCCCGGTTGCCAGTAGTAAGCGTTGCAAATTCAGTCTAATCAAGTTCTCCTTGGGAAGCATCGAAAGACTCTGCTGAAGATCTTTTCCCTGCAATTGCTTTTTACTTGTCGGGGTTCTCGTATAAATGCCTGGGTTAGGGGTATATATATATATATATATATATAATTTATTTTTTATTATATAGAAACGCAGTAGGCCTACATGTGATATATTTTGCTTACCAATAACACCAAAAGTACCAAATCTTTTCTATAACAATAATAACGAAATAGCCTACGTATGTGCGAATGATGTGTGACATTCTGGTGTTACAATAACGGTAGGCTACAAGGCAGTAGTCTAATATCAAATATGTTACATACATACATATTTATGTGTTTATATAAACATGTAGTATATCAGAAGTTGGACCATAGTCTGGAAAGGGTGATTGAGCTTAATGTGAGCCACAGGAGTAGATCCCATGTCTCCGGCAAACTGGGAACGCTCCACTCTGCTCCGAACGCATGTTGCGCTCTTTTCATGACGTCAAAGGCCCTTTGTAGACCCTTAGCCGGAGGGCCACAGGGGACTGGGTGTGTGTGGCCGTGTAGAGCTCTGGGCAGCCGCGGGCTGCGTCGTCCGAGAGAGGGCCTCTCCGTCTCCTATAGTCTAACGCCACGCAGTTCATGTACATCATTGCTAATGCGACGCTCATGCCCAACGAGGGTACTGTAAAAGCAGGACACAGTCGTGGGGCGTAACCATGGGTCCTAACACGCCCCCCTCCTTCCAGGAAGTCAGCCCAAAACACATTTCTTTCATCTCAAAGTGGTCGAATTCCGGTTGAAACAGGGGGTTCACTTACACTTCAAGAAAAGTGTTTTCTTTTTTTGTTTTGTTTACTTAGTCCATAAAGGTCCTTCAAAGTGTTCTTTGGTGTTCTTGATATTCAATTGTAGTTGATTTAATAAAACCCAGAAAGTATCTATTATTTATTATGCAGGGATAATTATACAATAATCCCTGTATAATATCATATGGCATGGATTTCATATCCCCAGATCCCTGGTCATACGTAGCCCTCCTCCATCTTAGGCATGTGACCTTTCTTCGCCAGGCTCGTTGGTTGGTGTCGGGGATGTCATTTCCCAGCAGCTGATTGAGAGGAGAGGGTTGGCCAATCACAATGTGCTGCGGACGGCCCGGATGATGGCCATCGGCTTCTGCTTTGTGGTGAATAATAATATATATATATACTGTAATAACACTTTATTCAACCTTATATATATGATATATACTGTAATAACACTTTATTCAACCTTATATATATATATATATATACTGTAATAACACTTTATTCATCCTTATGTATTATATATACTGTAATAACACTTTATTCAACCTTATATATATTATATATACTGTAATAACACTTTATTCATCCTTATATATTATATATACTGTAATAACACTTTATTCAACCTTATATATATTATATATACTGTAATAACACTTTATTCATCCTTATATATTATATATACTGTAATAACAGTTTATTCAACCTTATATATATTATATATACTGTAATAACACTTTATTCATCCTTATATATTATATATATATATAAAATACTGTAATAACACTTTATTCATCCTTATATATTATATATATACTGTAATAACACTTTATTTATCCTTATATATTATATATATATATATAAAATACTGTAATAACACTATTCATCCTTATATATAATATATTATATATATACTGTAGTAACAGTATATATAATATATATACTGTAGTAACAGTATATATATTATATATATAGACCTCAAAGTGTCCTTTGAGGTCTCCATATGCACTTTTCTGCAACACACACTCTATGACTCACCAGCCGCTCCTATTACTGTGCCGCTTTTTGGGGTTCTTCCCAACATATTTTCAGCCAGCAGTAGTGAAGCTGCTTGCCGGTGAATACACACAATATGCAAACAGCCGCATACAAAGCCACAGACACGCTTCCATGTGCACAAACACTACAGTCATGTTCAAGCTCATGTGGTGTAATCCTTTTTTTCCCTTCTTTTACATCATATTTCCCTGCATGGGTAGTTATATATAGATAATCGTCTTATGCGCCATTATTATACCATTGTGTTCCCATGGAATATCCAGGAAGAAAAGGAAAGTGTAACCAGAATGAACCTGTGCCTGCGACCAGTAGGCCAGCCGTGTTGTAGGTTAGCCGTGTTGTAGGTGTAGGTTAGCCGTGTTGTAGGTGTAGGTTAGCCGTGTTGTAGGTTAGCCGTGTTGTAGGTTAGCTGTGTTGTAGGTGTAGGTTAGCCGTGTTGTAGGTTAGCCGTGTTGTAGGTCAGCCGTGTTGTAGGTCAGCCGTGTTGTAGGTTAGCCGTGTTGTAGGTTAGCCGTGTTGTAGGTTAGCCGTGTTGTAGGTTAGCCGTGTTGTAGGTTAGCCGTGTTGTAGGTTAGCCGTGTTGTAGGTGTAGGTTAGCTGTGTTGTAGGTGTAGGTTAGCCGTGTTGTAGGTGTAGGTTAGCTGTGTTGTAGGTTAGCTGTGTTGTAGGTTAGCTGTGTTGTAGGTTAGCCGTGTTGTAGGTTAGCCGTGTTGTAGGTTAGCCGTGTTGTAGGTTAGCCGTGTTGTAGGTTAGCCGTGTTTTAGGTCAGCCGTGTTGTAGGTTAGCTGTGTTGTAGGTTAGCTGTGTTGTAGGTGTAGGTTAGCCGTGTTGTAGGTTAGCCGTGTTGTAGGTTAGCCGTGTTGTAGGTTAGCTGTGTTGTAGGTGTAGGTTAGCCGTGTTGTAGGTTAGTCGTGTTGTAGGTCAGCCTTGTTGTAGGTTAGCCGTGTTGTAGGTCAGCCTTGTTGTAGGTTAGCCGTGTTGTAGGTCAGCCGTGTTGTAGGTTAGCCGTGTTGTAGGTTAGCCGTGTTGTAGGTCAGCCTTGTTGTAGGTTAGCCGTGTTGTAGGTCAGCCGTGTTGTAGGTTAGCCGTGTTGTAGGTTAGCCGTGTTGTAGGTCAGCACTAAGAGGTACTGTCACAAACCTTCTAAAGGTTATTACGTTGTGCATGAAGCAGGGCACTGTATCTGGTTGTGTGTGTGTGTTATCTCTAGGGTCCAGTGGTAGGTGGCTGGTACAAGGTGCTGGACAGGCTGGTGGTTGGTGGAAGTAAAAGTGATGCTATGAAGAAGATGCTTTTAGACCAGGTAAGGGATGAGCAGAAGATGTATTTCCCAAAATACACATCAAATACACATCAAATACATGTATACTGGATGCTCAGTATTATGAACTAAACATCTGGGCCAAAGAGTCCAAAAAGCAAATGGCCCACCAATGAGTTAATTCAACTTGCTTAAGGTGGAGGAGTAAATACATGGTATATACAAGTGCCTGGAATGTTTTACCACCACCAAATACAAACTGATCCTTTTTAATAATGAAAATGTTACTAAAAAGAACATTCTCTTCAAGAAGTTGGACAGCATGAGGATGTTTTGGTCACATGGAACCAACCAATACACCTTAATGACACCTTCCTCCAAATCTGCCATCTTGGATACTCCCTCTCCATTCATGTTGTGTGTGTGAGAGTAAAAGAGACATTCATAGACATCCAGTGACTGGTCATCCAGCAGAACCAGGCCACAACCCCCACCCCTCTTTGCAGGAAGGTAACACTCAGGCTACCACAGCCCCCACCCCTCTTTGCAGGAAGGTAACACTCAGGCTACCACAGCCCCCACCCCTCTTTGCAGGAAGGTAACACTCAGGCTACCACAGCCCCCACCCCTCTTTGCAGGAAGGTGGCCCTCAGAGAAACCCAGTCTGGCATTGTGTACGACAAGTGTTCATCTGGGGCTTCTGTGAGCTGATCAAACAAGCTCGTAAAGAGCCTTCAACAAAATGTAGCGCCACTATTTGCGTTCAGGGTGGTCGAGCTGGAGAAATGCTTCTTTTTCTACCATTCCTTTTCAAAGCGCTCCATCGATTGTGGAAATGCATTTCCGGACGGACCATTGTGGCTCAGATTAGGAGGATGTTCGCCGGGGTCACCGGCGGTCACTGCAGCACCCCCGCCTTCTATTATAGAAATACTGGGCAGACCTAAAGTATCGGCTGCTGCGCCTGAGCAGGTCAGCGCCGCTACAGCTACAGCACACGGGGACCAAAGTGGCGTAAACAGAGCCCGCCGGTGGTGCGCCTCCGTCCTATCTGTGTTCAGGGTGGAGGTTTTTACAACACTTACTCCACCGCGCTTATGGAACCCTTACGTGAAGCTGGGTGTCAACAGCCAACACACAAGCAACACACAAGCAACACACAAGCAACACACAGCCAACACACAAACAACACACAAACAACACACAAACAACACACAAACAACACACAGCCAACACACAAACAACACACAAACAACCCATAGCCAACACACAAACAGCACACAAACAACACACAAACAACACACAAACAACACACAAACAACACACAGCCAACACACAAACAGCACACAAACAACACACAAACGACCCATAGCCAACACACAGCCAACACAAAAACACACAGCCAACACACAAACAACTTACAAACAACACACAAACAACACACAGCCAACACACAAACAACACACAAACAACACACAAACAACACACAGCCAACACACAAACAACACACAAACAACCCATAGCCAACACACAAACAGCACACAAACAACACACAAACAACACACAAACAACACACAGCCAACACACAAACAGCACACAAACAACACACAAACGACCCATAGCCAACACACAGCCAACACAAAAACACACAGCCAACACACAAACAACTTACAAACAACATACAAACAACACACAGCCAACACATAAACAACACACAGCCAACACACAAACAACACACAACCAAGCAGAGCTAAAAAACACACTGCAGTTTTTGCTGCCGTGCTTTAACCTGTAGCCACACCGTAAGCACACGTGTGTCTGTATAACATCCTTCTAGATATACACACCATTATACCTTTACCCTACATATACCCCTCTATCCATTGTCTTATTTCTATAACTACCATGTAGATTGACTGTTGTGTTTGTGTGTCCGCACATGTAGCTGGTTTTCGCCCCATGCTTCCTTGGAGCGTTCCTTGGTCTCTCCGGGGCTCTGAATGGACTGTCAGCAGAGCAGAACGCTGCCAAGCTGAAACGGGTGAGACCCCAATATAATCTCTTCAACTTGATCATATCAACTATATCATCTACACCTCTTTTCCTCTATATCATCTATACATCTCTTCCCCTATATCATCTATACATCTCTTCCCCTATATCATCTATACATCTCTTCACCTATATCATCCATACATCTCTTCAACTTTATCATATCAACTATATCAACTATACATCTCTTCCCCTATATCATCTATACATCTCTTCCCCTATATCATCTATACGTCTCTTCAGCTTTATCATATCAACTATATCATCTATACATCTCTTCTCCTATATCATCCATACATCTCTTCACCTATATCATCTATACGTCTCTTCAGCTTTATCATCTATACATCTCTTAAACGTTATATCAACTATATCACCTATACATCTCTTCACCTATATAATTTATATGTCTCTTCAGCTTTATCATATCAACTTTATCTCTCTTCCCCTATATCATCTATACATCTCTTCCACTATATCATCCATACATCTCTTCAGCTTTATCATATCAACTATACCATCTATACCTCTCTTCACCTATTTCATCTATGCATCTCTTAAACGTTATATCAACTATATCATCTATACCTCTCTTCCCCTATATCATCTATACATCTCTTAAACGTTATCATAGCAACTATATCATCTATACCTCTCTTCCGCTATATCATCTATACATCTCTTCACCTATATCATCTATCCGTCTCTTCAGCTTTATCATATCAACTATACCATCTATACCTCTCTTCACCTATTTCATCTATACATCTCTTAAACGTTATATCAACTATATCATCCATACCTCTCTTCCTCTATATCATCTATACATTTCTTAAACGTTATCATATCAACTATATCATCTATACATCTCTTAAACGTTATCATATCAACTATATCATCCATACCTCTCTTCCCCTATATAATCTATACATCTCTTAAACGTTATCATATCAACTATATCATCCATACCTCTCTTCCCCTATATAATCTATACATCTCTTAAACGTTATCATATCAACTATATCATCCATACCAGGGGCTCTCAGTCTTGGTCAAGCCAGTGACCCCTAGTGAAACATATTTATTATAACGACCCCCTACAGTAACACCGGAAGTGTTAGAGTTATTGTTTAGTCATGTCAGGTTAAATGAGCAGGCAAGTTTAAAGGTAATATTAATACAATGACTGTTACACACAACACCTCACATTCATTATTTGTAATTATTAACTTATTAATTATTTTTGATTAGTATTTCTATTTTTTTATAAATTATGTTTGACTTGGATTCATCATTTTGCAGACCCCTTGGCCATATGCCACGGACCCCACTTTGAGAATCTAAACGTCTCCTTGACTATATCATATTACATTGCATTTAGAAAACATTTACATTTATTTTAACGCTTTTGCCAAAGCCACTTACAATAAGTGCATTCAACAATGAAGATGTAACCCAAATAATACATGAATCATGCGAGTCCATACAATTAATTAAATTAGCAAACTGCTTCAAGTACTACATTTTAGAGCCTCCATTGTGGAGCCAGGACTAGTAGGGGTTCAGCTGTCCTGGTGTCAGTGGGGAGCTCGTTCCTCCATGGTGGAGCCAGGACTAGTAGGGGTTCAGCTGTCCTGAGGTCAGTGGGGAGCTCGTTCCTCCATTGTGGAGCCAGGACTAGTAGGGGTTCAGCTGTCCTGAGGTCAGTGGGGAGCTCGTTCCTCCATTGTGGAGCCAGGACTAGTAGGGGTTCAGCTGTCCTGAGGTCAGTGGGGAGCTCGTTCCTCCATTGTGGAGCCAGGAGAGCAAACAATCAATTGTTGAGTGGCAGCTGGGGTCCGCTTGTAGTACAGGAGAAGCATAGAGCGTGGTGGGCAGGCTGGGGTTTATGGTTTGACCATTTCTTGGATGTAGGATAGGCCGAAGCCATTTGCAGCATGGTAGGCAAGGACCAGTGGCTTGAATCACATTCGAGCAGCCACTGGTAGCCAGTGCAGGGTGAAGAGTAGTGGTGTAGAGTGGGAGAGCTGTAATACTGTAACACTGTATACAGGCTGTGTCGCTGTATATGAACAACATGTATGTGTTGGCGTCCATAAGGCCGCGTCACGGTATATGTACACCATGTTGTGTAAGCATCACAGTGTTCATCACTGCCTTGCTCAACAAACCCCATTCCACTGCTGACCAATTGGCCCATCAATCATTAATCAGAGTGAAGCCATTCGGATAGATGGCAGAAAGGACAGAAAGCAGATGAAGAAGGTGAAGCATGCAGAGGACAAATGGACCGGTGTTGTGATGTCAAACGGATATTAAGAGAGCCAGTAGGACAGTCCAAGGACATGGGGTTTGGCTTGGTCAAGCTCTGAGGGAATGAGGACACTATCTAAAGCTGTTCGGCCCCGGTTAACACCTTAGCTGTTGGGAGAACAGGAGTTGAAATCATTTTTGTGTTAGTATTATTCAACCTGGTATCCTGCAAATGGTTACGTCAGAGTAACCTTATAATTATGTTTGGATTTCAGATGAAAAGGTTAATCGTAATGTTGTGGTGTAATGGTATTAGGGTTAGAGATTATTAAGTCAATGGTAAGTCTCCTGTTTCAGAATTGTGGCCACCTTAAAGCTCTTTCCTGTTATTGCCTCACGTTCACCCATTCACACACCTACGGCAGTGTCTCCATGCAGCCAGCTGGTCAGCGGCAGTTGGGGGGATTTGTCTTGCTCAGGGACAACCCTTAGCTTGGAGGAGCTGGGGGTCAAACCCGCAACCTTCCGGTTGTCAGACAACCCACTTTAGCTCCTGAGCCTCTCCTGAGATACTTCTGAGTGGAGTCGCCACAAGTTCTGTGACATCTTATTTGAATGACGTGTCATACAAACCTATTTGAGAACACCCACTAGTCCATTTTCTAAGGCTTAAGGTCGGCTATGGGAGTCAGGGGAATTAACTTAAAATACCCAAACATTTCGATTCAACACCAGGGACCGTATCAAACACGGCTTATTGCAATCACTCAATGAGTCAGATGTCAGATAAGATGATTTGATATTATTCTTTAATACCTAATGGGCTGCTTTATTAATGAAGAAGCGATGGCACAACAGTGGAAACACCACTAGATCTCACTGCAGGGCTGGGTTGAATTAAACTCTGGAATGATTGTGATCCATCACTTTTCTTTAGTGTATACACCCCTCACCTAGTCCCACAAACGCGATGTTTGGTTATGCCTCCTACCACCTCCTCTGCTCTTACTCGTGAATGCCCAATGAATCCGTGGATTGAAATGTAATTAATTGCTTGTATTAGACCAGCGGTGTCTGAACTCATTTGAGGTTGCGGGCCATAATTGACCAAATGCTACTTCACTTGGGCCGGGCTTAAAACACCATGACGATGAAAATATAAATTACTTCAAGAAGTTTACCCGTGTATTTGTCATAACTTTCCCTGTGGGTATTGTAATGGCGGAGAATGTTTTATAATTGTTTTACCTGTGTGAACAAACTAGGCAAGTTGGGTTTCCATTTACTTAAGTGAATACATATTAATTAATTTAATTATCTTAAAAAGTAGTTTGTTCTCTTATCAACTTTTCTTCTCTTTGACAAGGACATCTTGTAAGTTGAAGTTGGCCATTTTTTATCCTTCTTCTTAAATATGAGTGGTAGTGTGGCATTTGGCCTTGTTTGCAGGTGTCCCCCTCCCCCTCTAGCACAGGGCCTTGTTTGCCCTTAATTAGAAAGTGGTCACAGCCCAGAAAGCAAATGACAACCAAAGAGGAAATGGCCAAAATTAGCTCTGGTTTTATAAGTCAAAACATGTCAAGTTGACCTTCAAATCGATGACGAAAGAGTGTGTGTGTGTGTGTGTGTGTGTGTGTGTGTGTGTGTGTGTGTGTGTGTGTGTGTGTGTGTGTGTGTGTGTGTGTGTGTGTGTGTGTGTGTGTGTGTGTGTGTGTGTGTGTGTGTGTGTGTGTGTGTGTGTGTGTGTGTGTGTGTGTGTGTGTGTGTGTGTGTCCAATTAAAGATACAATTAGGCTGTTAAAATATTGTATAAAGTTTTTATATTGATTGTCTTTTTCCTCACCGTCTGGCTCTATAGCGTAGAAAACTATAGGGACTGCTTGCTAGTCTTTACTGAGGACAGAATAATACTTTTGAATGACGGTTGATACGTGTTAACATCTTCCTGTTTCACTGTTTCCTTTCAGGATTATATTGATGCATTGATCTCAAACTACTATGTAAGTTACCGATTAATGACTCGATATTTTCATGATAATCAAATTTTCTTTATGATGGAAATGCAATATATATGTTTCCATCGAAAGTGGGTTGCGCCCGCCAAATGGTTAAGCACTGCTCTAAACTAGCGGCTTGCTTTGCTACATGTTGCAGCTGTGGCCACCAGTCCAGATTGCCAACTTTTATTTTGTCCCGCTGCATCACAGGTAAGAGTCTCTGGGTAGATAGAGCTCAGTTGAGGTGTACTTAGTATGTACTAAGTACACCTCAACTGAGCTCATAGCTTATCCATTTGTTTTGCAATCTCTTTTTCATTATTTTCCTGTCCTGCACTCTCTGTGGGACATTTTCCTACTACTTTTTTTGTGTGGTTATAGCTCCAAATCAATGAGCTTGATCTGCCACATACATGATTCTGTGTTTCATTTTAATCCACCCGTCGTTGTTTTTGCAGATTAGCTGTTGTCCAGGTTGTAGCCGTCGCTTGGAATTCCTACCTCTCCTGGAAAGCCAATAAAATGTGAAGATCCGTCAGCATTACTAGTGATGTCGTGGGATGTGTGATATATTGTTATCTTGCTCTTTTACTATTCCAGTCGTGAAACACTTGACGTGTTGTGACTCAGTCATTTGGTAAAGGTCGGCGGGAGGAGTGTTCGGCCAAAGTGACAGAGTCACACTTGAACGTTAACCTTGCATTGCAGTAGTGTGAAGGTTTGTTCTCCATGCAAGTACGATTTGCCACCTCTGTCAACACACAACACACTTAACACTGGGAAACGTACATAACAGATCAATTAAAGAAAACCTTACAATTATCATATGCTATCATAGGACCTTGTGGCTGCAACCTAACTTACTTATAAACACAATTTAATAATAAAAGGCCTAAAATGTTGAAGCTGTGAAATTCTTTGTCTTGCATAGTCTTATTTCTGTCCAAGATGATGATGGTGATAACGAGTGGGGCTGGGGTTGTTGGGGGAATGCCATGAACCAAATTAACCATTTTATAAAAACGTGTTTACCACACCAACAATCCGGAGCTATGTAAGGCTACTTGTGACTCTGACGAATCCATTGAAGATGTGCCAGAATAGCCTGGCTCATCTGGGATATTAATCTCCCCATGGAAGTTGGAATGTGCTTTCCTTTCACATCCAGGCCACGTGTTTTCACGCATACGCATTACACACAATGTGCAGGACACACATGGTGTCCAACATTAGTGTCTTGGCAAAGTACAGGCTTGGATAGATGCTCAACGTTAGCTTTGGGTAAAATAAAGATATAGTTAAATTAAATAACACATGGCCAACATTAACCGATACCTATAGTATATATCCTGCAATATTACCTTAGTTTATATAATTTATGGAATTCACCGATTCACTTAACCAAATGTACGGTGTTTACATGTCAATGCATCGAGTGGTTGCCTAACCCAGATTAAGACCAGTTTATTAGTGTGTAAAAGAAGGCTGCTGGATTTGTTTCACGCTAGCTCTAAATTCGACAACACAAAGAACTTTCTTTCCAAATGAGTCGCTGAAGTGAGCAGCAGGAGATTCAGCCCCCAGGACAGCGGGCTGGGGGCCCTCTGTACTCTAACCTTCCCCCCGCCATCCATCCCACTGATAGACGGAGGATGAGGTACCTTAAAGTAGCCTAAAGGCCAGACAAAATGTTTCATGCAGTACAATTGCAGGACTACAATCTTTCACTATAACTAGTGAGTTGATAGGAATAAACTGCTTCAATTACACATTCATCAGCCATTACCTGAGATTGTTAATCTCTCAAACATAACTCGGTTATTAAATAGGTTATCATTTTGGAAAACTTGACTAAATCATCAGTGTAAAGGCGTTGTCTTCAGCCTTCCCTGAAAACACTGGCCTTTCAGATGAAGTCTGGTCCGTGGACGGTGCCATGCCCTTCATTGACGTCAACCGATCAGTCTTGGAGTATATAACGTCTCGCGGGAAATCGGTTCTCCCATCGTCACTCCGAAGGACTTGGGACTGGGCTGCGCTTCATACAGTGGCCACATAAGAGGGGATTACTGTATCTTACTGTGCAAGGTAAGCGACTGTGCAGACTGCGCTTTGATTTTCACTTTGACGTTTTTCTAAGTGGATTTAATTTTATTTATTTATTTTTCACAGAATAGCAGGTGACCTGTTCTTCGTGAGGCTGGCCTTGAGATTCACCTCACGCTTAACTTTGCGCGCTTGAAAAACCTAATGAAACACAAACGACTACATGATCAGAGCGATGTGGTTCCACGAGTAAATGTTTTTCAGACTTGTATCTATTTAGTAAATCATGTAAGACCACGACATGTTCTGCGCTTCATCGCGCGTAATGTAGCAATTGGTTTGTTTGTACATCTTTAAATGTGCACATCTAACTTCTATCGTTGCATGCAGGCTGTAGGCCTACATGATGGCAACGAGAAGTTGAAAGAAACAGAACAACTGTGTGTTTCAGGACGCCTGGTCACCATGAAGCCCGTCCCGTTCATCCTGCTCCTCGCATCGGTCCTGCTCGCCTCACACGGCCGCCCCTCCGCCGGCCGACCGCGGACCTTCCCCGCCGGGGTCGACGCCAGCGGGAGCTTCAACGGTCAGCTGGACGAGATGCTCCTCAGAGCCGCGAGGGACAACGCCGTCTCGTATCTCCTTGGCGACACGTTGCTGCGCGTTATGCAAAGGACAGGTCCGAGCGTCAGAAGTGCCAATAGCGTACTTTACCCGTTTTCCTATGACGAAGAGCTCGTGGTAGCGGCACCGCAGATGGACGCGAAAGCCCTCTCTCACCTGGCGCGCAGTCTTGCGTCCTTGGAGACGTGGCTGCGCGCACCTGGGATGGAGGGCGAGCGCGAGGGGAACAGTTTAGACGGGCTCGTGGGGCTGTCCAAGAGGAACGACGACCCTCCGATCTCCATCGACCTCACTTTCCACCTGCTCAGAAATATGATCGAAATGGCGAAGATACAGAGTCAGAAAGAGCAAGCGGAACTTAACCGCAAGTTTCTAGATGAAGTTGGGAAGTGACAACGGAAGCGCAAAACCTTGGTGAACAAGGGGTAATTGAGAACAAATATGGCAGATTCATTATTTGCCCTCAAGGCCATACTATCAAATATGTTATTTTTAAGTTATTTTTTATTTATTTTGCCAACGTTGAGTAGGCCTATCTGCCTTCCAGCCTACATTCACGCATAAGCAGTGGTTTTACGCGTAACCAGTGCGTAAAACAACCAACATCAAACTATAATTAGAAAAAAGGTGGAAAAAGTTTTTTGATGAATGGAAACGAACAGCGCAGACTCACCCGTGACCGCTCTTCAGCTATTGGACTAAAAGTGAACATGGCAGTGTTAATAATAATTCCTGGTCATCCCCATGTGTTCAAGCTGAAGTGTCCTCTTCATGCTGAAGTTGGAACACGTGCAAGGCAAGTGTTGATTGAAAACTCATCTAAAGACGAAGACGAAGTCTAACGGATAATTAGGCGGATAACATACTTTGTGTTCTGTGACACATACGTTCTTGAAGATATATTTAGATTTAAGAATGGCAAAATGTAAAGATTTGAAAAGGATTTGAACCTCACTGAAGAGCGTTTTTAACAGAACAGCTCCTGCACTTCAATATTAAAATATTTTGATTTTATTTGATCAAGATTTACTTTAAATACAAATGTAAAGACCTTTTGAGAGAGCGTATACTGTACTGTAGTACTATACTGGCCAGACATTTTCGAGCCTGCTCGCCACAGTGTTGCAGATAGGTATGCCGGTTAGACTAGGAGTTGCTATTGAAACATGAATTGTCCAAAACAAACTTGAGGCCAAGGCTAATTTAATTCTTGAACTAGATTGATTGGATTGAACAGGGCGGTGTCTTAAGTCTGCCGAGAATAAACCCAACGCTGTTTACATGTTAATTTGAACATCATAATCATAACAGATGAGACCGTTCTAGACACAATGTGTTATTCTGTTTATCAGCTTGGACCATTAGGTTTCTGTTGGTTGTAACTGGGACCTTGTTTTTAAGGGGAAAAAGTTGGAAGGAAGTGGAAGGAAGGCAGGCTACTATTTTGCTTCATGTGCAAAACTAATATATTTTCATTGTCTTAACTTCATTGACTAGTTTTCCTCCTTTATTTGATACCTTTTAAAGGGCACCCTATTGTATGTAGCCTGTTCCCACTGCAGCATGCTTAGCTTTAAAGAAAAACACGACAAAAAGGCTTGTTTTTATCATCCATCATATTGTTAGACGCAACGCAACTTTAGCAGTTGACCACAATAAGCTCTCACCATTTACTTTTTGTAATAAAAACAGTAAGATGGTAAAAGGCTATGTTCTCGTCCTCCTGCTGTGTCTAAATCCAAGTTTGATTGAATTAATGCTAACTTAAAATGAGTCAGTGTGAATGAAATAAGAAACAGTAACAAATCCTATTTTGTTCTATCCTCCTATCTTGTATATGAAGCTTAGTTTCTCAGAGTTTCTCTTCTGGTAAAATGTCACGCTAACAACAATTTGGTATTTTCTCTCTCAAATATTATACAAGGACATTTTTAATTATGATCACATTCACAACATGCCTTGATAGATGTGTGGCGGGAAGGTATTGCAGTTTTTACATTCACCATAGCCATATAAAATATAAGGCATAATGTACGAGTACTATATTATCAAATATATGAAGGCATAATGACTACAAACTATATATTATCAATGTAACTTATATAAGGCAGAATATATTAATACTATAATAACTATCAAATATATAAAAGGGAGAATGTATGAATACTATAGTAACTATATAACATATTGAAGGCATCATGTATCAATACAATATCAATAAAACACATAGAAGGCATACCTAATGACTACTATATATTGTCTTTAAAACACATATAGAAGGCATAATGTATGAAGACTACATATTATCTATAAAATACAGAAGGCATACTTTATGAATACTATATATTATCTATAAAACATATATGGAAGGCTTACTATATGAATACTACATATTATCTATAAAACACATACAGAAGGCATAATGTATGAATACTATATATTATCTATAGAATGCATACTTTATGAATATATCAATATAGCATACATAGCAGGCATAATGTATGAGTACTATGTCAAATATATTAAATGTGTTTCAGCAAGTTGAGCCTAGCTGTTAGATATTGAGATCAGGACCATTAACGCTCATGTGTGATTGAGTTTGGTGTTTGGCAACATTAAAAATACCTATAACATGCAGACTGAGGACATTGTCTGCTATCCTGCTAGTGAGGAATTGCTAGAATGAGCAGCAACAGGAAAACGTTTGTATCAGCATAAGAAGGCGAGAGCCAGGAGTCACATGACATGCATGCTATTAGTTCTACATCAGCATAGGACCTGCAGCAGATCTGACGTCTTTACAAAACATTCTTCAGCCCTTCTCTTCTTCGGTGTACATGTGTCCAAATGCTCTGGGTTGAGTGAGAGCCTGAGAAAGAGAGAGGGATGCTCATTCCTTTTTACTCTAAATCCCACACTGCTCCTCCTAGACAGCCCTTTCAGAACACAACATCACACAACTGCGCTTTCAAAAGCTATATTAGGACTTTTAAATTCTAAAGGAGAAAAGACCCACACAAGCAAATTCTCTGTCCTCCCACAAGGCAGTGTGGGTCGTAATGTCCAATCCACATCCAATTATATAGAGTTATACATAGGTTGTTACATGTACACACAATGCACAGAGATTCTAAAGAACTGAGGACTGAAACCAGTATTTCTCTCTTTGGCCAGGTGGGCGAGAGAGGAAGAATGGATGGATAACACATATGAATTAATCCTTTTGTACATCAAACATATATAGGCTATAACCATAACGAGCGAATCAGAGAGAGAGAGAGAGAGAGAATCAGCTAGAAAAAGTGCAATGCAGTGTTGTCTCCTCAGTAACTCCCTGACTCGTCTTGACCAATTGATCATCGCTTCGGTTTGGGTTTAGTCAACCCAGTCTCACACCAAAATGTAGTACAGCTGCCTTGGTCCACAGCAGTTTGTTTCACAATAACTGCTCTAACATTGTGAGATGCCTACGTTTTCTTGGCCTATTCTTTTCTAAAGGCCTGCGTCCACGTCACGTGACAAGTTTCTGTCTGTGAAAACAAGCAAGATGGCTGACATTTACTTTATTCTCAGAGGAAAATGCAATATTTTGATATAGATTCGGCATTAAAATGGGTTTTGATAACATTTCTAGCGAGAAATGTGTATTTTATTGTCATAATATTTGTTCAGCGATTGTATATGACGTTTAGTTTGTTAGTTATTACGAACATTATTTCAGGTCTCGCCAGAAAATAGTTGGAACACAATGTTTTCTACCGTTGCTATGGTGGTTGTTATGGACGCTGGTATAGCTGAAAACCAAACATGGCTGACATTCATCTGATTCTCAGTGGAAAAGGCTATGTTAAGATTGTTTCATTGGTGTTCGATTGTCTGAAGGCTTCCTGGACAGAGTCAGAAGAGACTGCTTTCACAAGGAGCTCACTGTAAGGGTCTCTGAGCAACCGCTTTCCAACAGCTGACTTTACAAACGGCTGGCGGCTTAGTGCAGCCGCAACAGTGTTCATGGAGCCGGGGATGTACTTGATATCGAACACGTATGAAGCCAACGTCGCCACCCACCGCTGCTCGCAGGCATCTAGTCGTGGTTTTGTCATGATGTGTGTGAGGCGATTTATTATCTGTCCACGCTGTCGCTGTCACCCTTCCTATCAAGCTCTACATTGCGGTGATCTATCGTCCACCAGGTCCCCTTCGTGACTTCTTAGATGAGATGGATGCCCTCCTCCGCTGCTTTTCTGAAGATGGCACACCGCTCGTTGTCCTGGGCGACTCCAACATTCTGCCTGAGAAGTTGCACTCTCCTGAATTAATACCTTTTCACCACCGTTGACCTATCACTCTCCCCTTCTCCTCCCACCCACAGGGCCGGGAACTTGACCTGATACTCAAGAGGTCCTGCGGTACCTCGGCTCTCTCCGTTACCCCACTCCCTGTATCTGACCATCCCTTTGTTGCTTTCTCTCTCCCCTTGAAGTCCTCCCCCTCCCTCCTCCGTACTCCAAAATCTCTCTCTTCCTCTACTTTCACCTCAACTGTTCTGTCTTCACTATCATCTCCAGAACAATTCACTCTACTGTCCACCGAGGAAGCCTCCGAGACTCTGCTATCCTCCCTCTCCTTCTCTTTGGACTCCCTCTGTCCCTTCCACTCTAGACCCCCCCCCCCCCCCCCCCCCCCCGAATCTCTGTCAGCCTGCAGAGTTGCGGGCAGCTGAAAGAAAATGGACTGTCCTGATGATCTCTCTCACTACCTTCACCTCCTCTCAGACCTCACCTCCACTGTGTCAACAGCCAAATCTGCCTTCTACCGGACCAAAATCAACTCCTTTGCCCCCAACCCCAGAAAACAGTTTTCCATGTTCTCTTCCCTCCTCACCCCTCCCCACTCCCCTTCCTTCCTCCCTCACAGCTGATGACTTTGTAACCTACTTTTCCAAGAAGGTGAAGGACATCAGCTCCTCTTTTACCCCTGCCGCCATCCTCCCTCCCCCTAGCCACACCTCTGTTTTTACCCACTTTATTCCTCTCTCCTCTGAAGATGTCCACAGAATAATCACGTCTAAGCACGCAACCCCCTGCCCCCCCCGAGCCGATCCCCTCCTCCCTTCTCTTGGCTGTCTCGAGAGACATCCTGCCGTTCCTCACCACCCTGATCAACTCCTCCCTCACTTCATGCCTTATTCCAGCATCCTTCAAGACTGCTAGAATCAAGCCGCTCCTTAAGAAACCGACCCTTGACACCGCTGACATCCGGAACTACAGACCGGTATCTCTTCTTTCATTCCTTTCTAAAACTCTGGAACGTGCCATCTCTAACCAACTGTCCTCCCATCGCTCACAAAACAACCTGCTTGACCCCCATCAGTCAGGCTTCAAGACTGCACACTCCACTGAGACGGCCCTGATGGAGTCGCTCCGTGCCGCCAGAGCCTCGTCCCTCTCATCGGTTCTCATTCTCCTCGACCTGTCCGCGGCGTTCGACACCGTGGACTAACCAGATCCTCCTCGCCACTCTTCTCGCTGAACTCGGCATCGCTGACTCTGCGCTATCCTGGTTCACATCCTACCTGACGAAACGCACCTATCAGGTCACATGGAATGGCCGCGAGGAACCTCGGTGTGGTACTGGACAATCAGCTGTGCTGCACCGCGAACATCACCGCTGTGGCCCAGTCCTGCAGATTTGCTCTCTACAACATCCACAGGATCCGGCCCTTCTTTACGAGAGAAGCAGCTCAGCTCTTGGTCCAAGCGCTCGTCATCTCCCGCCATTGACTACTGCAACTCGCTGCTGGCTGGACTCCCTGCCTCTGCAATCAAACCTTTGCAGGGTATCCAGAACGCTGCAGCACGCTCGTGTTCAACCTACCAAAATTCTCCCATGTGACCCCCCCTTCTCCATGACCTACACTGGCTCCCTGTAGTAGCTCGCATCAGATTCAAGACAATGGTACTGGCCTACAAGGCGGTCAATGGAACTGCCCCTGCCTACCTCCAAGCGTTAGTCAGACCGCACACCCCAGCTCGAGCACTCTGCTCAACAACCTCAGCTGGACGCCTGGTACCGCCATCGCTAAGAGCAAGTAAAGGTCGCTCAACAAAGTCAAAACTCTTCTCTGTATTGGCACCGCAATGGTGGAACGAACTCCCGGCCGATGTCAGAACTGCAGAGTCTCTCACCAGCTTCCGCAAGAGACTGAAGACTCACTTGTTCAGAGTTCACCTGGACTCTGCATAACCTCCCTCCTTACCCCCCTCCTCCCTTACTCTCCTAAAAACACCCTTCTTACACACTTAATGTATGTTTGTACGTCCTGGCACTTAATGTACGCACTTATTGTATGTTTGTACGTCCTGGCACTTAAAAATAGTACTTAGCATTGTGTAGCATCTTATCCTAGCTATCTCTGTTGTATATGGGGAATGGGTTAACCTAGCAATTGTAAGTACTTGGCACTGGTTCTATGAACATCCTTACTGTACCGACAGCGATATATTGTTGTTTCTCTTTCTTCTGACAAATGTACGCTTTGGATAAAAGCGTCTGCTAAATGCCCTAAATGTAAATGTAAATGTAAATGTAAATGTAAATGTAAATGTAAATGAATACATGACCCTTAAGCCAATGGCTAAAAGTTTCACACACAGACCAATTTAACGCGAGGAGTTCAAGGCGGTGGGCGGGGTACTTCTTCTGAGCTCATGAAAGGATTTACTGGCAAAAGCCACGGGTCGGGCTACACAATCACCCTCCTGGACCTGTGATAGAACCACTCCCAACCCATCCAAGGAGGCATCGGTGCACAACACAGACCGGATACTGGCTTAGCTGGTCATTAGCTTCCGAGGCTGGTAACTAGTACGCCGAGGCTAGCAACCCGCTGGATCGGCTACTGGCTTGGCTGGTCATTTTCTGGGAATGTTTTTCTGCCTACCTCAGCTGCTGCATCTTTGAGCTCACGCTCATTTTTGCTAGGCATACTGTACAGAGAAAAAAGCTTTAAAGTGACTGACAGAGTGGACCTCATCAACAGCATCTGACACAGCTAGTTCAAGTACATGGTTCATACAGTGCCATACAAACGGTTTGGGAATCTCAAGGTCAACCTGGTTGCTACTCCTGACTTTGTTCGTAACATGACTGGCTCCATCAGACATACAAATGTTACCCAGTTTTCATGAAGCCATTCTTCTGTAAAGACAGCATTAGTTAAACAAGTGAGTAAACCCTCTACTATGCCATCTGCTCTCTCATTTTCCAGTTCAACAAGCTCAAGGAATATGAATTCAGGGCTTTCTTCTTGAATTGATGCATTAGCTGAAACTGTCATGACAGCTTTGTGACTTAAAGAAGACGCCTCGTCAATTAGGACGGCTAACTTACTCGATGATTATACTATTATACAACTGATGATTTTGCTTTGCATCTCATTGGCAACATGTTTGGTTATTTGTGGTTCACTGTAATGTGAATGAAGTATTGAGCCCATCGTTATACCATTCAATTCCTGCAGCTCAATGAGGCTCTCATGGTCAGAAAAGGGTCTGTTCTTTTTGGCCAAATGGTAGGCTGTTCGAAACACTGCTTCGGTTTCCTTCATGGAGGACTCAGTCAAAGCCTCCATCACATTCTCAATGACTGCTTCTTTCTGTTGTTTTGCCATCTTCACAGCTTGAGTGTGTGCCTCATGTTTCCTCACCTTATTTCTCAAGGCTGACAGACTTGTCTCTCTACTTCCCTGGCCAGACGCTTGAATTTCAAAGTTCATCCATTCTCTCTCGAGAATCTTGCTCCTTGTTGATCCCAATGGAGTTCACACTGCTACAGACCAGACACCATGTGAAGCATAAACAAACAATGTAACTACTGTATGTGTGTAGTGTCCATTTCTCCCACATACATACAAGCACACAAACACACACACTGTACATTTCCCTGTGTCAACTGTTTTGGAAGTTGCCAAAACGCACCTAATTTTTTTGTTTTTGTATCCAAACCAGGGGTTCTTGGATTCAATATTTTTGTTTGGCTGTCCACGGGTCTGGCCTATCATTATTGGTGTCTACAAAAATAAAACATGAGTGATTGAATTATAGGCTATACATTTATCAATGGAAACAATTACCATAAGCATTCAAGTAAGTCATGGATGCATAATATATTGAAAGTAGGCTCTCTTGCGGTGGGGGATGAATTTTCTTGGGCCTGGTACACAAACCATTTTAAGTGTTTAACTTTGACATATGTCATTAACATTTGGTTCAGTTTGCTTCAACCTTAAAACAAATATAGGCCATTTCTTTTAGAAGCATTTGTTGTCATATTTGTTGAAATTGTCTTTACATCTCAACAGCAATCAATAAATCAAATGCTCTGACAAAAATAAGAAAATAATTTCAGTATATCTGGTGTGTTATGTTCACAGAGCCATGCTACATCCCAGTGTTCACAGAGCCATGCTACATCCCAGTGTTCACAGAGCCATGCTACATCCCAGTGTTCACAGAGCCATGCTACATCCCAGGGTTCACAGAGCCATGCTACATCCCAGTGTTCACAGAGCCATGCTACATCCCAGTGTTCACAGAGCCATGCTACATCCCAGTGTTCACAGAGCCATGCTACATCCCAGGGTTCACAGAGCCATGCTACATCCCAGTGTTCACAGAGCCATGCTACATCCCAGGGTTCACAGAGCCATGCTACATCCCAGTGTTCACAGAGCCATGCTACATCCCAGTGTTCACAGAGCCATGCTACATCCCAGTGTTCACAGAGCCATGCTACATCCCAGGGTTCACAGAGCCATGCTACATCCCAGTGTTCACAGAGCCATGCTACATCCCAGTGTTCACAGAGCCATGCTACATCCCAGTGTTCACAGAGCCATGCTACATCCCAGGGTTCACAGAGCCATGCTACATCCCAGTGTTCACAGAGCCATGGTATGTACAGTGTATGCATATACTGTACATACTCTAGCCATAACCCTAACCCTGCAGTTGAATACTTACACCCCATTGTCTCTAGGGGTTCACCTTGTGCTGGGTGTTAGGGTGCCCAGCGGTACACACGGCCCAGCAGCTCCAGCTGACACTCCGGGTGCTGGCTGAACACCATTCACCTGGAGTTGGTGGGCATCTGGCAGGAGAGACAGTATTGATTGATCCTCTTCTCCTGGTGCTGCTCACACGACACCTTCGACTGCTCCTCCTTCCCCTTCCGGCCTTCAGGAAGGGTTTGGAATGCCTACTCAACAATCTCCCCCAAATGCCTGCTGCCATACAGAGAGAGAGAGAGAGAGAGAGAGAGAGAGAGAGAGAGAGAGAGAGAGAGAGAGAGAGAGAGAGAGAGAGAGAGAGAGAGAGAGAGAGAGAGAGAGAGAGAGAGAGAGAGAGAGAGAGAGAGAGAGAGAGAGAGACAGAGACAGAGACAGAGACAGAGACAGAGAGAGACAGAGGTTTTATTTAGTTTTTTTAATTTGGTATTAGCTGTAACGTTTTTCGTAACACACAGTAAGACTTTCTATAAGAATATATGTATTCATTACCACGATTGCGCGTGTGCAGAGATGAACGCCTCCTGCCTGTAGACGTCTGTCTTGTCCTCCACCACCAGGTTCCAGGCCGGACACTCCGTGGAGGTCTAGCACCACCTCGTGGCTGCAGGAGGGATCTTGAAACCGACCGCCGAGGGGAAGCCTGGCTCAAAAGAACACAAGAAACAACAACTGCTTTGGTTTATTTTGTATGACAATAAAACTGATTTGAATTTAATTGAATAGAAAAAAACGGAGTGAAAGAAAAAGGAAAGTGAGAGACGTTATGTCACCTGATGAGAAGAACGTATCACAAACACTGTCAAGCTAACTGCAGCTAAAAGACATCTCTACTGTAACTGTTCACTGTGTTAATCTGTAATATGTATGTGTAACTCAGTTACTATTAAACTACTGCACACAACACAACACACACAACCCTGCACAGAACAGCATAATTAAACTATCTGTATATATGTTGTTATTTTATATTTAACTTTAAATACCATTTCATAGTATTTTATATTTGTAGGCCTACCTTTGATACCTCTGTAGGCATGTGTCCTTTGCAGATCTCTGGAGATCGGTAAAGACTGGTCCAAGTCATTCCCAATTCTAGGAAATAGTTTGATTAATTCCGACCATTACCTCATTTTTATTTCTACAGGACTTCTACTGGTGATTTATATTTAACTTTGTTTTTACCTGTACAGTCTATAGTAGACCTACTTAAAAAAAACGTTTTTAAACTGCTTTGGCAATGGATGTTTATTTTATAGCTCCTCATATAGCTTTTTTGAATTAAATTAAATTGAAAAAAACAGACAAAGAGAGAGAGAGAGAGAGAGAGAGAGAGAGAGAGAGAGAGACAAACAAAGAAAGAAAGAGAGACAAAGAAAGAGAGAGAGGGAGAGCGAGAGATAGAGCTGGACGGTTTCTAGCTTTTTGGGGGCCCTATGCAAACTGTTGTTTCGGGGCCCCTATCAGGGAAACTATGGTGGGAATATTCCAAACCCTCCAAGGTGGTCCAGGGACATGCATTTAACATTTAAATGCATCAATCTGAAGCACCTTAAATGTATTATTTATAACAATTGTGCATTAAAATATCTACAAACGACTAGACCTGTGTTCTAAACTGTGTTGAGATGTGTCCTTACATTATCCCAATTGTTTCCAACAATTTCCAATCCCCCAGAAATCATTGGTTTTATTCACGGTAACGGTTCATTACATGCTAACGTTGGTAGCATGTCATAAAATGCCCTTTACACACTAACTTACGGGGAAACACACGAAACAGTAATCCAGTAGACACTGATATGATATTTCACTATCGATCTAGCTTACTACGGCGCTGCTTTGACAAGTGGCTAATGCCAACCACCAAGTTAATGCAGTGTTTCTCACACCAATTTTTTTTTATCCGTCTGAGGGAACGAGGCCTGCCGCGATCAACAGTGTTTCCCATACATTTACAAAAATATATATATATTTATATATTTAGAGTTACTACTCTGACCTCACTCATAACTCCTCCTCCTTTATTCTCTATGTTAAGTGATTTGCCTGCTAAAGATCTGACATTTAAAAATACCAAGTTTAGTGTGATAAAGACATTTTCAGGTCCCATTGGACATGACGAGGAACAGGAATCCGATTTGCTAAGTTTGCTGTGCAGGTTGAAGATACTTTCCTGCGTCTATTTCTGGTCCAAACACGTATGCTGGAGGTCACACGGTAAGCACCAGATCCCAGCCTAGAGCCAGGGCAGTCCAGGGTGCTATCTGAACAGAGACAGGGATCCTGAACACATCAGCTGCTATCTTTGTCAGAACAAGTAAGGGGTCAGACTGTGCTTGAAGCAGCTAGTGGAGGTCGAGGGGGGGAGGAGACCGGTGGTGGGACGGTGCCCCGTGCAGTCAGGGGACATTTGATGCTATGCAAGTGATGTAATTTGAATATGAAATCATCATCTGAGTGAAGGCTGGACCTGCTTTGTCTGAACCGGGTGGGGTGGGGTGGGGTGGGGGGATCATTGGCCAAATGATCCTTCAAGTCATCTCAGTTATATAAAGTGCATCCCAACCCTCTTACAATCCACCTACCCTCTGACCAAATCCACAAAGGATAATGTCCACACACACACACACACACACACACACACACACACACACACACACACACACACACACACACACACACACACACACACACACAACAACAACAAACCGGGTATTCCTCTTAAAAGTTGTTTTGGGGTTTTCACATCTTCATGTTTAAATTATGTCAGAGCCAATTCATTCCAAGTAAATTTTATTTATCACTTGTTGTCTCCCACCGCTGTTTCTTCCAAGTCAAACCAGTAGACACCTACAGGAAGCAATATGGGTAGACAGGAAGTCAGCCAGGCGGGGAATTTAGAATTGGAAGCTCAAGGGAGCGGGGAGAACGAACAGTTTTTTAACCACGTTAATTTACACGTTCATTTAAGCTATTTAGAATCTGAAGAAATTGGAAGCGTAGAACAAATATGATTAGTACACTCTGTTGACATAAACATTTACGTTGATTTGCACCCATATCCACGATAGGGTAAGGAAACTTTCAGTTGAAGTTAGAAGGACGAGGTCCTGTTTATGTTGATAGATTTATCAACATAGAAGTATCTAAGTGGCAGCCATGATAAGAGCTGTTCAAATTCTCTAAATGCTAAGGAAAGGTGCTTCAATGCTTCCGTTTGAATGTGCTTTAGCATAAGCCATGCAGCTATCTTTTAAGAAAGGAAAGGAGATAATGCTGCTTCAAAATTCGGCAGTTCACGAAAACAAACTATGAGCATGACAACATCCGCCATCCCATAATGACTTAGCCTAGTGTGAGCGCACTCCAATTCTTCACATCTTACCTTGACCTCATGACCTTTTCTTTTGGCTATTCGACCGGAGCCTGGGTCTCTGTCTGTCACTGCACGGTTTGCATCACTGCCCAGTCTGTGTCGCACAAGCGTAAAGGCAGAGCCAGCCCTACACTTGGAAGCCATAGACTGACGTTTTTTTTTATTAACATTGATTGTGAAAATATCCTTTAATAAATGATGTGGTGATCATTCTATTAATAAAAAGAATATGACGACACGTGGCTGAATGTATAGTTGTTTTTTTTTCCGTGTCACATCACACTGGGGTTTACGCTCCCTGCACTTGTGGTGAATGTACCATGGAGAATGAAACCTCTCCCACTCTTACCGCGAGAACCTTCTGGCATCCCATTCTCCAAGGGCCTCAGACCTGGCTCTCCCCACTACCCTTCGGGATGGACTTCACAGTTGTGTGGCCCTACTGACTATCACTCTAACACTGCACTGTTACCATCACTCTAACACTGCACTGTTACTACGTATTACTCTAACACTGCACTGTTACTACATATCACTCCAACACTGCACTGTTACTACGTCTCACTCTAACACCCCACTATGACTGACTATCACTCTAACACTCCTTAGAGTGTTAAGAGTGTTTCCTTAATCTCTGATGACATATCATGGTCATTTTATGATTTAGTACAGTACATGCTTAACATATTTACCTTTAATCTCTGGTGACTTTTTTCTTGCCCCAGTTCGATCTTGATAACGTAGTGTAAGCTTTGTGACAAGGGCATTCAAGTACAAATGTACATTCACCAGAGTACTTCTTCCACTACTGTAAATTCATCATTTTGGCCAGAACTACACACTCACACGCAAGCAAAGACGTGCACATCCTCAAAAACAAAGCACGGACATTTCCTTAGAAAATCTCCCTTTTATTTGACTGGATTTCATGATATAAATACATTTACATAATGTCCACCAGAAGCTGTACTGACCAAAACAGGAAACCAAATGACCTTCAAGCCGTGGTCCCCACCTCTACCTTCCTCCACAACACTGAAGCTCGTCACCCTACTTCCTCGCACATCCACACTCACCGATTCAGACACAATGTATATAAATTGATAATTCAGACAATTTATATCATTCTTTTTCATGCTTTTCATTGGCAAAGGGGTATGACAGTGTTTAATCTTGAAGAGAGATGATCAACCTCCCAACCTCAACCCTCAAGAATCAAAACCAGTATTCATCTTCGTTGGACATAAATACATGAGAAGAAAACATCAACACCACTTCCATTGATAAGGAGTTTGGAAAGTTATTGTTTTAATACATCTATGCATTCTTAAACTATTTACAATTATCAAACAATTATAAAAAAAACATGACATAAGTTTAGCAATATGGTCATATTTCATGTAAATGAAATTTAATTAATTCTTTATTTTATGATTTCATTATCAAAAAAAACAACAATACCGACTATAGCATGTCATCGGCTGATAGACTGAGGTGATGAGGTCATGACAGTAGACTTGAAGGTTTAGCTTTTTATGGGAAATTCTTGTAGCTCATTTGAATTCTGTGTAGACCAATTACGCTAAACATAAAGGATAGCATACAGCACTGGCTCGTTCTCCGCAAGGAACCACGGCACAGGATGGCAGAATTGGATAAACTTAATCGGATGTCTCGTGTGTATGCTCATATGGACTAGGCCTCCCCTATGAAAATGATGCTTGAATCCATCTGCTGCCCAGCAAGACAAACACAACATCAGATGTGTTGTCTGCGTCTCTGTGAGCTTTTGTGATTGTGTTTATGGGTGACCAACCCAGTGTGTCAAATCAAATCCAACCAGACAAGACGTTTCAGTATAAAATGACACCTATGGCTGCACACCTGGCCCGAACACACACTGAAGAAAGAGGTTGTCGAGGCAACATCCGCACGTTATGAAGAAAGACTAACCACTAATCATTTCTGATGGTAGTGCAGGGAAAAATAGTGGGACCGCAGTACACAATACTCTGCGTGGCATTCAGAGTTCACCTTACAGTTAAAAAAAGGATAGACATTCAACTACCGTACAATTAGTGTATTTCATTGGGGGACATTGTAAAATGGCCACAAAGTCCCTATTCCAGAGTGTCAAATTTCCATTTCTAGGAGGTATGACGAAAACATAATCAACCGTCGCGTCACCTTAAACTGCAACACAGAGACAAGCCACACTAGAAAGCAGACCTAGACATGGACGAATAACAGAGTTTACAATACGACCAATCCTCCTTCTGTGACCAAAAATCATATCATTAAGACAAGAAATGATAACCGCATCTCAGTTGGCCAAAGTGCATAGACCCGTGTGCCTAAAAGACGAATCACCAATCCTGCGAGTAGCATCATGGAATGTTTCCTTCTGGGAGCAACGCAGGGTTCTGAGGCTTTGGTTGGAGTGAAAGACAATAAACAGGGCCATTATTAAACGAGTAAAGTTTTCAAATGAAACATGCACTACATCCTGTTAAAACACTGTAGTGTAGAGTGTGTACAGATTATTTCTATTGATATGTTCTTTGTTTTGTGAATCCACAGGTTTCATTAGTACTGACAATAATTACTGGATGAGTTGAGGGAGTTTATCTGGTGTATTTTGGTGAGCACTGAAAGATGGCACAGGTTAGACATTGCGGGGCTGGTGTTTAATGTTTGTTGCTGTGTGGTTCTTGGCGAGAGGTAATACCTTGTATGCATGTGTTTGTGAGCAGGGATCATGTGAAGGAGTCCCATGCTTTCAGTGGTGGCATGCATTTAGGGAAGTCACGCATGCACAAATAGGTGGGCCTCCTATCCTCTTGTCCCCTTCTGGCTCAGTTTTAACAATGAATGGGCATCCGTGCGCGCGCGCGCGCACACACAGTGCACACACTTGAAAGCCCACCCCTAGCAGATGGTGGGGTCCCCCATGGCACAGCACTGTCCAACTGTTGTGCCCGTGGGGAAACCAAGAAGAACCAAGGTATGGGTGGGAGAAGGTGTGTGTGTGTGTGTGTGTGTGTGTGTGTGTGTGGGGGGGTGTGTGTTGAAGAGGAGATTAACATCTCCCGTTGGAAGAAAGATGGCCTCAGAGTAATCCCAGCTTGTGTCTCGTCTCAGAGCTGCTATTTCAAAACAGCTAGGCTAGGGAACTGAACTCAAACGGGTGGCTAAAGAGTCCTTAAACAAAAGTAATAATAATCCATTTCGCTGAACACCGCTCAGACCCAACAAAACGCTAACCTGACTGGTCTCAGCCAATTTGAAGAAATTGGACGAAACAATTGGGATATCGTAGTTGTCGACGGGAGACGGTTTCTCATGACTAAAAGAAAGAAGGGCTAAGCTCCCCAAGGATGAGCTCCATCCACCTAGGGGGCTCCAGGCCTGCAGCCTGGAGCTCAGGGATCAGGTCATGGGCGTGGTGGCAGCAGGGTGGCTGGCGTTGGGCCTGGGGGGCTCGCCGCCTCTGTTGGTGGTGGGAGGCGGCTGGATCACGATGGGGGCTCGCGCACCTGGGGGCAGGGAGAAGAGCCAATGAGAAGGGGACGCTCTACTCCCTAAGGATGAAGACCGATTACTTTAGAAATAGATCAACTAGACAGTTCCTCGGAACACATTGTTTTTCTCCCGTTGTCTCCCTACACATGTTGTGTAGGGTGGGCAGCCTCAGAGTTCTAGCGTAGCCACTTCCAGAGGCCGGAGATGGGAATGAACCTGGAAGCACCCATCTAGAGGCCTGGGATTGACGGCTTACACTTTTTGGGCAAAATCTTCAATAATGATGGCTAAAATGTAATCGAATATTTGAAACAGTTCAAGGGTCAACGTATAATAAACAGATTTTCGATAAAAAGATAAGATATTGTTAGGGTAAATTATTCCTGTAGGCTTCATGATTTACCAATAATGACCCTAATTTATTTCCACCTATCATAAATTACCTTAGTGCAGAAACAGAGGTACAAGTCATTATATAGTGTTCCTAAACACAGTTTGACCTATTCTCCTCTAACATGATCTGCTGAAGCTTTTATGAAGAAAATAAACGCGTTGTGGGTTTGTCAACAACAAGGAAAATATGATGTAATATGAGTCTAGGGTGGCCGACATGTGTCGTCCACTCTGTGTGATGAGGAACCACAGAAACCTGGAACCTACCTGCCCTGGCCAGCAGGGGCTCATCTTTCTGTTGGGCGGGGGGAGAGAGCCACAAGCAATTCAATGGTATCAGAAAGACAGTTACAAACACAGGACTGTGAGCACAACATTTAGCTTCCAGCTGGGCATGCACTGATATAGCTTTATCCCTGCCATGCGTTATCAGCACAAGCCAGGATACTGATCCAATCCCTTACTTACTGAGCAATGTACAAAAGCATCATTGGGTTTAGAATTTACATATTGATGTGTCATCATTCCCCCCCCTCATTACATACATCTGTTTGACAACAGAATAAATGATGTGATACCAGTACTTTTTATCAGTGGGACCAATAACCAATAGCAGTACGGGTGCATTGCCACTCCAATGTCCCATTCATGTCTCAACTTAATGGGTCACATGTGTCCTCATGCAAGGTTGGAGCAACAAGGCACATCACTCTGAAACGGTGTGCAGATTAGAAAGTAAAAGACTAAATGCTAGTGCTACTCTACAAGTTTGCTTCCAACTAATTTGGAATGCTTTCACATCACCACATCTTATTCAAACCAAAGAATAATAAGCCTTTTGTTGAGTGCAATGTAAAAAATGTGGATGTAAATGGGACCCAACAACACAGCTAGGCTTGGCTCAGCTAGCACTGTGGCTATAGGATACTGTGACTTTAGGGTGGTTTTAGGATACAGTGGCTGTAGGATACTGTGGCTTTAGGCTGGTTTTAGGATACAGTGGCTGTAGGATACAGTGACTATAGGGTGGTTTTAGGATACAGTGGCTGTAGGAGAATTGTGGTTGTAAGATATGGGGGCTGTAGGATACTTTAGCTTTAGGATACTGTTGCTGTAGGATACTTTAGCTTTAAGATACTTTAGCTGTAGGATACTTTAGCTTTAAGATACTGTTGCTGTAGGATACTGTTGCTGTAGGATACTTTAGCTTTAGGATACTGTTGCTGTAGGATACTTTAGCTTTAGGATACTGTTGCTGTAGGATACTTTAGCTTTAGGATACTGTTGCTGTAGGATACTTTAGCTTTAGGATACTGTTGCTGTAGGATACTTTAGCTTTAGGATACTGTTGCTGTAGGATACTTTAGCTTTAGGATACTGTTGCTGTAGGATACTTTAGCTTTAAGATACTGTTGCTGTAGGGCACTTTAGCTTTAAGATACTTTAGCTGTAGGATACTTTAGCTTTAAGATACTGTTGCTGTAGGATACTTTAGCTTTAGGATACTGTTGCTGTAGGATACTGTTGCTGTAGGATACTTTAGCTTTAGGATACTTTAGCTGTAGGATACTTTAGCTTTAAGGTACTGTGGCAGTGGGATAATTTAGCTGTAATCTAGCTGTTTCAGAATAAACTTTGGTCTGAAATGATGTGAACCTTAACAAAAATGCTTATGTTGATGGATGAGTGACAACTAATTGATATTTTGCGGTTTGACCTAGAAAGAAATTGGTTATTAATCACCATCAAAAGCTCTAATTTGGAGAAAACTGTGCCACTCCATTAAAAGCGGTGGATTCTTTATGGTTTTATTAATTGTTTTTAAGCCACTTAATGGACTCACTCCATTCTACATCTCACAAATTATTTTAAACACAAACCAATTCAGCCCCTCAGAACTACAGATACTAGCCTCCTAGCTATTCCACGACCATGCTCCAAGAGGGTTGAACAGACTGCCAGTTTATTTGAACAAAATGTACTTTATAAATGAATTTGACTTGACTTAAGTGTTCTCCAATGAAAGTCTAGCAACTGTAACTCAATCACATTTGACGAGTAAGTGACGGCTCTTTCCCTCTGGTCGTAACAAGTAACAGTAGCATTGGTGCCTTTCATAGTTTTATAGTCTTGTTCGATTATCTATTTTTCTACTGAGAGTACGTTTGAAATAATTGTTTCTTCCAAAATTGAATGACACCTATTTTGGAACTGGGCCCTAGTTAAATCCAATGACATCTAAATACATTTATCTGATGTGGCCTGATAAAGGTGCTCTGTGATGCAAGCAATCCAGGTTATTTTCCTTAAAAGCTTGAATTGCAAAGTAACAAAGATCAGCATTTAATCCCGATCGCCGAGGTAGGACAGAGGGATGGGATGAATCAGAGTGGCACAAAAGACCAGTTGACGAAAGGCAGAACAGATGGTTGGCAGGGGCCAGAGAACCACAGAGGCAAGCAGGCTGCATGTCATTGCTCCCAGGCTCCCTGCACCTCCACCACCTTCCCCAATATGGCCCTTAGCCAATCCTTATGAACTAAAAGGTTCAGGTCTATGAATGTAGTTTACCACTATGGATGCAATAAGAGGACTGGGAGTGATTTACTGCATGTCGAAAAAAAGACGAACGATTAAAAATGGCGGCTGAAATAAAATGCTGCAAGTAACTCGACCAGTCGAGATGAAAAATGTTCAGCTTTGCAAAATAATGTCCCCGGAACTTCATTTAGACACCGGTGTCTGCGGTGGAAACGCACGAGTTCCTCGAAAGGTTCCTAGTTCCTAGGGAAAGTACCTGCGGTGGAAACGCTGCTTGTCAACCTGGTGCATGCAGGGCCACTAGTACTCTACTTCCTAGTACTCTACTTCCTACTCGTTTCTGTCATATCAATAGGCAAAGCCTCAGGTAGCAACTACTACTGATTGGCTAAATTGCACACCATTTAGTAGGGAAGGGAATTAGGGAACTCATGATACCACATTGTCTGAATGCCGATACAATATGTACTGCGATTCTGTAAATATTGCGATACACAATAAAAAGAAAAGTGTGCCTGCATGTTATGGTTTCGGTTCAGGTTCTAGCTATGGTTCCACAGGTCCGAGAGACGAATACAATATGGCTGACTCTGTAGGACGGACGGTACCGTTAATTTGCTTCCACAAAGATAACCCTGGCATTTCTAGCTTAACCCAACAAAAAAAAAATTCCCCATCCCTACTATTAAGCGTACTTGCTACATTAGCTACATGGATCGTTTGTTCTGCATAGTGTTCATGGCTGGTTATTCAAATAAGAAGTAATCCTTTGAAAGGTTGATTCAAAACAAAGCATGCCAACATTCCCATTGTTTGCCAATCTACTGTAGTGTGAGGAGGTCAGAGGCTGTGTTTGTGCAGTGTGTACATTGTGTGCAAGTATCCTTCGGTGCTTGTACTATTTCTGGTATTGTGTGTCTCATAGGCTTCTTTTGTCTGGTCAGGGAGAGGAACTGTTTCCTTGGTATTGGACCACGATAGCAGAAGGAAACCCACGACCCAAATCATTATGTCACCAGTTAAAGCAGATGCCACGGCTTATCAACACACCAATACAAACACATGATGCAACTAGCAACAGCACGACGGGAGCTACGTGGTGCCTCACATGCCACATCCAACAAGCCCCTAGCAACACTGATACTGGGCACTGGGGTACAACCCGGAATGGACCATGCAAACGGGGAGCGAGGGAAGGCCAGGCAAAATAATATGACGAATGAGCGGTGTATGGCGGGATGCAAGACGGCCTCTCCGAGGAGACGGAAAGCACAGACAGACGAAACACAAAACAACGGGGTGTCTCTCACGAGTCATTTGGACTGTGGCAGCGTCTCGCCGGGGTTCTCGGCCCCAGCTGGGCTGGCGGAGGTGGGCGACGAGAGAGGCATGGGCAGAGGGACGGGCTGCTGAGTCTGGACAGGGAGGGCCTGGCTGTCTGGGTCTTCTGAGCTGGGACTAGTCGGGGGCTGGACTATGATTACGGTGTTCCCTGTTGGGAGGGTCAGAACACCACATACAGTGAACCCTTATTCCCACATCTAGGCACTCTCCATCGATGACTGGCGGGCAACAAGAAGAATCCTTTCTTTTCCGTCGTCGTTTGCAAATTTTGTTCCATCTCGAGTGATGAGGCGCGGTTGAGAAATGATCCTGTATTACCAGAAGGACTATTTACACTAGCAAGCGTAGGAGATGTGAAATAGCCTGTTGGTAGAGAAGTGGCCAATAATAAGAGAGCAACCAGAAGGCATCCATCTGTCTCTTCATATAAGACTTCACTGTATACTTGGCTATTCATTAAGGAAAGCAGCAGGCAATAGCTGGTAAAGTTGTCATCTGTGCTGAAGACTGATCCTTCCAGCTTTAAGATATATTATAACTTCCCTCTGCGCTGGGATCCATGAAGAACTGTACTGTTCCAGCAGTTTTCATGGTGGAAGTAACCGACAGCCACCACTGTTCAATGCTAATCCCCTAATTATCTACATACATTATTTTATTAAGATTGATTATTCCATTTTTATGCTTTATTCTAGACAGTGGGGTATGGGAGAGAGGGGGGGAGACATGCAGCAAAGGACCACGGGCAGGAATTGAACCCGGGTCGCCCCATCTACATTTCATTTGAATCTGCTGGAGGTACGTTTAGAGAGTGGTAAAAAGAAAGGCAGAAGAGAACCTGATTTTGAAACTCAACCCAAGAAAATCCCTTCCCTCTCTGCTCCCTCCCTACGTTTCTCCACAATTGAGAAGGGTTGCATTTCACACACCTGTGATTGACAGGCAAGAAGGATTATCAGAACCAATCAGGGAAGAGATGCCCTGATTGGTCAGAAATGAGCTGGGAGCGGTTTAAAATATAAATAGTCTCATATAGAGATAGTCAACCAGAACAGATATTGTCACAGAGCATTTCGCTGACAGTTGGCTATGCCATTTCTAAAAGAAAAGAATACTAAAATAATAGCTCTTTAATTGTCTCTACAGCATCTGCTGTTTACATAATGTGCTTTGTGAAAGATATTCTTACAAACCATCTAAAACCTTCACAGTAGTCCTCCTACACACACACACTTGTCCATACCTCCGTCCTGCTCGGCTTTGATCTGGGCCTCCAAGTCTTCGGGGTCGACGTACTGGTAGTTCCCATCGTCTTCGGGCGGCTTGCACTTCCCACAGCAGAAACAACAGCAGCAGCAGCAGCAGCAGCAGGAGAACACTGTGCAGCACAGCACCAGACTCTGGAGCGCGCACACACACACACGCACGCACGCACGCACACACACACACACGCACGCACACACACACGCACGCACGCACGTGCACACACACACACACACACACACACACACACACACACACCTTTAGATCCCTGCACATCTAAATGATTCTATCAATATCTGGCTTCCTTCCACAACCTTTGATTTGTCGATAAAGTTCATCACAATTAAATGGACATCAATGGTTTTAGACAATAAAACTCAATCACTTTTGAAATATTCAACATAGACACTCTCTCCATAACCCCTTAAATTGTGACTCACTTGATGGAAATCAATACAAATCAATAAATATGATTTTGATGATTAAAATCTCAATCACCTTTTTAATATTCTATATAGCCACATCAAACCAAAGCCAAATTCATCAATTAATATCTGGCCTCCTTCTCTCACAACCTTTGTGAGAGGAAAGACAAAGAAAGAGATCCGACCTTGACCTGCAAGAGAGAGACAGAGACAGAGTGTGTGTTCTGACCTTGAACCACCACTTGGACATGAGGAAGTAGTACTTGACGCTGTCCTCTCCAAACTGCTCGGAGACGTACAGCCCCATGGAGCCGTACTCATCATAGATCTTCCGCTTGGTGTCGTCGTTCAGGATGGAGTTGGCGTTGTTGATCTCCTTGAACTTGTCCGCTGCCTCTGGGTTGTCCGGGTTCTTGTCCGGGTGGTACTTCAATGCTAGCTTCCTGCGTGTGTGTAGACATGTATGATTGTGAAGGACAAGGCGATAGAGGTGTGTGTGTGTGTGTGTGTGTGTGTGTGTGTGTGTGTGTGTGTGTGTGTGTGTGTGTGTGTGTGTGTTTGTGTGTGTGTGTTTCTCCTTGACATCAAGCACTATTCTGAATGTTTGAAATGTTGACATGCTCATTTCACTACTTGGGGAGACTTACTTTTGGGGGGGGGGGCAAGTCAGGACAAACAAAGAACATCTTTCCTATTTAACATCCTGCACCAAGATGTTATCTAATGAACATCCAACGTAGTGTAGGAATATGGAACACAGCTACGAGGAAGTCTTCCATTGCACAGACCTCCAGATGAAGTTTACCTGTAGGCCTTCTTGATATCCTCAAGAGATGCTCCTTTCTCCAGGCCTAGCACCTTGTATAGACTCTCCCCGGCCGTGGACATCTTCCTCTGGGGACGGCTGGCATTAGGCTCGGCCATGGTTCACCTCTGCCTCCGACCCTGTGTTGGGCATTCATTCAGTAGATGATACAACAACAACAAAAACACAAAGAAATAGGCGCTATTTGAAATGTCTCAACACTGAATTGTACTGTAGTTCTTCCAAGCCTGACAGATAAATGTGTCAGAGATCCCCTGAAAGTGACCTTATAGTCCATTCATTTGCAGTTCAATCCACTACTCTACATTGATACGTGATTTCATTAGCGCTGATGTAAATTCCCAGGGGCCAGAGCATTAGCTCAACTCAACACACCTTCCAGTCGATGCATGACTTGAATTACGTGTGCAGGCCATTATCTGTAATAAACAAAGTTGACTTTACAAGCAGTTGCTACAGCACCATTTTGTTCCCGATAAACATTTCTTCTTCCGCCGGGCTGTTCCGCAGGTGACCCCGACAAAAACAACTGATTTGAAGAAATGGTTATTTGGAAAATGTTTATTTTTTTGTCTGCTATGTGTAAAGACTCCACTGGGACCTTGAAAGGCGCTATATAAATTAGTTATTAGGGTGTCGAGCACGAAGTGCAAGACAACCTCTTGTTATTGCTGATATTATTAGGGTGTCGAGGACGAAGTCCAAGACAACCTCTTGTTATTGCTGGTTTTATTATTATTAATATACAGTGTTTGACTTACACAGCCAAAACCGCTTGGTTAATTCTGAAAAAAACTTGCTAAACCTGAATAGGAGGACAACAGAAGATCTGTGTGAAAAAATTGCACTGATTGGCCCAAAGGTGGCGCTATAGCAATCGCATGAAAATCCAAACTTTGAACAAGCATATCTCCTGACCCTATTGACCTACAGTCATAAAACTTTGACCATATATACATCTCCTCATGCTGAACAAATATGCCTGAAGAACCTATGACTTCCGCCATGATGGATTTTCCGCCATTTTGAATTTTGTGAAAAACATGAAAAAATGTAAAAGCCCTAGGTTTTTTGACATACACAGAAATCCTTGGGCACACATAATCTATGGACCAATATCTTTAATCCATCCTCAGTAAAAGTCTGTGCAATAAAGCATAAGGCCCCCAAGAGCTATTAACTTTGAAAGAAGGTGTGGCTTAACAACGCCGAACACAAAAATGCTTATATCGACATCAAGGTGGAGTCCTATGATCTTGGCTCCAATACAAACGTTGTTAAAGATTAAATTCTGAACAACATGGTACCCATGTTTTTCCAATTAGGGCGTGGCATAAAAAAGGGCGTGGCTTGTGACTAAAATGACCACAGTTCCTAGAGGAAGTGTTGGATTTCAGCAGGATCAACTGTCACACAATCAGGATTATAAACCTCAAATGCCTAAATAAGATATAAGTTGATTGACAAAACAACATGGCCGCCAGACGAAAAAAACTGAAACTTTGATTTGAATGCTTTTTTCGACATCAAGGAAGACTCCTATGATCTTAAGTAAAATTGATGAATTGTTGGCCATGAAATTCTGCATAAGATGAAGTTTTCACTTTTTCAATTTTCCTGAAACAACATGGCCGCAAGAGGCTAACAACGGTCAGAATGGACGTAAATGCGTTGTTTGACATCACGATGGATTCTTATGATCTTGTGTCCAATACAAAAGTTGTTCGGCATGGAATCCTGAACAAGAGCACATTTTCATATTTTCATTTTGGTAAAACAAAATGGCCGCCAGAGACAAAAAACCGTCCGAATGGGCTTAAAATGCGTTTTCAAAACTCTATATGGACTCCTATCATCTTGAGTACAATAGAAAAGTTGTTCAGCATGAAATTCCGAACAAGATAGGTATCTCACTTTTCCAATTATGCCCAAAAACATGGCTGCCAGAGGCTCAAACCGGTTAGAATGCCGTGATTCCAATCCCATTGAACCACTCTAACTATCATTATCTTCATACTGTATGACAATATATAAAACTTTACTCTCACTTTTCTAAACAGTGTTTTATCAAAGTAAACCTAAAGTGTGTGTGTGTGTCTGAAGCTGTCATTACATTAAAAACAATACATTTACTATCATTATCTTCATACTGTATGACAATATATAATACTTTTGTCTTACTTTTCTAAACAGTCTAAAGTGTATGTGTGTCTGAAGCTGTCATTACATTAAAAACAATCCATTACAGTGTTTGATCAAAGTAAACCTAAAGTGTGTGTGTGTGTCTGAAGCTGTCATTACATTAAAAACAATCCATTTACTATAATTATCTTCATACTGTATGACAATATATAATACTTTTCTCTCACTTTTCTAAACAGTGTTTGATCAAAGTAAACCTAAAGTTTGTGTGTGTCTGAAGCTCTCATTACATTAAAAACAATCCATTACAGTGTTTGATCAAAGTAAACCTAAAGTGTGTGTGTGTGTGTCTGAAGCTGTCATTACATTAAAAACAATCCATTTACTATCATTATCTTCATACTGTATGACAATATATAACACTTTTCTCACACTTTTCTAAACAGTGTTTGATCAAAGTAAACCTAAGGTGTCTTTATCTTCATACTGTATGACAATATATAATACTTCCTTGATTTAAACCAAAAACAATACAGTACAATGTAAAGTCCATAAGCGCTGACCTAACTGTTTGCAATGTTGATGCAATGCACTTGCCACTTTCGCGTGTGTGTGTGTCTACATGCTATGCCAGTTATGACTCTATTTTAAAGCGTTAAACGAGCGTAACTGCTGAACCCTGACTTTGATACACTTTCATAAAACATTGAAGGCTAATCACCGCAATTGAGCTGAGGCCATTCCAACCTCATCAACTGTATAAAATCTTTAAAAGTCTCACTGGTCTGCCTCGTCTGCATAAACCTCGACACCCGTTAATCGCTGCTTGCAGCTTTAATTAGGGTGTCGAGCACGAAGTGCAAGACAACCTCTTGTTATTGCTGATATTATTAGGGTGTCGAGGACGAAGTCCAAGACAACCTCTTGTTATTGCTGATATTATTATTATTATTATACCGAAAACCGCGTAAATCGACTTACACAGCCTAAACCGCTTGATAAATTTTGATAAAAACTAGCTACAGCTGTAGAAGAGGACTATAGAATATCTGTGTGAAAAAATTGCACTGATTGGCCCAAAGGTGGCGCTATTGCAATCGTCCAAAATCGGCAAATCATATCTCCAGACTACTTTGACCTACAGTCATGAAACTTTGACCATAGATGCATCTTCTCATGCTGAACAAATATACCTCAAGAACCTATGACTTCCGCCATGATGGATTTTCCGCCATTTTGAATTTTGTGAAAAAGATGAAAAAATGTAAAAGTCCTAGGTTTTTTGAGATACACAAAAATCCTTGGGTACACATAATCTTTGGACCAATATCTTCAATCTATCCTCGGTAAAAGTCTGTGCCATAAAGCATAAGGCCCCCAGGAGACATTAACTTTGAAAGAAGGTGTGGCTTAACAACGCCGAACACAAAAATGCTTATATCGACATCAAGGTGGAGTCCTATGATCTTGGCTCCAATACAAACGTTGTTCAAGATTAAATTCTGAAAAACATGGTACCCATGTTTTCTCAATTGGGGCGTGGCATAAAATAGGGCGTGGCTTGTGACTAAAATGACCACAGTTCCTAGAGGAAGTGTTGGATTTGAGCGGGATCAACTGTCACACAATCAGGGTTATAAACCTCAAATGCTTAAATAAGATATAAGTTGATTGACAAAACAACATGGCCTCCAGACGAAAAAAACAGAAAAAAAAATTAAAATGCTTTTTCCCACACCAAGGAACAGTCCTATGATCTTAAGTGAAATTGATGAATTGTTGGCCATGAAATTCTGCACAAGATGAAGTTTTCATTTTTTCAATTTTCCTGAAACAACATGGCCGAAAGAGGCTAACAACGGTCTAAATGGACGTAAATGCGTTTTTCGACATCAGTATGGATTCTTATGATCTTGTGTCCAATATAAAAGTTGTTGTGCCTAACATTCTGAACAACATTACTTTTTGTGATTTTAATTTTGGTAAAACAAAATGGCCGCCAGAAGCAAAAACCGTCCGAATGGGCTTAAAATGCGTTTTCAAAAATCTATATGGACTCCTATCATCTTGAGTACAATAGAAAAGTTGTTGGGCATGGAATTCTGAACAAGAGTACATTTTCCGATTTTAATTTTGGTAAAGAAAAATGGCCGCCAGAAACTAAAAACCGTCAGAATGTGCTTAAAATGCGTTTTCACAAATCTATATGGACTCTAATCATCTTGACTATAATAGAAAAGTTGTTCAGCGTGAAATTCCCAACAAGATCGATTTATCACTTTTTCAATTATGCCCAAAAACATGGCTGCCAGAGCCTCAAACCGGTTAGAATGCCGTGATTCCAATCCCATTGATCCACTATAACTATCATTATCTTCATACTGTATGACAATATATAATACTTCCTTGATTCAAACCTAAAACAATACTTGTGTGTGTGTGTGTGTGTGTGTGTCTGAAGCTGTCACAACATTCAAAACAACCCATTTACTATCATTATGTTCATACTGTATGACAATATATAATACTTTTGTCTCACTTTTCTAAACAGTGTTTGATCAAAGTAAACCTAAAGTGTGTGTGTGAAGCTGTCATTACATTAAAAACAATCCATTACAGTGTTTGGTCAAAGTAAACCTAAAGTGTGTGTGTGTGTGTGTGTGTGTGTGTGAAGCTGTCATTACATTAAAAACAATCCATGTACTATCATTATCATCATACTGTATGACAATATATAATACCTTTCTCACACTTTTCTAAACAGTGTTTGATCAAAGTAAACCTAAAGTGTGTGTGTGTGTGTGTGTGTGTGTGTGAAGGTGTCATTACATTAAAAACAATCCATGTACTATCATTATCTTCATACTGTATGACAATATATAATACTTTTGTCTCACTTTTCTAAACAGTGTTTGATCAAAGTAAACCTAAAGTGTGTGTGTGTCTGAAGCTGTCATTACATTAAAAACAATCCATTACATTGTTTGGTCAAAGTAAACCTAAAGTGTGTGTGTGTGTGTGTGTGTGTGTGAAGCTGTCATTACATTAAAAACAATCCATTTACTATCATTATCTTCATACTGTATGACAATATATAATTCTTCCTTGATTCAAACCTAAAACAATACTTGTGTGTGTGTGTGTGTGTGTCTGAAGCTGTCATTACATTCAAAACAATCCATTACAGTGTTTGATCAAAGTAAACCTAACGTGTGTGTGTGTGTCTGAAGCTGTCATTACATTAAAAACAATCCATTTACTATCATTATCTTCATACTGTATGACAATATATAATACTTTTCTCTCACTTTTCTAAACAGTGTTTGATCAAAGTAAAGCTTATTCCTTGATTTAAACCAAAAACAATACAGTACAATGTCAGCAGTAAGCACTGACCTAACTGTTTGCAATGTTGATGCAATGCACTTGCCACTTTTGTGTGTGTGTGTGTGTGTGTCGAAATGCTATGCCGGTTATGATTCTATTTTAAAGCGTTAAAGAAGCGTAACTGCTGAACCCTGACTTTCATACACTTTCACAAAACATTGAAGGCCAATCACCGCAATTGAGCTGAGGCCATTCCAACCTCATCAACTGTATAAAATCTTTAAAAGTCTTACTGGTCTGCCTCGTCCGCACAAACCTCGACACCCGCTAAATGCTGCTTGCAGCTTTAATTAGGGTGTCGAGGACGAAGTCCAAGACAACCTCTTGTTATTGCTGGTTTTATTATTAGGGTGTCGAGGACGAAGTCCAAGACAACCTCTTGTTATTGCTGGTTTTATTATTATTATTATTATTATTAATATATATAGTGTTTGACTTATACAGCCTAAACCGCTTGGTAACTTCTGAAAAAAACTTTATACACCTGTAGAGGAGGATAACAGAAGATCTGTGTAAAAAACTTGCACTTATTGGCCCAAAGGTGGCGCTATAGCAATCGCATGAAAATCCAAACTTTGAACAAGCATATCTCCTGACCCCATTGACCTACAGTCATAAAACTTTGACCATATATGCATCATCTCATGCTGAACAAATATGCCTCAAGAACCTATGACTTCCGCCATGATGGATATTCCGCCATTTTGAATATTGTGAGAAACATGAAAAAATGTAAAAGCCCTAGCTTTTTTGAGATACACAGAAATCCTTGTTCTCACATAATCTTTGGACCAATATCTTTAATGTGAAGTTTGTAAAAGTCTGTGCAGTAAAACATAAGGCCCCCAGGAGACATTAACTTTGAAAGAAGGTGTGGCTTAACAACGCCAAACACAAAAATGCTTATATCGACATCAAGGTGGAGTCCTATGATCTTGACCCCAATACAAAAATTGTTCATCATTAAATTCTAAACAAGATGGTACCCATGTTTTTCCAATTGGGGCGTGGCATCAAAAGGGCGTGGTTTTTGACTAAAATGACCACAGTTCCTAGAAGAATTGTTGGATTTGAGCGGGACCAACTGTCACACAATCAGGGATCAAAGCCCTAAATGCTTAAGTAAGATTTAAGTTGATTGACAAAACAACATGGCCGCCAGACTTAGACAAAAAATTTTTTTTAACACGTTTTATGAAGACTTGCTACAGCTGTAGAGGAGGACTACAGAATATCTGTGTGAAAGAATTGCACTGATTGGCCCAAAGGTGGCGCTATAGCAATCGTCTGAAAATGCAAACTTTGAACGAGCATATCTCCTGACCCCTTTGACCTACAGTCATTAAACTTTGCTCAAATATGCATCTTCACATGCTGAACAAATGTGCCTCAACAACCTATGACTTCCGCCATGATGGATTTTTCGCCATTTTGAATTTTGTCAAAAACATTAAAATCAGTAGGGCTCCTACGTTCTTTAAGATAAACGGAAATCCTTTGGCACACATAATCTTTGGACCAATGTCTTTAATATACTCTCACGAAAAGGCTGTGCGATAAAGCATAAGGCCCCCAGGAGCCATTAACTTTGAAAGAAGGTGTGGCTTAACCACGCCGAACACTAAAATGCTTATATCGACATCAACATTGTGTCCTATGATCTTGTGTCCAATACAAATGTTGTTGGCCATGGAATTCTGAACAAGAGTTCATTTTCAGATTTTAATTTTGCTAAAACAAAATGGCCGCCAGAGACAGAAAACCGTCCGAATGGCCTTAAAATGCGTTTTCAAAAATCTATATGGACTCCTATCATCTTCAGTACAATAGAAAAGTTGTTGGGCATGGAATTCTGAACAAGAGTACATTTTCACAATTTCATTTTGGTAAAACAAAATGGCCGCCAGAAACTAAAAACCGTCAGAATGGGCTTAAAATGCGTTTTCACAAATCTATATGGACTCTAATCATCTTGACTACAATAGAAAAGTTGTTCAGCATGACATTCCGAACAAGATCGATTTATCACTTTTCCAATTATGCCCAAAAACATGGCTGCCAGAGGCTCAAACCTGTTACCATGCCGTGATTCCAATCCCATTTAACCACTCTAACTATCATTTTCTTCATACTGTATAACAATATATAAAACTTTTGTCTCACTTTTCTAAACAGTGTTTGATCAAAGTAAACCTAAAGTGTGTGTGTGTGTGTCTGAAGCTGTCATTACATTAAAAACAATCCATTTACTATCATTATCTTCATACTGTATGACAATATATAGTACTTTTCTCTCACTTTTCTAAACAGTCTAAAGTGTGTGTGTGTCTGAAGCTGTCATTACATTAAAAACAATCCATTACAGTGTTTGATCAAAGTAAACCTAAAGTGTGTGTGTGTGTCTGAAGCTGTCATTACATTAAAAACAATCCATTTACTATCATTATCTTCATACTGTATGACAATATATAATACTTTTCTCTCACTTTTCTAAACAGTGTTTGATCAAAGTAAAGCTTATTCTTTGATTTAAACCAAAAACAACACAGTACAATGTCAGCAGTAAGCACTGACCTAACTGTTTGCAATGTTGATGCAATGCACTTGCCACTTTTGTGTGTGTGTGTGTGTCTAAATGCTATGCCGGGTATGATTCTATTTTAAAGCGTTAAACGAGCGTAACTGCTGAACCCTGACTTTGATACACTTTCACAAAACATTGAAGGCCAATCACCGCAATTGAGCTGAGGCCATTCCAACCTCATCAACTGTATAAAATCTTTAGAAGTCTTACTGGTCTGCGTCGTCCGCACAAACCTCGACACCCGTTAATCGCTGCTTGCAGCTTTAATTATTATTATTATTATTATTATATAGCGTAAAATCGACTTACACAGCCTAAACCGCTTGATAAATTTTGATAAAAACTAGCTACAGCTGTAGAAGAGGACTATAGAATATCTGTGTGAAAAAATTGCACTGATTGGCCCAAAGGTGGCGCTATTGCAATCGTCCAAAATAGGCAAATCATATCTCCAGACTACTTTGACCTACAGTCATGAAACTTTGGTCATATATGCATCTTCTCATGCTGAACAAATATGCCTCAAGAACCTATGACTTCCGCCATGATAGATTTTCCGCCATTTTGAATTTTGTGAAAAAATTAAAAAACCTTAAAAGTCCTAGGTTTTTTGACATACACAGAAATCCTTGGGCACACATAACCTATGGACCAATATCTTTAATCATTCCTCAGTAAAAGACTCTGCAATAAAGCATAAGGCCCCCAGGAGCTATTAACTTTGAAAGAAGGTGTGGCTTAACAACCCCGAACACAAAAATGCTTATATCGACATCAAGGTGGAGTCCTATGATCTTGGCTCCAATACAAACGTTGTTCAAGATTAAATTCTGAACAACATGGTACCCATGTTTTTTCAATTAGGGCGTGGCATAAAAAAGGGCGTGGCTTGTGACTAAAATGACCACAGTTCCTAGAGAAAGTGTTGGATTTGAGCGGGATCAACTGTCACACAATCAGGATTATAAACATCAAATGCTTAAATAAGATATAAATTGATTGACAAAATAACATGGCCGCCAGACGAAAAAAACAGAAAAAAAATTTAAAATGCTTTTTCCCACATCAAGGAAGACTCCTATGATCTTAAGTGAAATTGATGAATTGTTGGCCATGAAATTCTGCATAAGATGAAGTTTTCACTTTTTCAATTTTCCTGAAACAACATGGCCGCAAGAGGCTAACAACGGTCAGAATGGACGTAAATGCGTTGTTTGACATCACGATGGATTCTTATGATCTTGTGTCCAATACAAAAGTTGTTCGGCATGGAATCCTGAACAAGAGCACATTTTCATATTTTCATTTTGGTAAAACAAAATGGCCGCCAGAGACAAAAAACCGTCCGAATGGGCTTAAAATGCGTTTTCAAAACTCTATATGGACTCCTATCATCTTGAGTACAATAGAAAAGTTGTTCAGCATGAAATTCTGAACAAGATAGGTATCTCACTTTTCCAATTATGCCCAAAAACATGGCTGCCAGAGGCTCAAACCGGTTAGAATGCCGTGATTCCAATCCCATTGAACCACTCTAACTATCATTATCTTCATACTGTATGACAATATATAAAACTTTACTCTCACTTTTCTAAACAGTGTTTGATCAAAGTAAACCTAAAGTGTGTGTGTGTGTCTGAAGCTGTCATTACATTAAAAACAATACATTTACTATCATTATCTTCATACTGTATGACAATATATAATACTTTTGTCTTACTTTTCTAAACACTCTAAAGTGTATGTGTGTCTGAAGCTGTCATTACATTAAAAACAATCCATTACAGTGTTTGATCAAAGTAAACCTAAAGTGTGTGTGTGTGTCTGAAGCTGTCATTACATTAAAAACAACCCATTAACTATCATTATCTTCATACTGTATGACAATATATAAAACTTTACTCTCACTTTTCTAAACAGTGTTTGATCAAAGTAAACCTAAAGTGTGTGTGTGTCTGAAGCAGTCATTACATTAAAAACAATCCATTACAGTGTTTGGTCAAAGTAAACCTAAAGTGTGTGTGTGTGTGTGTCTGTGTGAAGCTGTCATTACATTAAAAACAACCCATTAACTATCATTATCTTCATACTGTATGACAATATATAATACTTTTCTCTCACTTTTCTAAACAGTGTTTGATCAAAGTAAAGCGTATTCCTTGATTTAAACCAAAAACAATACAGTACAATGTCAGCAGTAAGCACTGACCTAACTGTTTGCAATGTTGATGCAATGCACTTGCCACTTTTGTGTGTGTGTGTGTCTAAATGCTATGCCGGTTACGATTCTATTTTAAAGCGTTAAAGAAGCGTAACTGCTGAACCCTGACTTTGATACACTTTCACAAAACATTGAAGGCCAATCACCGCAATTGAGCTGAGGCCATTCCAACCTCATCAACTGTATACAATCTTTAAAAGTCTTACTGGTCTGCCTCGTCTGCACAAACCTCGACACCCGCTAAATGCTGCTTGCAGCTTTAATTATTATTATTATTATTATTATATAGCGTAAAATCGACTTACACAGCCTAAACCGCGTTATAACTTTTGATAAAAACTAGCTACAGCTGTAGAAGAGGACTATAGAATATCTGTGTGAAAAAATTGCACTGATTGGCCCAAAGGTGGCGCTATTGCAATCGTCCAAAATAGGCAAATCATATCTCCAGACTACTTTGACCTACAGTCATGAAACTTTGGTAATATATGCATCTTCTCATGCTGAACAAATATGCCTCAAGAACCTATGACTTCCGCCATGATAGATTTTCCGCCATTTTGAATTTTGTGAAAAAATTTAAAAACCTTAAAAGTCCTAGGTTTTTTGACATACACAGAAATCCTTGGGCACACATAACCTATGGACCAATATCTTTAATCATTCCTCAGTAAAAGACTCTGCAATAAAGCATAAGGCCCCCAGGAGCTATTAACTTTGAAAGAAGGTGTGGCTTAACAACCCCGAACACAAAAATGCTTATATCGACATCAAGGTGGAGTCCTATGATCTTGGCTCCAATACAAACGTTGTTCAAGATTAAATTCTGAACAACATGGTACCCATGTTTTTTCAATTAGGGCGTGGCATAAAAAAGGGCGTGGCTTGTGACTAAAATGACCACAGTTCCTAGAGGAAGTGTTGGATTTGAGCGGGATCAACTGTCACACAATCAGGATTATAAACCTCAAATGCTTAAATAAGATATAAATTGATTGACAAAATAACATGGCCGCCAGACGAAAAAAACAGAAAAAACATTTAAAATGCTTTTTCCCACATCAAGGAAGACTCCTATGATCTTAAGTGAAATTGATGAATTGTTGGCCATGAAATTCTGCATAAGATGAAGTTTTCACTTTTTCAATTTTCCTGAAACAACATGGCCGCAAGAGGCTAACAACGGTCAGAATGGACGTAAATGCGTTGTTTGACATCACGATGGATTCTTATGATCTTGTGTCCAATACAAAAGTTGTTCGGCATGGAATCCTGAACAAGAGCACATTTTCATATTTTCATTTTGGTAAAACAAAATGGCCGCCAGAGACAAAAAACCGTCCGAATGGGCTTAAAATGCGTTTTCAAAACTCTATATGGACTCCTATCATCTTGAGTACAATAGAAAAGTTGTTCAGCATGAAATTCCGAACAAGATAGGTATCTCACTTTTCCAATTATGCCCAAAAACATGGCTGCCAGAGGCTCAAACCGGTTAGAATGCCGTGATTCCAATCCCATTGAACCACTCTAACTATCATTATCTTCATACTGTATGACAATATATAAAACTTTACTCTCACTTTTCTAAACAGTGTTTTATCAAAGTAAACCTAAAGTGTGTGTGTGTGTCTGAAGCTGTCATTACATTAAAAACAATACATTTACTATCATTATCTTCATACTGTATGACAATATATAATACTTTTGTCTTACTTTTCTAAACAGTCTAAAGTGTATGTGTGTCTGAAGCTGTCATTACATTAAAAACAATCCATTACAGTGTTTGATCAAAGTAAACCTAAAGTGTGTGTGTGTGTGTGTCTGAAGCTGTCATTACATTAAAAACAATCCATTTACTATAATTATCTTCATACTGTATGACAATATATAATACTTTTCTCTCACTTTTCTAAACAGTGTTTGATCAAAGTAAAGCGTATTCCTTGATTTAAACCAAAAACAATACAGTACAATGTAACGTCCATAAGCACTGACCTAACTGTTTGCAATGTTGATGCAATGCACTTGCCACTTTTGTGTGTGTGTGTGTCTAAATGCTATGCCGGTTATGATTCTATTTTAAAGCGTTAAAGAAGCGTAACTGCTCAACCCTGACTTTGATACACTTTCACAAAACATTGAAGGCCAATCACCGCAATTGAGCTGAGGCCATTCCAACCTCATCAACTGTATAAAATCTTTAAAAGTCTTACTGGTCTGCCTCGTCCGCATAAACCTCGACACCCGCTAAATGCTGCTTGCAGCTTTAATTATTATTATTATTATTAGGGGTCCTACGAAATCCATAGGAACCCTATTATTCCTTAGTATACCCTTGCCAAATTTCAAGTCTATATGTAAAAATACTAAGTGGATGCATTTGAAGTTCGCCTATCTAAACCGCGACCTCTCTCCTGTGCTGGCTGGGCCTTAAAGGGGTACACACTGCATTTCTCTAAACTCCGTTTTCACAGTGGATACTGCCACTGTTTATGTAGAAACATGGTTGAAGAGGATTTTAATGTTTACTTCCAGTAAACCTGTTTTTAAGGCATACGGATGCCATTTTACCATCCATACCAAGCTCACCATTTATGCCACGTATGGAATACTGCTCCTTCTCAAAATATAGTCTTAGCTACCCTTGGTACAGCGTGGTGTAGGTGTACAGCGTGGTGTAGGGGTACAGCGTGGTGTAGGGGTACAGCGTGGTGTACAGCGTGGTGTAGGGGTACAGCGTGGTGTAGGGGTACAGCGTGGTGTACAGCGTGGTGTAGGGGTACAGCGTGGTGTAGGTGTACAGCGTGGTGTAGGGGTACAGCGTGGTGTAGGGGTACAGCGTGGTGTAGGGGTACAGCGTGGTGTAGGGGTACAGCGTGGTGTAGGGGTACAGCGTGGTGTACAGCGTGGTGTAGGGGTACAGCGTGGTGTAGGGGTACAGCGTGGTGTACAGCGTGGTGTAGGGGTACAGCGTGGTGTACAGCGTGGTGTAGGGGTACAGCGTGGTGTAGGGGTACAGCGTGGTGTACAGCGTGGTGTAGGTGTACAGCGTGGTGTACAGCGTGGTGTAGGGGTACAGCGTGGTGTAGGGGTACAGCGTGGTGTACAGCGTGGTGTAGGGGTACAGCGTGGTGTAGGGGTACAGCGTGGTGTAGGGGTACAGCGTGGTGTAGGGGTACAGCGTGGTGTAGGGGTACAGCGTGGTGTACAGCGTGGTGTAGGGGTACAGCGTGGTGTAGGGGTACAGCGTGGTGTAGGGGTACAGCGTGGTGTACAGCGTGGTGTAGGGGTACAGCGTGGTGTAGGGGTACAGCGTGGTGTACAGCGTGGTGTAGGGGTACAGCGTGGTGTAGGGGTACAGCGTGGTGTAGGGGTACAGCGTGGTGTAGGGGTACAGCGTGGTGTAGGGGTACAGCGTGGTGTACAGCGTGGTGTAGGGGTACAGCGTGGTGTAGGGGTACAGCGTGGTGTACAGCGTGGTGTAGGGGTACAGCGTGGTGTAGGGGTACAGCGTGGTGTAGGGGTACAGCGTGGGGATCATTACCATGGCCGGCGGTACTGACCTCAACCAAACATATTAACACATTGATGTATGCCGTGCTCACCATATGTAGGACCCCGTTATCGTTGCTTGCAACTATATATTATTATTATTAAAACACTAACAAATCTGCACGAAAGGCTTTTTTTATTCAGATTAGAAAAATGTTTTTGCTTTACTTCCAACTGGATTCGGCAACAGTGAAGAGAACATGAGCGTCAATGATTCTTGTTTCTTTAACAACATAAGGCCCGCGGCCATCTTTTGAAATCAATTTCTTCTTAACAATGGCCAGACTGATATTCCTTGCGAAACGCAAATATGAAATTCAGGGTTAGGGTCAATATAAAATAAATAAATAAATGAATATGGCTTATTTTAAAAAGGACTACATTTCTTTATTTCAGGGGACATCACTGAATATACGAGAAGCTGTATGTTCCGTGACAATCTGTTAAGATGTCTGTACTACTCATGGATATACCTTATAATACATCCATCAGGGTGCAAACTGGTGATGGCCCAAAAAGGTGACAACATTTGAAAACATCAAATGAGCAATGCCCCTTCCTATGATTCATGCTACATTTTTCTAAACAAACTCAGTTTAAGTGACACTGTGCTGCTTTCAAAGCTAGAACTGTGCGCTCTGTGCGTCTTCCTAAATCTCCCGCTGGCTCTGCCGGCTGGCAGTCCAGCTGGGCGTGGCCAATTTGATCAGAGCAGAGTTTGTGGTCCAGAGTATTTTCAGGGCTGCACAGACAAACTAAATAGATGTTCAGTGTGTTTTTGATACGCTTTTGCCTTGGATACTATTGGTCTTTTTACAAACAACCAAAGTGTATCAAGAGAAGAAACAAGACTAAAGTAAATACAAGAAAAGTCAAGCCATGTGTCTTTATTGGAGGACTTTTAAATGTTAGCTGGAAGGTCCCTTTAAACTATATCGATTCAATTATATATTATTATAAAATGCATATATGTATTGCCTAATTTATTTATTTCAGGATTTATTTTAAGCGTTACATATTTCATAGGCATATTTATTTATTAAATATTGACTTAATAGCATTCCATAACCCTCCCCCATGTTGGATCGACGACTGATCATCATCATCATCATTCAACGTTCCATGTGTTCATGGTATTGACTGCTGAACATGAACGCAGAAATAACTGTGCATGCACGTCCAGAGTCTATGCAGCCCAATAACGGCTAAAGAAGATTACATTTAGCTGATCTTGCAGATTACCCGTCATCCGTTTCAGCGCGCTAATCACGCGGCCACACAGCTAGACGTACAACATGACATTTGGGAGAAATACACCAGGCAGCAACATGGAGTGGACTTCACAATATTGATCATTTCTCAATAAAGAAAATGATATGCAATTTGATCTCCATCCATCAGTAGGCCCTATGGTGACAATAGGTCCTCATGATCATCATTGAATCACTGTTGCAGTGTCATGGTAAAAAGGCTTAAAAAAAATAACACATCGGCCGATATTGGCCTATCAGATCTATTGATATCGGTGGATATGTTTGCAGATATGAAAACTTTATAAATGGTGTAGATTTATAAATGTAATTACGTCTTTATAAATCCTCTACTGTGGCGGTTGAACCTCTAAATACTTTAACTGAGCACATCTAGATAAACACTCCCAACACATCAGTTTCACATCACGTTCTGCGTGATGGTTGGTAGCTCCGCCCCATACGGTTCATTGGTTTTTTAGCTCATGATTTTAATGTGATGTTGCTGTGGCCCGAAACACTGCTGGAGGATACCACAAGATATAAATCGAATAACGGCCGATATATCGACATCAGTAGTTTATTACTCCCCAATATCGGCCACTCAAATAGAGTTTCAGTCGGGCTATACTGTGCATATTGCAACTGGTGTGGTGTGCCATCTTATGATTATCCACCTGCACCCTGTAGCAGGCTGCATTAGGTGGAAACGCCTGCACTTACATTATGCCAACATCAGACGTTTCGCCCCAAAACGTCACCCAGGTCTTGTAAAACTAGATCCCAATCCAGACTTTTTCCAGGTTTGCATCCATATGACCTATTCCTGAAGCACTGTTAAAGACTCTACTTTTGTGAACACCTTACTTAAACTCATATATCCTGAACTGGAGACTCGTAAAAGCTACGTACATGAAACGCTTACTTTCCCATATTAATTGGTATTTAATTGGTTAAAATGGTTAAAAAAAAAAACGATATTTCACACTTTAGGGCTGTAGTCAACCAAAGAAAATCTTCATCTGAAGACTGAAGTGTGTTTATTGGAGAACTTCTGAATGTTAACTGGCTATCTAGCTTTGCACAAGAGAACGTGCTGTAAGGGCAGTACAGTAAAAAGACAAGAGCACGACTCAAGCACTAGAAAACAATACTTAGCAAACATGAGTCTACACTCAGGAAGAAATTATATTAAGAAGATACTAGTGTTGTCACGATACTGGATTTTCTAACTTCGATACAATACCTTGAAAATATTGATATTCGATACCATTTTCAACATTTCAACATAATTTTTTTATTAACCTCTTAATTCCTAGACCTATATGAGTTTTTCTGAAAATAACATACTCAAAGTAAATAGAGTATATCTCCACAACTGCAAGGGGTATAATATAATAACAAAGGATTGTTGTGCAAGTGAAATATTCAATGTGGATACTACTTGGTTACAGTGAATAAAGCTAAAGCACAGCATAAGTGGAAGATTTCATTTCCACCTGAAATAAATTTCATATTTTAGATTGAATACCACCTTGTGCATTATCAGTTGGTAGCCCTATAGGGCCATAGCACAACATCTGATGAGTACCTGGGTCAATATTTGATGCCAAAAAAGTTAAGTAGAGGTAGGTTCAGGCAAAATCTAAAATCCAATGCAAAATTGACAATACAACCTTTATGAGACACAAACAGGTAGATATCTTGAGATTGTGACACTTGACCCCTCTATTGAAAGGTCAGGGCAAATATAATTGAATGACACAAAGCCAAACAATCGCAATTGGACAATATAGCCACCAGATGGCGATGAAGGACATCTGTTCTGAATGAAGGCAATTTACCTATTTCCTCAGAAACCCTCTCTCAGCCATTGATTGTTTAGTTGCAAAATTGGGCCGACACTGGATTATGTTTATTTTGGTTTTATGCCATCAAACACAACTTTGAGGACAAAAACAACAAAGGTCAGACATCATTTTTGATTGTAAAAAGAAAAAGTGAAGTTTGTTCTTGATTTGTTATTTGCCAGTTTTAGTCACAGATTGATGTGGTTTGGACCGTTGGAATCAGTGGAGGCTCAGCTTTCATATAATGTATAGTTTGTGTAGGTCAAATTACGTGAAAAAGATAGCTATAGCTGTGCATGTGCACAGTTATGAAATACAATACAAAAAAAAGTTTTGTTTAGCTAACAATGGTTATGATAGACTAAACATTTAGAATTGAATCTTTCTAGTGAATCACACATGATTTCTCTTACGTTTAAATGCCTTAAAACGTCTTTGCAATTGGGGGCGAGGGGCTTCACCCGGATACGGTTAATGCTTCAGTGATGTTGAAAGGGGAGCCTCTCGAAATTCTTCAAAGAGGTCCGCATTTCGGTCCTTCAGATACTTCACTAAAATGGTCTCCGTAGCATCGCTTGCATGTGGGTTTACATGTGTCTTTTGACTTTCCTTGGTAATTTACCTCAAAGCCAAACCCCTTCCAAACACAATGCTGTTTTCTTTCTCTATACCAAAACCGATCGTGGAGGCGCTGCACTTGACATCATGAGTGTTGGCTAACTTTTAGCTAACGCCATCGCACACAGAGCGATCGAGACCGGTGCCGAAGTACTGCGAGAGACCGCACTGCGAGTGAGTGAGCTATGGCGCGGCTATGTGGGCACTGTAGCGCTGTGTGTGTGTCTGTTAACTCGCTGTCGGAGAGAGAAGAGAGCAAGAAACTGATACTGGTGTATCGATACTGCGGAGAATGATTATTGAAACTGTTTCAAATATTCAGTATCGATATGTATCCAACACTAGAAGATACCGCTATGCAGCAAAATGAAGCTAGTGGAGAACAAAAAGCAGAGGTTTTAGACCAAATCAAATCATCAAATCATCAACAGCCTCTTCAGCCACAAAAGCCTATGCTAAGGCAAAACCTGCTCGGGACCAACTAGCTTACGCCGAAAAATAAGCTGACATGGTGAAGCAGAGAGCAGACCAAGAAGCAAGCATGCTAAAGCAAAAGGCTAACTGTGACGCTAGTCTCCATCTTCTCCAATGCCAAAGAGCTGCTGCTGCAGCTGAAGTTACAGCCTATGAGGAAGCCGGAGTGGAAAGCTCAGTTGAGAATCCTATGTTAAAGACGAGCACTTCAGTACAGTCCAACTGTACTATGAGTACAGTGAGTATGTCAAACAGCAGTCTGAATTGTTCTTTCCAGAACTGTCTTCGAAGCACGTAGCCATGGAGTCGCATGAGTCACAAATGTATACAAATATCTGACGCTAAACCAGCAACTTATCATGGTATCCAAAACAATACACAGCCAGTTTACAAAAACATGAAAAAAGAGCCAACAATGAATTTGTGCCCGAATAAAACCTCAGTTGTCACACCTGAAGAGGCAATAGATCTCCTCACATGAACCAGAGAGATGTCAGCAGAATCCAACCTCTGACTGCAGAAAGTAGCATCAAACAGTAGGCAGGTAATGGAAGCCTTCCCAACTGCGGACCGTGCCAATCTGACAGATTTGGATCTTGGAGTGGGTCCTCTACGTCTTCAGAGAAGCCTAGGGCTCTCCTGGAACTTAGAAACAGACAGCGTTACTTACCTGGTGTCACCTTACCTGAGAAGCCATTCACATGAAGAGGTGGGTTGTCGACTGTTAGTTTGTACGACATCTTGGGCTTTGTAGCTCCCATTGTTATGGGAGCTACAGGGAAAGAGCAGGTCCGAGAACTGTCATCTGAACAGAGTGAGTGGGATGCTCCTCTCCTCCCAGAATGAAACTTATGGAAGGACTCCTTAAAGGCTCTTGAAGACCTGCACATAAAGAGGTGCTACATTCCATTCTCGCTGTCTTCAACGCAGAGAAAATAACTGTGCATCTTTTCAGATGCTACCACAGTAGCTATAGGAGCTATTGCCTACTTGACAGTTGTGACACTGAGGGAAAATGTTGGATTTGTCATGGGGAAGTCGAAATTGGCCCCTCGCCCTATCCATACCATTCCACGTGGTCCAGCCTTTCTGTATTGTGACAAAGCAGAGCAGACATGTGAATCCAATCCCTTCACCCTCATTGAGCCTGAAGCTGATGATGAAATTTGTCCTAAGGGCGTTACTCTGCCAACCAAGGCATCAGAGTCCCAGTTGGGCTCACAACACTTTGAGCGATGTTCAAGCTTGAGAACACTCAAACCATAGCCAGACTCAAGACAATGCAGAAAGGAAAGGATGGAAATCTTTCAAAGTCGCATCCAGCATAAGGGAGCTTTCACAAGCCAAAGTTGTGATCATTCGCTCCGTCCGGCACCAAGCCTTCAAGGAGGATATTCAATGTTTTGAAGACAGACATGTATGCATGCACTAAGCGAAACACACTCAAGAAGCTCAATCCGGTTGTAGATAAAGATGGTCTGCTTCGTGTCGGAGGTCGTCCTTCTTCTGCTGACCAGTCGAAAGAAGAAAAGCACCCGCTGATGATTCCACACACCCATCACGTTGCCACACTACTCGTGACACTTTCATGAAGTAGTTCACCAAGGACAACATATTACGGAAGGGGCTATCGGAGCAGCTGGATACTGGATAATTGGGACGGGAGTCAGCGTCTGGTGTCTTCCGATGGCCTGCTGACAGACTCACTCCTGAACCTCCGTTCACCACTGTTGGCCTTGATGTCTTCCATGATCTATCATGACACGTCACACAAGAGGAGCAGGTGTGGACAGCACAAGCTGGGCCGTTCTCTTTACATGCATGTCAACAGTGCATATTGAACTGATTGAAACAATGTTAACAGACAGTATCAATACACTAAGGAGGTTTTTCTCGATTTGTGGTCCAGCAAAACGTCTGCCATCTGACAGAGGGACTATTTTTGTGGGAGCTTGTAAACAGTTGGGTATAAGCACAGACGACGAAACAGCCAGGAAGTACATCCAGGAGAAAGGATGCTCCTGGGTGTTAAATCCCCCTAATGCTTCCCACATGGGTGGCTCCTGGGAGAGGCTCATCAGAGCTGCCACCCGCATTCTGGACGCAATGCTGCTTCGGACAGGACCCACACGTTTAACTCATTAAGTCCTGAGCACTTTCATGGCTGAGGTGATGGCGATCATGAATGCAAGACCTCTTGTGTCTGTATCCACTGATCCAGATGTACCTACAATACTCACCCCAGCGACGCTCATTACTCAGAAGATTGACACTGTTTTAGCTCCATCTGGAAACTTTGACACAGCTTAGTCGTACGGGAAAGCAGTGGAAGCAAGTCCAGTGTCTTGCTGACACTTTTTGGAAGAGATGAAAAGGAGAGTATCTGTCTACTCTACAGAGCTGCAGGAAGTGGATAAAAGACAAGCCAAATGTCAAAGGAGACGTCTTACTGAAAGACAGCCAGGACCACAGAAATGAATGGCCAATGGGATTGGTCGTTAAGGCTTTGCCAAGCAGTGACAAGAGGGTTTGCATGGTAGAGGTGCGGATTGTTAAGGAAAGGACTGCCAAGGTGTTTCTAAGGCTGGTCTCCGAGACCGTAGTCCTTCTTTCAGAGACTTAGTGAAAGGACTCCAAGTATGTTGCTGCTAGAGGACATTCCCCTTCAAGTTAGTTGTATCTGTAGTGACATGTCATAATGTCAAGCGGGGAGTGTGCTGCCTTCAAAGTAAAAAAAAAAAAGATTAGTTAAATAAGTTAAAAAGTGAACGCTCTGTGCTCCTCAATCCTCCGTTGGCTTGGCTCTGCAGGCTGGCAGCCCGGGTGGGCGTGGCCGTGTCACCGAATCCGAGTTCCGTCGTCTGGAGTAGTTCTGAGCACATACAGGCAAGACAAGCGGTGCTAGATGCATGTTGTTGTTGAGTGTGTTTCTGATACGCTTCTGCCTTGGGGACTGTTTTTCTGTAAGTAACGTGTGTGATAATTATCAAACACTTGAGTCATGTAGAAGCGTTTCTGTTTTGGTGAACGATGCTGCTGGCTAGCCGTTGCAGCACTAGCTAGCTCTGTTCTTTGGTGGACTTTGTGACTCGTAACTGTTGTGGCAGTTGAATTGTGTTTTTATGTGCTGCTTTATGCAGCGCTGCTTTATGCATCTGTAGTAATTGTTCATTGATGTAGTTATGTGTATAATACTTCCTGTCTATATGGATATGTTAATGTTTGTTAACTGATTTGGAAAACCAAAAGGAGGAAACAAGACTTCAGTAAAATACAACAAAAGTCAAGCCTTGTGTGTTTTAGGGCTGTTGGAACAAATTTGAGGGAGTCGAATGGCAAAAAAAGTTATACTAATCCAATGCTGAAATTACTTTTCGAATGTGTATTTGTTTATTTGTTATACAGTAAATGTGTTGGATATAACGTAAGCGAATCTCGCTATTATCGTCACACCTGGGCCTACCTGCACGTGAAAACGAAATGCTTTTGTCACTCCTAATTAAAAATAAAGGTTTCATGCAAGTTCCAAAAATTATTTACATCAACCACGATGTGAATATGCGGCATATTCCTACAATAATCAGACCGGTGAGAAGACAGATGGAATACTCTGTCCTCTGTGTTTAGAGGATTCAATTATACTGGATTTTTACTTTTTAATTCGAGTGTAAAATAGTGTAGCGAATCTTTGGCTTTTTAATTCTTTAAGACATTCATGTTTTGGAGACGTTGGTTTTTTAGGTTGTTTCCCTAATTAATAACTAAAAGTAGATTTTTTCATAGAAAGTTGGTATCGAAAACGAAACTTGCGATACAACTGCCCACCGTTATGTTATCAAAAGCAACCTATATTAATGTACCCAGATGCAACTAAACATTCGCTTTGGTGCCAACTGCTATCAAGATGAATGATCAATACATATGACAGATAGTGATAATTACAGGTCTATGAATGTTGTTTACCACTATGGATGCAATAAGAGCACTGTGGGTGATTTACTGCCTTTCGGAGGGAACAGAAAACTGTCGGTTTGCGGCTGCAGATGTTGAAATGGCTGAAATCAAAATGCTTAGAGTACTCGACCAATCAGAGATGTTCAGGGCTGCAAGCCCCACCCCAAAGTTCCTGTACTACCCCCTGAGCAGGGACCTTTCAATAGCGTCCAGCTGCAGACCTCCAGCCTCAATGTGTTACGGTGGAAAGCACTTTATCACTTTCTTATCAATAACGTTTACATGCCACTGTATTACATTGTGTATATTATTGTTTTATCACACTTATCGTTAATCAATAAGTGTATTATATGTCCCAGTGTCAAGCCAGCATAAATAACACATTATATTCCCCATAGCAATTTGATAGTAGAGATTTTCTGTGTAAAATATGAATTACAAAGCTTAAAATAAATAACAAATAAATGGTCAAATGTTATCAGTCCAGTCATCAGTCTATGGGTCAAATTCAAAGGTCTGATAACAGGATTTAAAATAAGACATACAATTCATAAACCAAATGATAAAACAAGGTCTCCTTGCATATACAAGTCACTTCAACAGGAAGTAATATATGAGCTTAATTAAGATGACTTGACACAGGTTTTATATGTTTAGATGCCACTGTATTATATGCGGACGTGTAGGACTATGAGGCAAGCTATCGAATCCTGATCGTGTCGTCCCTTCTGGCGTAAACTACTTCAGACGTCACTTGCATCTCCAAGCTGGGGACAGGAAAGGGTTCGACGGTGGAGGTGGGCCTGAGGCTGGAGGTCTGCAGCTAGACCCTTCTCTACCTTTTGGGGGGTCAAATAACGTCCCCGGAACTTCATTTGGACGGTTAACTTTTAGTTCCTGCGGTGGAAACGCAAGTTCCTCCAAAGGTTCCTAGTTCCTGGGTAAAGTCCCGGAGGGAGGCGTTGTAATGCAAACCAATCAGTGGTGTTGGGATTGGGTAGATCTTTTTTGCCGTGTCATCACCATTCATATCTCTACAATGTGTTTATGATGAAATAGTTTACTAAAGTCCAAAAATAGTTTACAAGAGCATAAAGTTCTTCTAGATCTAGCCTCTTAATTTTGCTCTCAAAGTGCAGCCAGAATGATGCATTTCACTTTAAAAAGTACAACATTTTCTTCCGGAGGAGCATGCACCCGGGCATCATCCCGGCCAATCACCATTCATATCTATACAATTTGTTTATGATTAAATAGTTTACCAGGGCACAAAATACCCCCTAGAGCAGACATGGGCAAACTACGGCCCGCGGGCCACGTACGGCCCGTTAGGCTTTTTAATCCGGCCCGCCGAACTTGTCCAAATTATAGTAAAAACCTTCTTTTTTCCCCTTTCCCTGCAATGCCCACCTTTCCCCAATAGATGGCGCACTCGAAACACATTGACCGTTGTTGGAGTGGCGCGTATTTCTCTTTATTTCACTTCGTTTCACGTCACCATTAAGCCCTTCTGTAAAAATGAGCGGACCAAAGAGAAGGAAAGTGGACAGCGAATGCCGAGTGTTTAATAAGGAGTGGACAACAAAATACTTCTTCACTGAAGTCCGATCAAAGGCTGTATGTCTGATATGCCAAGAAGCTGTTGCGGTTTTCAAAGAGTACAATATCAGCCGTCACTTTGCCACGAAACATGCAAACTATGCTAGCAAGCAGTCAACACAAGAACGGGCGGCTACTGCTCAGAGGTTGGCAGCTAATTTACAGAATCAACAGAACTTTTTTCACCGACAAACTGCAATTCAAGAGTCAAGTACCAAGGCAAGTTATTTGCTGGCATTCAAATTAGCAAAGGCTAGCAAGCCTTTCTCCGAAGGTGAGTTTTTGAAAGAGTGCATGGTAGAGACAGCAGGTCTCTTGTGTCCGGAGAGCAAAGCCAAGTTTGAAAAAATTAGTTTAGCACGAAGGACAGTGACTCGTCGCGTGGAACTGATTGACGAAGATATAGTCAGCGAGTTAAACAAAAAGGCGGAGTCCTTTAAGTTATATTCACTAGCACTGGATGAAAGTAACGACATAAAAGACACTGCTCAGCTCCTAATTTTTATCCGAGGGATTAACGACAGTTTTGAGATAACGGAGGAGCTTTTGAGCATGGAATCACTGAAAGGGAAAACGCGAGGAGAGGACTTATATGAACAGGTGTCTTCTGTCATCGAGAGAATGAAGCTACCTTGGAGTAAACTTGCCAATGTCACCACGGATGGATCGCCAAATTTAACTGGAAAAAACATTGGGCTGCTGAAAAGAATCCAGGATAAAGTGAAAGAAGAAAACCCTGACCAGAATGTTATTTTACTTCACTGCATCATTCATCGGGAGTCTCTGTGTAAGTCTGTATTGCAGCTAGATCACGTCGTGGATCCAGTTGTAAAACTTGTTAACTTCATACGAGCAAGGGGACTTAATCATCGTCAGTTCATTACGTTTCTGGAAGAAACTAATGCGGACCACCAGGACCTACTTTACCACTCTCGCGTCCGCTGGTTAAGTTTGGGGAAAGTGTTTCAACGAGTCTGGGAGCTCAAAGACGAGATTCGCTCATTTTTTAATTTAATGAAGAAATCCGAAGAATTTCCCGAGCTGAGCGACACAAACTGGCTTTGTGACTTTGCGTTTGCTGTAGACATATTTTCACACATGAATGAGCTGAACGTGAAGCTACAGGGTAAAGATCAGTTTGCGCACGACATGTACACAAATGTGGGAGCCTTCAAATCCAAGCTGGTTTTATTCTCCAGGCAAATGTCAAACAAATCTTTCGCACATTTCCCCACACTAGCCGTGCAGAAAGAGGCCGCCCGAAATGCGAAGAAATACTGCAAATCACTGGACGATCTGCACAGAGAATTTTGCCGTCGGTTCTGTGATTTTGAAAAAATTGACAAGTCACTTCAACTGGTGTCCTGTCCCCTGTCACAAGACCCCGAATTAGCACCGCAGGAGCTGCAATTAGAACTGATCGATCTTCAGTCTGACTCCGTCTTAAAGGAGAAGTTCAAGTCTCTTAAACTGAATGACTTTTACGCTTCACTTAACGAGACCGCGTTTCCAAACCTCCGGAGGACGGCGCAGAAGATGCTGGTGTTGTTTGGCTCGACTTACGTGTGTGAACAGACGTTTAGCGTCATGAAAATCAACAAAGCCCATCACAGATCCAAGTTAACTGACCAACACCTCAGATCTGTCTTGAGAATTGCCACAACAAAACTAACTCCAGACTTTGATGCACTGGCAAAAAAGGGAGACCAACAACACTGTTCCCACTAAAATGATGAGTTTTTCTGCTGTGTTTTGAAAAAATGCATTTGGAAAGTTTGGAAGTGCGTCTTTAAATTAAGAGCAATGCGTATTTACGCACAGCAGCGGTACAGTAGCTTTATTAACACGCCGCACATCACCCTTAATTTAAATTTTCGACTGCAGGTAGGATATTTAATACAGCCTATGTCTGTGTGCTTGGCAACAATACACGTGCACTGTTTGCGCGTGAAGGCGAGGTCTTCCGTGGCGAGTTTGTAGAGCGCGCGGTCAAGACAATCCATTTATGATTTTGCGAAGTTTAACACAAGTAGATATTATTGAGCTTGAGTATTTTGTTGTGTAATAATATGTTTTGAATGTTGAAAGTGATTCCTTTTTTCAATAAATGTTGATTTCTTTAACTTTGCACCTTAAATTGAAACTTATTAAAAACAGACGCAATCTTGATAAATCACAGTGCGTGTGTTATTTGAATCTATTTACATTTCCTCATCCCAGTATCTGCGAAATAGTATGTAAATGTCATATCTTGCATATTCCTTGAGACAAATTTATTAATTGATAAGGGCTATTTTTCACATTTGAAAGACAGTTAATAAATTGGGTTGTAGTGTTCTTACTGTGCTATGAGGTTTGCACACACTACATTTAATGCTTTAGTATATCCGGCCCAAACACTCCCTCCAAATGCACCTGGCCCGGCCCCTCTGTCAAATTTGAAAACCTATTGTGGCCCGCGAGTCAAAAAGTTTGCCCACCCCTGCCCTAGAGGGTCCGAGGCCCACCCACCATAGTCTCACAAAATCCTGTGGGAAACACTGACATTATAGTCTGATAAAGACCATGGATTAATTACATTTTAGTTACTGTTTAACATTTAAGTGTTTTGTGGGATTTAGGGTAGGGCGATTGTCTCTATTTTCATACTGTTCAATCATGGTTATTGTAGCTTGCCAATATATACGGTCCGATCGCCATCGTTAACTAATCTTAGCAAAGCAACGTTTTGGTAAGCAGCAGGCATATTATGGAGAGATGCGGAGGGTCAGATCCATGGAAAAGAGACTCGTGCTGATTCACTCGTGCTGATTAACGGCACATCTCTGCACAGTAGGGCTCAAATTCTGGAGATCTGATATTACTATTATTATTATTCTGATATTGCATTTATATAGCGCTTTTCTAGGAACCCAAAGCGCTTTACAGTGTGTGTGTGTGTGTGTGTGTGTGTGTGTGTGTGTGTGTGTGTGTGTGTGTGTGTGTGTGTGTGTTGCACTGCTGCCAGTATGCGCCAGAACGCTCACCACACTCCAGCTGTCACAGTGAGGAATGATCAAACTATCCAGTTAGAGACTGGGGGGGTGATTAGGGGACCAGGTTGGTACAAGAGCCTTTTTTTTTTTAAACCGGCCTAATATTGGCGTAGGAAAAACAAATTGTCGATCATCCCTTCCATCGCCAATATACGATCGCTAACTGGCACACTCCTAGTGGGATTGTCTGATTCAACTAAAAGTCAAGACAAGATAAGAGTATGATGGCTATAAAAATGTACAGGCGCTCAGAACATCCGAGAGCCGAGGCTGGCCCCAGGGTCCGGGGGCCGCCCGGTACCACATATTTCGCGCGCAAAAATAAATGTAGCAAATTAATGTTTGATACAATACGACGACTTGACGACAGTTAATGGATGTATCACTCGCGAACTGAAACGCGATTATTCTTTTTACGGGCCCCGTAATGCACCTGCCCCTGCTGCCTGCCCTGCCCCCCCCCCCCCCCCCCCCCCCCCCTCCTCCGTGTCCCTGGCAGGAAGATCGTTTTACAATACACGGATGCAACTTTGTAGTATAAATACACAAATGTCTCTTCATTGACCACATGGATAAGTGACAGTTGCAATCAATGCACTGCGCTTCAGTCGTCGGAAAGGAGCGATTTGGGTCGATGCTGCTGGGCTACCACCATTTACACAGACCTGCTCTGTGATTCTGTGGCGCATTCGCCTGAAGACCGGCGAAAAGGTGAGTGTTATGATGAAACCCTTGAGCATGGAGTCCAGCTCGGAATATAAATAAATGCAGCATGCATTGGTGCTCAGCATCACAATGCCATGTCCTTGTGAAGACGTAATCCTTTACTAATCTCTCTGCACAAGGGAGGATTGCATTCCTTTCTATGCCCTTGTTTGTTTGACCACCAGGGACACCTGGTTGTAGTTTATCTGAAGGTGTGCATGTTGCCCCAAGGCTTCGTGGATGAAGGACTGTCCGACCGAGGGCATGTTACCCGGGTACCAGTCTGGCATGGTGAGCAGGTACTAGTCTGGAAGGCGGCCATCTGGACACCAACGTAATGGACGGATTGAACCGCATTTCGTATTTCAAATGAGCAGCCAATGATTCTCACTCATGTGTGCCTTGATTTGAGATCCATAGCTAAGCTAACCCAGTAGGAACTGATGCTGTAAGGTCCACACCGAAGTTAAACCAGTGGTAACTGACGCGGTGAGGTCCACAGCTAGGCTAACCCAGTAATGATTAGTAACTGATGCAGTGAGTTGAACAGCTAAACTAACCCAGTAGTAACCGATGCTTTGAGATCCCCAGCTAAGCTAACACAGTATTAAGAGATTGAGATCCACAGCTAAGCTAACCCAGTAGGAAGGGACTGAGATCCACAGCTAAGCTAACCCAGTAGCAACTGATGCTTTAAGCTCCACAGCTAAGCTAACCCAGTAGCAGTTAGCTCGTCTCATGTTATCCACACACACACACCACACACACACAAAAAAAAACCTAATTTTAAGACCACTGTGTCCCGCTTCGTCAAGCTCACCTTCTGCGAGTACTGATGCTTTGGAACACTGTATTCCGCTGTGTGTTAGATGGGTCGTACAGGCGTCCACATGAACGAGCAGTTAAAGCCCTGCCGCCCCTCCTTGTAGCCGGGCTCCCGGTAGCTCCGTGTCGCGGGTTCTGGTACCGTCGTCTGGCGGCGGAGCTCAGCCCTCTGAATGGTCAGATATTCCCTCCGGGCTCCGTGTCAAGAGTACCGGTACCGTTATCTGGCGGCGGAGTTTAGCCCTGTGATTGGTCGGATATTCTCTGTGTACCCCGTGTCGCGGGTTTTGGTACCGTTATCTGGCGGCCGGAGCTCAGGCCTCTGATTGGTCCGATTATCTGGCCGCGGAGCTCAGCCCTCTGATTGGTCAGCAATTCTCTCCAGGAAACGACAAAGGCACCTTGATAATAAAATAAACCTTGGACTTTACAGAGCATTGTCCTTTAAAAAATTAGGCCGGTAAACTAACACATACCGGTACACACCAGAACAATGCCTTGTTGGTCATATGACCTAAACAACAATGCTGGCAGGCAATATAAATAAATACCACTATAAATGCTATCAGATGTCGCCACCTAGAGGTCAGAAAGTTTCAGATCAGATTAGCAGGGGATGGGCTGCACTGAGCATTCCTTCATTTCTTTTCCTTACAAATTTAAAAATACATTACTGCCCTATTTAAAGACAATTATACTGTTAAGAGTGTGTTTGAGTTAATGCAATTTTACCTTTACAAAAAGCAATAATTGATACAGAACAGTTGTGTATCAATTTAATGTAAAATGAATGCGTCAATCCAAAATGAACAGCTGTATCAGCGATATAGGAAATTACATAAAACTTTCGTATTTTCTTTTCCTGGTAAAACAAAAAATCTTTATTACATGCAATCGTTTAGGAATGTCTAATCAGACATATGTGCACACTGAGCAGCAGCTGATAATCTAACTCATGGAATAACTAAGAACATCAAATCTTCAATGCATTTGTGGAAATTCATCCATTGCACCAGTAAGTGAATTGGACTAACCAGAAAGTGAGTGTTATAACAGGTGACATGTGCATGTCTCGTCATTTAGACAAAAAACAATGGCTTTTATCTCCTGTGGCACATTCTTATCCATCATTCAAGGGCACAGTAGCCATCTTGGGGGCTGAAGTCAACATGGGAAATACAGATCACCCAATGAATCCCTTAGCATAACTCCAAGGACAAGGCTAACTTGTCCCCCTCCCCATCATTATCTGGATTGACTGATCAAATAGTCTCCATTTCCCTTGTTCTATCCCAATGTTGTTTATACCATATTCCTTTATGTCTTCATGGAGATGGCATTTGGGCAAAGTTTTGATGCATAAATTGGCTATTTGGTCCATATGGAGAGCTACAATACGTGCTGGATTAACCATTTGCATCACCTCCAACCCACACCTTGACTACCTCTATACAAAACATACTCTAGGACTTGTTTTCGAACCAAGTATACAACAGGACTAATCTAACTGGGAACGTTGGTTTCTGAATAAGTATTTTTCATCTATAACCTACAAAAAGAAAAGAAACAAAAGGAGCCTTCTTCGACCTTTAGCCCATCTCCTAGAGCTTGCCCCGTCTTTATCTTCCAAGAACTGTAGCCAGGAGGGCCATTCGGATGTACATGCCGTTTTCGGCTTGCCGGAAGTAGGCTGCTCGTGGGTCCGTGTCAACCTCCGCACTGTGGAATAAAGATAGTGTTAAAAGGATCATCAACAGGAGATATTTACTTGGTGGAATTGACAGAGGATTCAAATACAAGTAAGCCTTCTTATTCTAGTGTGGCAATTGGTTGAGACTTATACGATTCACGAGACCTCTTTAGTCGTTCAGCGACAGACCCACCTGATTTCATTGACTCGCGGAAGCGGATGCATGACCACCATCCTGCGTTTAGCGGCGGTCATGATATGTGGGGTTAGGATGAACTGGCCAAAACACTGAAATAGAAACACAGAGCACACACACACACACACACACACAATTACCTGCCATCCGTTGGTTTTACTTTTTATTATCTTCCTTTTGTTGACCACAGGTAGGTTGTGGTTTATATTATGGTCATTTTGTTGACCACGGGTAGGTTGTGGTTTATATTATTATGGTCATTTTGTTGACCACAGGTAGGTTGTAGTTTATATTATTATGGTCATTTTGTTGACCACAGGTAGGTTGTGGTTTATATTATTATGGTCATTTTGTTGACCACAGGTAGGTTGCAGTTTATATTGTAATTTTGTTGACAACAGGTAGGTTGCAGTTTATATTGTGTCATTTTGTTAACAGGTATGTTGGCTACGCTCTCTCATTGCAGAGAAAGCTCCTGTTTCACAAAGTTTCTCTGCAAAAAACGATAGGCCGCTGGATAAGGATCAAACAATAGGTTGCTTACAGCCTTATACTCTTCCTCGGAGGCAAATCTCTCCTTCTGGATGCGGGTCATGTAGAGGACGTCCGTGTCTGGCAGGGCCTCTTCGATGCTCTCAAACTCCTCCTGCACCAAGCACAAGGAAAGTTAGCTTACATGGATCAGCAAGTTTTCTTTGACAAATCCGTAAGTAGCTCAACATGCACACACAATAGTGCAACCGCTTTATACGTTGACATTCAGTAGGTTTCCATGCAAAGGGAAAGCCAGGATGGTAAGAAGATTATGGTCGTTATCCAGATGAGGAATTAGCATGCTCATTGTCGCGGTTTACATGGACACGGGTTAACTGGTTAGCGTGCAAATTGGCTTTCCTGTGTTCATGTAAAATAACTGATTGGCAACCGTGTTCCCCTTCCACTATCTGTCCATGCAGCGCCATGTTCTGAGACACGCCATCTGGTCCCACCTGCTTGATGCCTTTGGAGGCCACGAAGTCCAGGATCTGGGCGGGCATGTGGAGGTTGCGGGGAGCCACATAGCGCAGCGTGATGCGGTACTGGGTCAGCAGCTTGGCAAGGGAGTGCACAGTGCGCCCGTGTTTCAGGTCTCCCACCATGGTTATCTGGAGGAAGAGATGGCAGAACGCACGTTAGAAGTCTGACTCATTAATACTCAATAGTAATAACCAGCTTTCAATTATCACACCTTTAGCAAATTGACCCGACTATAAGACACTTTTGTTCCCTGGAAATGCATCTGAAAAGAGTGGGGTCGTCTTATATTCGGGGTCTAGACTTTTAAATGTCAATATACATTCACAACAACAGATGGCCCCAAACTTGAGGGACGCGGCTTCAGTCAGGAGGGGCGCCCCTAATACATGACAAGCCAGCTACAGGCACTGGATGTAGTTGTCAACAAGCCATTCAAGGACAATCTGCGCAAGAGATACACATAGTGGCCCCTGTCTGGCAATCACGCACTCGCACCATTCAGAAGCCTTCAGTACGTCTGCTCTGTGAATGGATCCTCCAAGCATGGCATGCAGTTTCCCCAGAGAGCAACATCAACGGGTTCAAGAAATGCTGCATATCAAATGCCACGGACGGCAGCGAGGACGGCGTTCTCTGGGAGGAGCCGGTGGAACCGCAGCATGGGTCTGGCCATAGTGAGAGTGAACACAGCGAGGCAGAGGACCGCTGAAGAACAGTGTAATGACACATCTGAGGAGCCAAGTTAGGCTTTCAGCGTATTAAATACCATAAGTCGTTCATTTACAAATGTCATTACATTTTATTTAATTCTGGACTAACTGGAGACGATGTGGTCTTTTAGAACCAGTATGAAGCCTAGCTGTAGCATTCTGGACCAGTCAGAGGCGGGTCTCCCGAGAGCAGAGAGTTTAAGTTGTCCATTCAGGAATAGACAAAAAAGCATGTACTACATTTTCTAAATTGCTATTGTATAAAAAACGTTTCATTATGTCAAAGTTATAAAATGCAAGACTGGACTACTTTAGTGATCTGAAAGTTCAAAGCTTAAGTCGATGTCAAAGATTACCCCCCAGGTTACGTGCAGCTGGTTGTAAGTATGAAGACACGGGACCAAGGCCACTCTATAAGATTACCCCCAGGTTACGTGCAGCTGGTTGTAAGTATGAAGACACATCTTGTAGAAGATTAGGAAGGTAACCGGTTCTTTGCCATTATTATTAAAATCCAGATGCTCAAATGACAAACATCGCCATAGGACTGCATTTAAAAGGTTTTTCTTAAAGTAACAGCCACCACCTCCCCTGCCTGAGAGTCTGGGTTGATTAGGATGAGTAAAATCAGAGGGGGTTGCTTCAATAAGAGCACTGCTGTCACCCAGATTTAGCCATGTTCCAGTCAAGATAAAATAAAAAGTAAACGTTATTCAAAGTAATAGTCATGCCATAAAAACAATGTTATTAAAGCTAGAGTAGGCAATCTGGAAAAACCTGCCAGAGTAAGCCAGATTTTTTTTAGGGATCACATCCAAAAAATTCCAACCCCTCTCCTAAGGCCTCCATCCAAAGTCACTCCCCAAAAACATGTGACTAGCTCGCTAGCTTTAGCAATAGGTCTGCCTAGCCTTGTGGAAGACTCGGGTAATGCGTGCGCAGGCAGAGCGCTCAGGTGGCCGGGTAGGTAGGTAGATACAGGTAAGCGAGCCAATCATTTCATTCGGCTCGAATGAAATGATTGGACGGGCTTATTACAGGCCTGTGACATCCAGAGCTATCAGAATTATTTTTGTATTTTTGTCTGAGCATTAGATTTATTGATTGCTTTCGGCATGTAACGAGAATTTCCAGAACTATGACAAAAAAACAATATGACATCTAGAATATATTGCCTACCATAGCTTCAAGAGACCTTAAATCCAAAATTAATTAATTTAGTTTAAAAGCAAGAATAAAGGAGCAGAAAGCAAAAGAGGTTTACAGGGGACTGGAATTAAGTTTCTATGATTAACAGCAGTCCATTGTTGTGAGCTGTGTTGGGGCGGTAGTAGAACCTGGCTGTTAAATTCCCACGTGGACTGTTGGTAGGAGAGGAGGCCACACGGTGAAGATGAATAGCCTGACAGCAGAGATTGCCAGACTTGCGGAAACAGCGTAACAGCGCTAGTACGCACAAGAACTGCACTGACCAGCCAATTGGATTGCCCTGAACCAATCAGGGAAGAGATGCCCTGATTGGTCAAGAGTGAACCGGAAGTGGTCCAAAATTAATACATCTTTTTCCCATAACATTTTCTGTAATGGAGGCGATCGGGTTTATTTATGCAGCACAATGGATAAGGAAAGCTTCATCAAAATACCAGCACACCAAATGTTCTGGACAACGCATTATTTAAAAAAAGCATAAATGCTGGTGGAACCTATACTACGTCAAGGTTCCACTCCCAAGCGTGCACCACGCGTGCCACTGTAAACCTCACCGTCATGCCGTTGACCGTCCCCAGCTCCTCTCTGATGGTGAAGACGTCCAGGAGGGCCTGGGTGGGGTGTTCGCCCACCCCGTCCCCTGCGTTGATCACTGGCTTGCGACAGTGACGCGAGGCCGTCTGGTACAAGAGAAGGTCCAGATACAATGGAAGGAAGAGAGAATCCTAGTGAACCACTGCATCTATAAACAGGTTTGGATAAAACTACTCATTAACAACAAACGCTCATAAAAGAAAACAATTGACTGACAGGTAGATTTAGAGAGATATAAAGAGCTATATCAATATCTCTAAATCTATGTTTATAATTCAAACAGGTAGTTCAAATGAGCTTTATTCCATTTCAGCTTGGTCCCATCTGGCACTAGAAGCACTTCACACTGAAATGCAGACCAACACCCCCCCCCCCCCCCCCCCCCCCCCCCCGCTCACCTCGACGGTGCCAGGCTTGGGGTGCCGGAGAACCAGGACGTCGGCGTAGCAGCTCATGGTCTGGACCGAGTCGGCCAGGGACTCTCCCTTCTGGGAGGAGGAGGTGGCCTCGCTGAAGTGCACCACAGAGCCGCCCAGACGCTGCATGGCCGCCGAGAACGAGCTGCTGGTGCGTGTGCTGACCTCATAGAACATGGACGCCATCACCTTGCCCTGCAACCGGGGGTGAAGGAGAAGTGAGGGGGGTGGGGTGGCTGAACTGGGTGTTATTGTTTTTGTTTTGTTTTTAAAGGAACAGGCTGTTATCAGGAATAACTCTGGTGCACTTACAACACACGCACGCGCACACGCACACACACACACACACACACACACACACACACACACACACACACACACACACACACACACACACACACACACACACACACACACACACACACACACACACACACACACACACACACACACCTTCAAGATATCCAGGCTTCGCTCCTTCTGGACCAGAAGACGCAGATTGTGGGCAACATTGAAAAGGTGCGAGATCTGAAAAATGACGACACACACGGACAGGATAAACAATTATGGCAACCCTTAAAAAAATAGGATAGGGCTGATATATCACACTTGTGCACATAGGAACTTAAAGAGGCCATGCTGTATTAACTGTTGTAAGGGAAGATGTACTCCCTAAGCTGATGTAAATTGACTGTCACAATAACAGTTTTTCTTCTCAAAGTCACTCTTCCTAATTACTGTTCTTGCATTAATTCTTGTAATGCATTATTACAAGGCCACATGGGCGAGTTTGACAATACTAGCGTAGGTAATTATCTACTCCTGCAGTTTGAGGTATTTACACCGAACCACTACCAAAAAGTCTGGCATATATAAATGCTGTGCGCTACTATTGTTGTATACGGGGAATGGGTTAAACTAGCAATTGTAAGTGCTTGGCACTGGTTCTATGAACATCCTTACTGTACCGACAGCGATGTATTGTCGTTTCTCTTCTGACAAATGTACTTATTGTCGCTTTGGATAAAAGCATCTGCTAAATGCCCTAAATGTAACTGTACATTTTCTTCAGAAAATGCACATGCGGTGACATGTCTAGTTAGGCTTATAGTTATAGGAACCAACGAATAATAAAGAATCAAGCTGTTGAGAACTCTAGCCATACTCCTCATGCATGGCGATGTGTCTCATACACAAGAAGGCACAGTTTATTGTATTTTTATAGGTCTATATTCCTACAATGTGAGACAACTTCTCGCTCTGAACAGCGACCAGGGCTGACCCACTTGGAGACTTGAAGGTTTAGACTTGAGATTTGCTTCCACCTCTGCCATATATATATGACTAAAGCTGTATGTAACACCTATTGTATGTGAACATAAACATAATATACCCAACCCTAAGATAAGAGTTGTACCTGCTCCTCGTCATTAAACCAACCCTAAAGATAGACCTGCTCCTATAGAGAGCTGTGTTCTGCTGTACCTGCTCCTATAGACAGCTGGGTTCTGCTGAACCTGCTCCTATAGAGAGCTGGGTTCTGCTGAACCTGCTCCTATAGAGAGCTGTGTTCTGCTGAACCTGCTCCTATAGAGAGCTGTGTTCTGCTGTACCTGCTCCTATAGAGAGCTGGGTTCTGCTGAACCTGCTCCTATAGAGAGCTGTGTTCTGCTGTACCTGCTCCTATAGAGAGCTGTGTTCTGCTGAACCTGCTCCTATAGAGAGCTGTGTTCTGCTGAACCTGCTCCTATAGAGAGCTGTGTTCTGCTGAACCTGCTCCTATAGAGAGCTGTGTTCTGCTGTACCTGCTCCTATAGAGAGCTGTGTTCTGCTGAACCTGCTCCTATAGAGAGCTGGGTTCTGCTGAACCTGCTCTTATAGAGAGCTGGGTTCTGCTGAACCTGCTCCTATAGAGAGCTGGGTTCTGCTGAACCTGAGAGCTGTGTTCTGCTGAACCTGCTCCTATAGAGAGCTGGGTTCTGCTGAACCTGCTCCTATAGAGAGCTGTGTTCTGCTGAACCTGCTCCTATAGAGAGCTGGGTTCTGCTGAACCTGAGAGCTGGGTTCTGCTGAACCTGCTCCTATAGAGAGCTGTGTTCTGCTGTACCTGCTCCTTGCTGAACTGTCTCACTGACAGAATGTGCTGTCCCACCAGCGGGTGCAGCAGGGGGGAGATCTGCAGGTGAGAGACGGGGAACGACTGCCCCGCCTGGGGGGAGAGGAGCCGTGACAGCGGAGGGGGGTGGCTGTAGCCGTCCCCGGTGCCCAGATGGACAGGAACCGTCACCTCTGCAAAGAACAAGCGTTACCATATGAACAATGTGTTATGGATACAGTAAATCCCAGCGCAAAACAAAGCCATTCCATAAAGCAACACAATGCCAACCAGACAAGCATATTCATTTAGCACTGGCATATTCTGCAGCCATGCACGTCTTGCACAGTGACGATAGCTAGCCTGAGAAGCAGCTTGCATTGCAGGGATAGAGGGAATGCTTTGGCATGAATAGCGGAAGCACTGCCCCTACATCCAAGTTTCAGCTAACCTTCAATCGGCCTCCTCAAAGATCTGTCCTTAGTCTCTTCGGCTGTATAAAAAGGGGTTTAGATAGAAAGCAGAGTCACAGGCATTAGGAAACTTACCGGCTTAACTTGACCTGGCAGTGAAACAAGGAGGCGACAAAGGCATTGGTTGATATGGTATGGCTTGGTATGATTTTAACATGCGTAAAGGAGTGATTTAAAATGTGATAACAGAACAGATTTGATTTAGTCACAAACAAGACAGAAAAGTGTATATTAGTGTCATTCTTTGAATGATTTTACGTTTTGAACAGATTGCGTGTCTAACAAAACCAAAAACCACTAGGTGTTTACACACACACAGATTTTGTACAACAGTACAGTACAAGTACAGTACAAGTGTCCGAGAAGCTTAACCCTCTCTCGTACGCCGCAGTCAACCACTAGCCAGACAGAGCTCTACACGGCCACACACACACACGGCCACACACACACACACACACACACACACACACACACACACACACACACACACACACACACACACACACACACACACACACACACACACACACTTTGGTGGTGACATCGAAGAGTATACTAAAAGGCCCTTGGGCGTCATAAAAAGACCTGCGTTCGAAGCAGAGAGGAACGTTCAGAAACTGTTGGTGGAGACGAAAACACACGATTTTACTGGGGTTTTCTCTTAATTACAGTCTAATTTACATAACAGTGCTAAAACGGCATAGATTACTATGTTGAGGATTATATAAGACATTACCATGTTTAAAGCAACAAAAACAAAAAACTGTTTTGGGTTCACTGGCTCTTTAAATAGAATTTCTCAACTAGTGGAAAGACAGCAGTAATTCAAGGTCCAATTGAGATTGTTGAGACACAATGGGTGTTGGCTTCACAAGCAGGGTACATATTGTATAAGCCTTTTAGACTCCACTGAAGCGGTCTCCTGAGACCTGCAGGTACAGTACAATAACCAGCCCACTTCCAGCACAGAGGTTTCGTACAAATAAAAGTTCCCCATAGATTGAAAATAAGTACAAGAAACATAATTCAAAGACAAAAGAAAGAAATGTGTATTATTTTCAAGTAGTTAACCCAGTTGAAATCCAAGACCAAGCCATTGTTAAAAGGCCCTGACACACCCTGACTAACTACAGGAACTCCATTTGAGTCTCTAGAATATCCACCTACAGGCCTTAAGGCCCTGACACACCCTGACTAACTACAGGAACTACATTTGAGTCTCTAGAAGGCCCTGACACACCCTGACTAACTACAGGAACTACATTTGAGTCTCTAGAAGAACCACCTATAGGCCTTAAGGCCCTGACACACCCTGACTAACTACAGGAACTACATTTGAGTCTCTAGAAGAACCACCTATAGGCCTTAAGGCCCTGACACACCCTGACTAACTACAGGAACTCCATTTGAGTCTCTAGAAGAGCAAAGCAGCAAACGACTTTGTCAAGAGGGCACGTACAAAATATCGTCAAATCTTTCCACTTCATCTCATCATCAATCGTTTTCACATATTCTCGATCAGAAGTAGCTATGTTACGAAACCGTCTGCGCGAGAGTGGTGTGAAATGGCTAGCAAACGCTGCTTTGTTTCATGTTTGTATACATCCGCAGTCCGAGGTCTTCCAGTGTCCCTTCTTTCTGAAAGTCGGACACAGCCTTCCGCCACCTGCTGGTGGGGAGTTATTTCCTCTCTCGCATGTCTGGTTGGCCATTGGCTGCGGTCTTTGTGTTCAAGTGCAACGTTTCCTAGACACACACGACGCCAGGCAGCAGTCGGCCCCCGCCAGTGCGTTGCCGTTGGTTTGGTGTGTCGGGGCCTTAAGAAACAATGCGTATGGACTCCCAGCAAAGCAAGCTGCGAGTGTAAATGTGAAGCAGATGTAAAAAAAAAAAAACAGTGTGGCAAAGGCAAAGCATTGTGGGTCGTGTAATACCTGGGGGCAGGCCTGGGTCAGAGGAGCGGTGCACGCGGGGGGGCAGCATGTAGCGTCCGTCGGCGCGGCGTGGGCTGGCGGCCCGGGTACGCACCATGCCCTCACGGGGAGGGGTTGGCCTCAGAGGCTCAGGGGTCTGGGTCAAACACAGGGTTGGGTTAGTTAAACCACCTGAAGGTTAACTAACCCCAACCACAGGGTGTTCGGGTTAGGTTAACTAACTAGGGTAGCTAACCAGAACAGCAGGATGTAAGGTTAACTAACCCAAACCACAGGATGTTCGGGTTAGGTTAACTAACTAGGGTAGCTAACCAGAACAGCAGGATGTAAGGTTAACTAACCCAAACCACAGGATGTTCGGGTTAGGTTAACTAACTAGGGTAGCTAACCAGAACAGCAGGATGTAAGGTTAACTAACCCAAACCACAGGATGTTCGGGTTAGGTTAACTAACTAGGGTAGCTAACCAGAACAGCAGGCTTGATCGGAATAGGTTAACTAAACCAAACCACAGGCTTGTTAGGGTTAGACTAACCAACTAAAAAGGTTAAAAGCAGGACGATAAGGTTACCTAACTAGGTTAACAAACTTTAATCGCTGTTTGATAGGTTAACTAACGAACTAGATGAATAAGAGCAACTAGGTGTTCTAGTGTTCAGGTCAGAGTCATTTTGATCAAAATATTTTTTATTATAATGTAGAATGTATAATAAATGACCTAAATACCCATCACCTCTCTGCGTGCGTGCGTGCGTGCGTGCGTGCGTGCGTGCGTGGTGGTGGTGGGGTGTGTGTGATATGTGGTATGTGTGTGCGCGCGTGCGTACCAGGGAGATGTCTTTGACAGCTTCAGGAGAGAGCAGGGTACTGGTGACCGTGGGCCAGGTCCTCACGTCCTCGCCGTACCCAGGAGGCACCAACACCTGGGAGAGGAAGAGAACCATCACGGGTCTTCAACAAGGCACGCACGGGCCTGCAGGTGCAATGTACCGCAATGCGCTTCCTCACCTGGCCGTCGATGTACGCCACCTCTCCACGGAGCACAACCCGGCGCACCTTGCCCCGGACCTTCATCCCCTGGAAGGGTGTCCACTTGGACTTGGTGAACTGCATGGCTCGAGGGATGACCCAGTCCTGCTCCAGATCGACCTGGGGACACAACGTCACCTCTTCAGAGGCGCAGTCTAGACCGCTGGAGCCTGCGCCACGCCGCCTTATGAACCATGTGACCCTGCGGACGGCCTTTTTGGGTTGCGCTAGCTCGCGCAGTTCACGCACGCAGATTACACATTTGGCTCAAACCTGCCCAGGACAGCTACCAAGTCAACATCTAATTAACCCCTCTGGGGACCCATTCAGTGGCTCAGGTGTTGGGCCACAGAGTCCTAATATTACCTGTTCATGCATATAAAAACATCAATATACTCAATGTGGTACAATACAAAACTAGTGTGAACATACGTGCCAACACTGTGCTAGTTTATAAAAAAAAAAAGGGACAATTGTACTGCATTGTGATGAACAGCCTCCCAATTAAGCAATCAACTGGCAAAGAAGACGCCTCGCCAACGCCGCGAGACAGGACGTTTAGCTAGACGCCCCCGTCCTGGGAGACGCCAACGCCATGAGACAGGACGTTTAGCTAGACGCCCCCGTCCTGGGAGACGCCAACGCCGCGAGACAGGACGTTTAGCTAGACGCCCCCGTCCTGGGAGACGCCAACGCCATGAGACAGGACGTTTAGCTAGACGCCCCCGTCCTGGGAGACGCCAACGCCGTGAGACAGGACGTTTAGCTAGACGCCCCCGTCCTGGGAGACGCCAACGCCATGAGACAGGACGTTTAGCTAGACGCCCCCGTCCTGGGAGACGCCAACGCCGTGAGACAGGACGTTTAGCTAGACGCCCCCGTCCTGGGAGACGCCAACGCCATGAGACAGGACGTTTAGCTAGACGCCCCCGTCCTGGGAGACGCCAACGCCGTGAGACAGGACGTTTAGCTAGACGCCCCCGTCCTGGGAGACGCCAACGCCATGAGACAGGACGTTTAGCTAGACGCCCCCGTCCTGGGAGACGCCAACGCCATGAGACAGGACGTTTAGCTAGACGCCCCCGTCCTGGGAGACGCCAACGCCATGAGACAGGACGTTTAGCTAGGGGTAAGACGTGAGAAGTGCGCGGAGCGTCCCTAGCATTACGCACCTCCACGTAGGTGTTGTCCTGCGCGGGCAGGGCGAAGATCTTGCGGGGGTTGTCGTGGAGACGGCGGACGATGTCGTCGAGCGTGAGCCGGCCGTCGCTCACGGCGGTCAGCAGCAGGGGCAGCATGGTCTCCAGACCCGGGTAGCCCGGGGGCGGGTTCTCCCCGCTCTTCTCCTCCAGGGAGTGAGGAGCTGGACAACGACGCAGAGACAAGACGGCGTTCTGCAAAGGGGCCCGGCTCTAATGGACAACGGGAGGCTCCCGGACTGCCGCGACAACGGGAGGCTCCCGGACAGCCGTGACAACGGGAGGCTCCCGGACTGCCGTGACAACGGGAGGCTCCCGGACAGCAGTGACAACGGGAGGCTCCCGGACAGCCGTGACAACGGGAGGCTCCCGGACAGCCGGCCCCCCGGGGGACAGCCGGCCCCCCGGGAGCCTCCCGTTGTACATTACAGTCCGGGCCCTTTGCATGGCAGAGAAAGACATTCAGGAAGCTAGGGGTGTCTGCAGACACAAAAAGGCCTGGTGAACATGATGCATACTTTGTTATTCCTTTTTGACTACAGGAGCTCCATTATAGCACGTTATTGTCCCCAACGCGTTTACTGTTTAGCTATCGACACCTCCCTCTTGGTGAGGGGAGGGGAGGGGGGGGGCCCCGGGATGCGCTACTGTGACGCGTCAAGTCCCCAAGGGCCGGCGCACTGACTGACCGTGGTCCGTGGCGAAGCAGTCGATGATGTCCAGGTGTTCCCAGAGGGCCTCCATGTCGGCGCGGGACCCGAGCGTGGGCCTCACCTGCGCCCAGCCCTCCCCCCCGATGTCGGCGACGTTGTCCTCGCACAGGAAGAGGTGGTGGGGCGCCACCTCGCAGGTCACCTGGATGCCCTTCTGCTTGGCCGCCCGCACGATCAGAATCTGCAGAAAACAGGAGCTAATCACTACTTTACACTACACATTTATCTGTGTGTGTGTGTGTGTGTGTGTGTGTGTGTGTGTGTGTGTGTGTGTGTGTGTGTGTGTGTGTGTGTGTGTGTGTGTGATATATATATATATATATGACACACTACAGAACATGTCCATCCCATATACATAAGTGACTGAATTTGTTTGCCCTTTGAGTGACCGCACCAAAGCCCCATAAACGCTAACCCCCTTCGGTTGTACAGCGGTGCTGGACCAGTGTCCGACGCGCGCGTCAGAACCCATCCCAGGGGCGTCGCTCCATGCAGCTCACCTCCTCCTTCTTGGCGACGTGGCAGATGTGAACAGACCGCTGGTAGAGCTGGGCCACCATCAGTACCGCGGCCACCGTCTGCTTCTCCGCGTGGGCCACGATGGGCATGTGCTTGGGCCACTTCTCAAAGTGCTACACACACACACACACACACACACACACACACACACACACACACACACACACACACACACACACACACACACACACACACACACACACACACACACACACACACACACACTTAGTTCTTGGAATACTACTCTCCATTAGCTGATCTATCTACTGCAGCTGCATGCACTGCCACTTATCACAGAAATAAATGAGCACTTGTGTTTTCCTACAGCTAGGCTGCTCTGTCCAGTTGTCTTTTTTTTTTAACATGCTGTGGCGCACCAGCACTTCTGCAGCGACACCAAATGGGATCGGATGCTTTGGTTCCGCTGAGCCTTTACTTGTGAGTCACTTAGGGACAGACGGTTTTCAGCTTTGGCTTGGCAAATCTTTGTCTCGTTTACTCAAAACGCTCTTTCTGCCGCCTTGTCACGACTAACTTCCTCTAGACGGTCGAGGTTGGCGGTCGAAACTTTGCCACACCACCAGCAAGTTTGAAGTCACGTCGACATTGCTCGGGTTACCTCCATCCAGAGTCCCACGTTGTCCATCTTCAGGGTGGAGTAGGTGTCGTTGAGGTACATCTTGAGGCCCACCGCCTGGCTGGCGATGGCGGGCAGGAGGGCGGCGTTGTCGGAGGCCGCGCCTACGTACAGCGCGTAGTCACATCGGCAGCCCGCCTTTGCCAGCTGGACGGACACCAGAGGGTGGGGGGGGGGGTCGAGACAACAAGCCCACCAAAGACCAACTTAACACAACAGCCTTCAACTTTCCTCTTTACATTGGCTCCATCATAGACGTTTTCTGAACAGTTCCACCTTTTTCATCCACACCCATTCAGAATTGAGAGGTTCTCCCACCTGAGAGCCTCCGGTAAATCCTACTGTTAAGTAGCGCTGTGTTTCGACTGCGCCTTACCTTCTGCACCAGAGCCAGGGTGGCGGGGTCGGTGACGGCGGGGGCGGTGTTGGGCATGGCGCACACCATGGTCACGCCCCCCGCCAGCGCTGCCGCCGTGCCCGACGAGAAGTCCTCCTTGTAGCAGGCCCCAGGCTCTCGCAGGTGCACGTGCACATCTATCAGACCTGCGCACGTGATGAGAGGGTGTGTGTGTTAGGGTGTCCCCTGCTGGGTGATGAGAGGGTGCTTTTGTTAGGGTGTCCCTGCTGGGTGATGAGAGGGTGTGTGTGTTAGGGTCTACCCTGTTGTGTGATGAGAGGGTGTGTGTGTTAGGGTGTCCCTGCTGGGTGATGAGAGGGTGTGTGTGTTAGGGTGTCCCCTGCTGTGTGATGAGAGGGTGTGTGTGTTAGGGTGTCCCTGCTGGGTGATGAGAGGGTGTGTGTGTTAGGGTCTACCCTGTTGTGTGATGAGAGGGTGTGTGTGTTAGGGTGTCCCCTGCTGGGTGATGAGAGGGTGTGTGTGTTAGGGTCTACCCTGCTGTGTGATGAGAGGGTGTGTGTGTGGGGTGTCCCTGGGTGATGAGAGGGTGTGTGTGTTAGGGTCTACCCTGTTGTGTGATGAGAGGGTGTGTGTGTTAGGGTCTACCCTGCTGTGTGATGAGAGGGTGTGTGTGTTAGGGTCCTACCCTGCTGTGTGTGTGTGTGTGTGTGTGTGTGTGTGTGTGTGTGTGTGTGTGTGTGTGTGTGTGTGTGTGTGTGTGTGTGTGTGTGTGTGTGTGTGTGTGTGTGTGTGTGTGTGTGTGTGTGTGTGTGTGTGTGTGTGTGTGTGTGTGTGTTATTGTGTTTAACCATGTCATGTGTCATGGCAAGGGGGAGTGAGTGCTGTGTAAAACCTGGAACTGAGGGACACATCTTAATATGTCGAACTTCCATTCACATCCCAGCGCCCAGTAGCCCGAAAGAGTTTGTTTCCTGGGTCACAGAGCAACAGGAGGTGAGGCGTTATTCACGCGCTTCCTGCGCTCTGGCTCGTCGACTCACCCGGCAGACGGACCAGCTTCTGGGACGTCATGCAGTCGATGTGGGTCTTCACTGGGGGGCTGCGGCCAATCTGGTGCAGAGCCTACAAACACACAGGCCGTACAGCGGCGCAGGTTAAAGGGCCGTTTCGTGACATGCTTCAGGGGCCCCAGCCGTCGTCCACACTAGACGCGTATTAGAGGAGGACAGCAGCAATTGTTCCAAATGATGAAACACCTGGTGGAGATGTGTGATCAACGCCCTGCGATGAGCGATGGAGACACTCCAGAGTATAGCTCTGTTCGTTAGCGCAACACAAGAGCACTGTAGCGTAAAGGGGCGATCCACCCATTTAACACACTGAGGCTCTCGTAGGGGTATTTGGATAAAGAAAGATTAAGAATATATTCAACGTTTTGCATCAATTTGGTACGTTGACGGATTGCAAAAGGAGGAGTTGACTTGGCTTGACCACTAGCTGCCTTTTCAATGAACAAAATAAATGTGACAAAAATGGCAGGGACATTTACGAAGACTCTGCCCCCGAGCATTTTGTATCCAAGGCACTGCCTAAAAACGACCAGCAAACTATCTAGAGAGGCACTCTTGTGGCTGTATGACAGAGCTAACATGGAGTGAACCAGGGACTCTGGATGTATTGGAGACTCTGCGCTAACGACAGAGCTAACATGGAGTGAACCAGGGACTCTGGATGTATTGGAGACTCTGCGCTAACGACAGAGCTAACATGGAGTGAACCAGGGACTCTGGATGTATTGGAGACTCTGCGCTAACGACAGAGCTAACATGGAGTGAACCAGGGACTCTGGATGTATTGGAGACTCTGCGCTAACGACAGAGCTAACATGGAGTGAACCAGGGACTCTGGATGTATTGGAGACTCTGCGCTAACGACAGAGCTAACATGGAGTGAACCAGAGACTCTGGATGTATTGGAGACTCTGCGCTAACGACAGAGCTAACATGGAGTGAACCAGGGACTCTGGATGTATTGGAGACTCTGCGCTAACGACAGAGCTAACATGGAGTGAACCAGGGACTCTGGATGTATTGGCGACTAGGGCCGTCAATGCAGACGGATGCATTACATTTCTGAGTGGTAGGCCATATTGTGTTAGAGATAACATTATTTATTAATACAAATTATATTCAAGGCTATGTCGTTTCTGTTCTAATAATCGTATGGTTTAATAGACTCAAAACACCCCGGTTTTCACAACTTTGAAGTCACCCAACTTAAGGAAGACCGCTTGTCGTAACTAACTGAACATTTAATCTTCTCCAAACTAATGGCAATATGTCACAGAAATAGTCATTTTATTTCAAAAGGACGCAAAAAGGTATGCCGGCACATCATCTAAAAACGTTAGGCATAAGTCATTTCTTTCATGTTCTCCGCGATTCTTGGTCAACTTTGGTGTTTAACGCTCAGTGTGAACATGAATTGGCACCTTAGCATGAACCACACCGCCGTCCATTGGGACCCATTATATTAAACACGAACAAAACCTAACATCCAACCTTCCGACGTGTGTTGTCCGTCTACTACGTGACGCAGCGCCCCCTGGCTCGTCTGGTGTGCGACCCGCTTTAAATTGAAGCTCTGCTGTAACCGAGCATAACTAGTATGTACTACTAGTCATAGTACTACTATGACTCGGACCAAGAGTGGATCTGAAACCCACTGACCTTCTCCCAACAGCACTACTGTGATATTTAGGCTAGCAGGTAGTGTGCAGTGTACTATAGCCGATTAAGTTAATCTAGAGATAAAAAGAATATATGTTTTTTCTCGACCGATCGATTGGGCGAAGAGTTGGTGTAATTTCAGTCTACCAAGATTTTCTTTGGTTGACTACAGCCCTACTGGAGATGCTCCTCCTTCATTTATTGAAAAGAAAGCTTGTAGTCAACATAGTCTTCCTTCTGCTTACGGACAACGTAGAAAGTGGTGCAAAACATGTCATTGATGGCACCTATTGTAAACTACATCGATTACATTGGAAAGTTGGACAACATTGTTAAAAAAATATATATTTCCCACTAACCCACAAGTGGGTTCCATCCAAAAAAGTCATATCAACTCGAAAAATGTAATTTTCAGAAGAAATTGTTGTGTGCAGCCTGCTTGAAATAAGGTTTTTTGTACCTGGTGTATTGGAAACGTACAGTAGAGTGACGCGAGGTACTTTTATGGTGGATGCTAGGAGGTTAGGTGTTGCTGGTTGGGTGTTTCGGACAGTTGCTAGGGTGTCCTGCACAGTTGATGGTGTTCTGCAAGGTTGCCATTGTGTTCTTGTTGGTTTGCCCACTGGTTAACTCCTTGCAGAAATAACTGGTCGGCCACTGCATGTTGCATATGAGGTGGTCCGCGAAAGGTCTTGATGACAATTTAGTGGTACACCTAAAGTGTTCTATGTGGTTGCTGTGGTTGCTATGGTATTCTAGGTAGTTACTATGGCGTTGTGGGTGGTTGCTAGGGTATTCTGGGTGATTGCTAGGGTGTTCTTGGTATACAAGTCTAATCATTTTTAAAGTGTAAATAGTTTGTTTTGAGTATTGCATAAAAACATCTTTAGATTTCCGTGCGTGCATGTGGAGAACATATACACACTGCTTAGAAAATGTAGACGGGCAATCACTTCGAGGAGCTAAACATTTCATGTAGAATATGTCTGTGGTGTCTAAATATTGTGGGCGAAAAGAGTTTATTGATTTTAATAAGTTAATATTTTGTACTTACAATTCTAGACCACAAACATCCCTTGTTTGTGTATGTGGGAGTAAGTTTAAAAGTTGAAATCCTTAAAAAGTATAAATACCAGTTACGGTAGTATATAAAGTTATAATTATTGTTCTAGCATAAAGTATAAAGGAGGAGTTTAGTAGGGAAGTTTGGAAATACCAACACACATTGTAATAATAAGTATGATAGCTAATGGGCGTTTTCAAGCTAAAAGTTGCACAACTAATACAAAGAACAAGTATGATGGCTAATAGGACGTGTGCATGACTTCACCTGCACAAAGAGCTTGGTGCACTTGATGTCTATGATGAGGGGTACGGAGTAGTCGATGGCCATGCGGCGTGTCCGGTAACCCTTGGTGACGAAGGAGGAGAGGCGTCGGCCCCCGCTGTTCCTCATGGAGAGGTTGATGACGAGGTCAAAGTGGTTCTCCTCCAGGTAATCCATGATGCTGCGCTGCTTCTCTTTGTTGGGGCACTCGCTGACCTCCTCCTCAAAGGGCCAGTCCACTGCCTTCACCTGGGGGACACATCCTGGTCCTTACTGCAGAGCCTTGAGACCACCCCCCACCAGTATCCTGGACTCACTGATCCCCTGGGGGACACATCCTGGTCCTTACTACAGAGCCTGGAGACCACCCCCCACCAGTATCCTGGACTCACTGATCACCTGAGGGACACCCCCCCTGGTCCTTACCTACAGCATGGTCTAGACCTAAACTATATCCTGCTAGTTACCTACAGAGCCTAACATGGTCCAGACCTCACCTATATCCTGCTAGTTACCTACAGAGCCTTACATGGTCCAGACCTCACCTATATCCTGCTTGTTACCTACAGAGCCTTACATGGTCCAGACCTCACCTATATCCTGCTAGTTACCTACAGAGCCTAACATGGTCCAGACCTCACCTATATCCTGCTTGTTACCTACAGAGCCTTACATGGTCCAGACCTCACCTATATCCTGCTAGTTACCTACAGAGCCTAACATGGTCCAGACCTCACCTATATCCTGCTTGTTACCTACAGAGCCTTACATGGTCCAGACCTCACCTATATCCTGCTAGTTACCTACAGAGCCTTACATGGTCCAGACCTCACCTATATCCTGCTAGTTACCTACAGAGCCTAACATGTTCCAGACCTCACCTATATCCTGCTAGTTACCTACAGAGCCTAACATGTTCCAGACCTCACCTATATCCTGCTAGTTACCCACAGAGCCTAACATGTTCCAGACCTCACCTATATCTTGGAGTGACTGCACCTGTACACTTCACGTCGGGCTCTGAGGTCCTCTGACCAACACCTTTTTACTTTTCCTAGAACTTGTTTTAAACAAGACCAGGGGATTCTATTTTCAAAAGCAGTTAAAAAAGCATATTTCTAGAAAGGCATTTGTATAAAACTATGTTGGTTCTACTTTGTGTTATATTACTGTTATAAAGCACTCGCCACCAACTGTCTGTGAAAGGTGCTATAGAAAAACTTGAGTTGGTTACCAAGTCAGTATCGTGCTTGGGTCTCAGTTATTTTGTTATCCTTATTAATGAGGTATTGTGTATTGGCCAGACTTTGGCAATGAGAAATGTATCCCTATAGTATTTTTGTTTCTAATTATTTTAGTTCATATGCTGATACATGTTGCTACTTTATTAAACATACTGATTGATGAAGGTAGACTATAACTGCCAACTTTCAAGACCAGGGTTTAGGGATGCGTCATCAGCAGATAGACATCTATTGTGTGTTACCTTAACTCCATGTTCAGTGTAGAAGTCTGCAGTGCCCAGGCTAGCATACAGATCATAGCCCATACTCTCCAACGCCTGCACTGTAGGTAGCAGCTCACTCTTATTCTACACACACACACACACACACACACACACACACACACACACACACACACACACACACACACACACACACACACACACACACACACACACACACACACACACACACACACACACACACACACACACACACACACACATCAGTGCAACTCAAAGGGTGCCGCCATTTTTGTTAGTCCTAAAGTGGGGAAGCAGGTTCCACTTCGAGACAGGCTGTTGATAACTGTCAAAGGTAATCATAGTCAACAACGGCAATGTTGTTCACCCATTACGTCCCCTATTTGCCCGTGTATCAAAAATTATAAAAACAATCAATACCAAATACCGTAAATTATCAGCCGATAATGTTAAATATGTATTATTGCGGTTTCTAAATTATAGCAGATAAATAGAGCCGATAATTCAAAGCCAATATTGCTTCAATGTATGCTGCTGACGCACTCATGACGTCAAATGTCTGCACTGTGCTGCACTAGCAGCTACTAAAGTAGCACTGTGCTGCTATAAATTCCACTTTCAGTTTTAATATGTGGAGGTTCCTAGCGTGGGGTCATTACTGTAAAACTTGTCAAACAAGGGGGAACTTCACCTACCCAGGCCAGCCACTAAACGCTGGCAAACTAATTAATTTTAGTCTCAACATCAATGGCTTTATTTTGGACAATTTAATTATATCTTGCTTCAAAGCTTTTTCAAAATGCACTTCAACCCAATATAAAATGTACATTTAAGATGTCGGAAAAATATTTGATACAAATTTAGTCTATTTTCGTAATTGTTTATGGTTTGCTTGGAGAGTACTAGTTAGTTGTAATACGACAAATTGTATAAGTGAACTGCATTGTTGGCTGCAAGTGTGTACAATTATTACTTAAGTTAATAACCTGTAGTTCCAACCAAGAGTAAGATTATCTAATCGGTTATCGTATCGGTAGTTTTTTTTTAAAGTATTGTGCATCCCTAACATTTAGGCATAACTACTGATTTGAAGATTAAAGTAAATATTAAAATAAAATGTTTTGACGTGAATCTGCTGATCTCAGAGTTGATGACGCTTTAGTTCTGCTGGTAAAGTGTCACTAAGATGCATGATCTTTATCCATGCCCTCCCTCTCTAGGTTAGGTCCCAGCACCTTGTAGCTGATATCAGGTTAGGTCCCAGCACCTTGTAGCTGATATCAGGTTAGGTCCCAGCACCTTGTAGCTGATATCAGGTTAGGTCCCAGCACCTTGTAGCTGATATCAGGTTAGGTCCCAGCACCTTGTAGCTGATATCAGGTTAGGTCCCAGCACCTTGTAGCTGATATCAGGTTAGGTCCCAGCACCTTGTAGCTGATATCAGGTTAGGTCCCAGCACCTTGTAGCTGATATCAGGTTAGGTCCCAGCACCTTGTAGCTGATATCAGGTTAGGACTCCAATACTTTGTAGCTGGTACTAGGTTAGGACTCCAGTACCTTGTACTAGGATAAGTCTTCAATACCTTGTAGCTGCCTATGGACAGCAGGATGTTCTTCTTGGGGATCTTGAAGCCGGTGGAGAGCATGGCCTTCAGGTAGGCCTCATAGCGGTTCTCCCCGAAGCAAGCTACCTCTCCAGTGCTGGCCATTTCCACCCCAAGCACCACGTCAGCCCCCGCAAGCCGGGAGAATGAGAACTGGGGCACCTGGGGAAGAGAGAACGAGAGAGCGAGTGAGACAGAGACAGAGATGTAGCCATGGTTCAGCAATGATATCTTTGGATGATATTTGTGCAAGTGTGGAAATGTAGATGCCAACCTCTACAGCTCTACACTGACACTAGTGAGAAAGGACACAGCCTTTACAACTGAATGCTATTGACTAAAAGTGTGATTTGTGAAACGTCAGGGGAAAGCAGAGGAAGACTTGGTAGAGGAAGTCTTCAGGACAAGGATGGATGTTGATTGCGCCAAAGTCCAGCCCTGTTACCTTGACTCCGACGATGCCCTTCCCCCTCATCAGGCCTATGGGCTCCACTTCCTCCCCCATGATGACCCGCGTCGCCAGGGCAACCAGATCCACACCCAGTGTCTTGGAGACGAACGGGAAAGAGCGAGAGACGCGGACGTTGCACTCGATCACCTTCAGCTGGTCGTCCTGAGGGGAGACGGTTAAGATGCACTCAGCACAGGGAGGAGAGCAAATGGTGAACAAACCCTGCAAACTGTAGGGGATGCAAAGCCCCCCTTGGAACAGTGAAGGGTACCAGTTCAATAGTGAACAGATCCATTGTGTTGAATAAGCTTTAAACCTGCATGCATCATCAGCATCCTCATTTACACCCTTCAAATGGTCCCATTTTCTACCTGATTCAAAGTTGTCTTACAGGGACCGGTTCGTTGGTATATCACAGATCCAATGTGTGTGTGTGTGTGTGTACGTGTGTGTGTGTGTACGTGTGTGTGTGTGCGTGTGTGCGTGTGTGCGTGTGTACATGTGTACGTGTGTGTGTGTGTGTGTGTGTACGTGTGTGTGTGCGTGCGTGCGTACGCGTGTGTGCGTGTGCGCGCGCGCGTGCGTGTGTGCGTACCTTGGCGATGAGCTGCAGGTTGAAGGGGCCCGTGACGGCCAGCTCCTGGCCGATGGCGTGCACGATCATCTTGATCCTGTCCATGGTCTTGTGGTTGATGTCCTGCGGCGGCGTCACCAGCGTGGCGTCGCCAGAGTGCACGCCCGCGTTCTCCACGTGCTCGGACACCGCGATGGCAATCACCACGCCGTCGCACGCCACCGCGTCCACGTCTATCTCCTGCGGACGTTCATTATTCCCTTCTTTTTCCTCACACGTTCTGGAAAGTACTTTCAGTTGTACGAAAGGTGCTACACAAAAGTGTATTAGGAAGAGTTTAATACAATGCAAGTGTGTTGGACCTGCCCAAGATGGCGGTTATGGAGAAGGTATTGACGTTTGTTTTTCCTTGTCGGGCGTTGCGTCACCCATAACGCCTGTGATTTATCTTGGGGTGAATAACACTATTACCGCCGTGCAATTTCATACAAACTCCTTCTACGGAATGTAGACCACGTGTCTTCAGAAACGTTTAAGTTACATTGAAGCTTTGCTGTAACTGAGTCGGACCAGTGAGTGGCTCTGAAAGCCACTGATGTCCACGCAGCATATTATTAGGTATTCACAGTGTATCTGTGGATACCTATTGGTGTTGTCGCGGTTGGGTATGTAATCAAACGTTTTCAAATTTGGGGAATTTGTACATATCCCCGGTATTCAGGTCTCGAAAAAGTCTGCTGGCGAATTGCGCATAGGTGGCGCTATAACATCCGGTCAAAGTTAAACGATCAGCCCCTCGACCCCTATTGATGAAATGTTCTGAAACTTAGTGTATGTGCCTTATTTCACATGATGAACATTTGATCCTCTTGGGACCATAAAGTCCGTCATGATAGATTGTGCTGTACAGTGAACATTTTCAGGATTTCAGATTCATGATCTGTGGGCTTGTCTGAGCTTAAATTTCAAGGAGGTCTTTGATTGGGTAAAAAACGGCAGTTAGGGCAAATTCAGAATATGCAAATGATCTAACATTACTTTATCAGCCACAAATCAGCTTCAGAAGGAAGCAGACACTTGAAACTTGGCAGGCACATAGAGGACACCTCTATTAGTATGTGATAAAAATGTGGTGTCGATATTTCATTCCATGACGTCACAGTGTCAATTAACGTGATCTTTCTTAAGGTTATTGCACCAATTCGCCAGCAGATGGGAGTATATCACACATAAACGGCATCTACTATGTAACCACTGCGTCTGTGGCAAAATATCACACATAAACGGCATCTACTATATAACCACTGCGTCTGTGGCAAAATATCACACATAAACGGCATCTACTATGACACCACCTTGTCTGATTGTGTGTGTGTGCTTTTGGGTGTGTGTCTCTATGTCTTTGTTTATTTAGATATGTTTACTTCCAGTAAACCGGTTTTTAAGTCATACATCTGCCACTATTGGAAGACCGCTCCCTCTGAAAACATGGTATGATTTGAAGCCGTCAATATTCATGTCCACGTAGTGTAGAGGTATGGCTTCTGCCACGCAAGCTTAGGGTCGCCGGTTCGAGTCCGACCATTTCTTTTTTGTCAATGGTCCGTTTCAAAGGTGGCTGTCGACACTGTATACTTTAGAAGCATGACTGGTGATTATTCAGATGTGTTTACTTCCAGTAAACCGGTTTATAAGTCATACATCTGCCACTATCGGAAGACTGCATCCTCTGAAAATAGTGATTTGAACTCAGCAACACACATGTGTCTGTCTCTGCCTGCCTGCCTGCCTGCCTGCCTGCCTGTCTGATTGTGCATGTGTGTGTGTGTGTGTGTGTGTGTGTCTGTGCCTTTGTGGTTGTCTCTGTCTCTCTCTGTCTGTCTATCTGGTTCTTTACATTTCAGAATATAACAATTTTCAGAATACAATTGGATGCATTGGTTTGACGTTCGCCTATCCAAACCGAGGCCTCTCTACAACGCAGGCTGGGCCATAATGGGTACCACATACACATCATTTCTCAGTGGTCCGTTTTGAAGGTGGCTGTCGACACTGTATACTTTAGAACGCGGTTTACCGGAAGTAAACACATCTAAATAATCACCAACCATGTTTCTAAGGCATACATCTGCCACATATGGAAGACCACCCCCTCTCAGAAAATACTGTGATTCGTACCTGGCAAAACACACGCCCATCTAGTGTAGTGGTACAGTATTATCCAAAGCCTGAAATTATGTATTTGGGCCAGCCCTAATCTGATGCACATGTCTGGGACTTTTTCAAGAGAGGTGGTACAAAAGGGCCTTGCTGCTCCTTTTAATTCCCTTGTGAAACTCGCGATGTCTGAACTCGGATAACGGCATGAGCTATGTTCAGCCGTGCTCCAGCTAACCTTGGCCTCCTGGATGAACTTTGAGATGACAACGGGGTACTCCTTGGACACGGCCACGGCACTGGTCAGGTACTTCTCCAGGTCACTGTCGGTGTACGCCACGTTCATAGCTGCTCCACTCAGCACGTAGGATGGGCGCACCAGGCATGGGTAACCCACCGACTCACAGAACTTCATGGCAGACTGAGGAGAGAGAAGGAACTTAACAGAACTTCACGGCAGACTGAGGAGAGAGAAGGAACTTAGCAGAACTTCACGGCAGACTGAGGAGAGAGAAGGAACTTAACAGAACTTCACGGCAGACTGAGGAGAGAGAAGGAACTTAGCAGAACTTCACGGCAGACTGAGGAGAGAGAAGGAACTTAACAGAACTTCATGGCAGACTGAGGAGAGAGAAGGAACTTAACAGAACTTCATGGCAGACTGAGGAGAGAGAAGGAACTTAACAGAACTTCATGGCAGACAGAGGAGAGAGAAGGAACTTAACAGAACTTCACGGCAGACTGAGGAGAGAGAAGGAACTTAACAGAACTTCACGGCAGACTGAGGAGAGAGAAGGAACTTAACAGAACTTCACAGCAGACTGAGGAGAGAGAAGGAACTTAACAGAACTTCACGGCAGACTGAGGAGAGAGAAGGAACTTAACAGGAGGAGATTCTCTTTATAGACTCACCAGCTCTAATTAATATCCATACTTGCTGGGTTTGTTATGATCATGTTTCTCATGCCCACGTTCCATTAAACCAAATCCGTGTCAAGAGTGTCTGAGTAGCCGAGAGAAGCCATGTTTGGCCCCCACCTAACCCACGCACCTCCGTGTCGGAGAGCTCCTTCCAGCGCGGCTGGCTGATGCCGATGGTGTCCAGCATGCGAGAGAACTTGAAGCGGTTCTCGGCAGAGTCGATGAACTCGGGCGTGGTGCCCAGGATGCGGCACTGCTGCCGGTGCAGCGCCATGGCAATGTTGTTGGGCAGCTGGCCGCCCATGGACAGGATCACCCCCTCTGGGTTCTCCAGCTCGTAGATGTCCATCACCACCTGGGGCGAGCAAGAGAAGGGGCGTGGCCCATGACACGCCTGGCATCCCGTGGAGAGCTCTACCTGTAGCTGGCTTCAGAGGGACACACCGTAGGACATACCTCAAAGGAGATCTCGTCAAAGTAAAGGCGGTCGCACATGTCGTAGTCCGTGCTTACGGTCTCCGGGTTGTAGTTCACCATAATCGTCTTGTAGCCCATCTACAGTTCCCCAACCACATGGACAGAAAGGGTTCAACGTCATGGGATTTCAGCAAAACATCTGGCTACAAATCAATGGACCCTTCCTCCCAGTCTATCCCCGGAAGACAAACTAGTCCCGACCCACGGACGGCAAGCCTCACTTTGCGCAGCTCCATGATGCAGCCGACGGCGCACCAGTCGAACTCCACGCTGCTGCCGATGCGGTACACGCCCGAGCCGATCACCATGACGTGAGGCTCCTGGAAGGCCAGGTCGCTCTCCGTGCCGTTGTAGGTCAGGTACAGGTAGTTTGTATGGGCGGGCCACTCGGCTGCCACCGTGTCAATTTGCTTCACCACGGGCAGTATCGACCAGTCGTGACGCAGCTTCCTCACCGCCAGTTCCGTGCTGCGGGAAGAGAGGGCTCTCGACGGGTCAGAACGGGTGCTCGGAATTGGTGAAGAGATGGGTGGAAACTTGCAAAGCATGGGATTTACTTGAGATGGTGCAAAAACAATGGAAGCTCAGAACTAAAAACGACAAAGAGTGCGAGGGAGAACGGTGGAAATGGACACGCACCTCTGGACAGCCATCGCTATCTGCTTGTCCGAGAATCCCAGCTGCTTGGCTTTGTGCATGACCTCCGGGGGTATGGTGCTTTCATCCTAACAAACACAGGGAATATTTGGACCGGAGGGTCATGGCATTCAAATCAGGCAGAAAACTGAAATGATGTCTTGTGTGTTACCAAACGTTGTACATTTATACCGAAAGCAATGCTACAATGTCATTTTAAAACTAGTCAAAATCAAAAAGGCATGAGCTACCTGGTTGTACGTCTCCAACAGGCACTCGTGGTCAGCGATGTTCTTCATCTTGTTTAGGAACCAGCGGTCGATCTTGGTCAGGTCGTACAGGTGATCCACGGTGTACCCAGCCTTCAGCGCTGACGCCAACACAAAGATCCGCTTGTCCGTCGGCATCTGCAGCTCCTGTCGGGTTGAAGCGCGGCCCACAGCCGAAGATCACTCAGGTGGAAGATGATTCACCCGTTTAGTCATTTAGCACATGCTTTCATCCAAAGCAACACGCAAGTTAGGCATAAAACAAAGTGTACGATCAAAATGTAAATCACAAATGCAAGTTAGTAAGAGTTACAATACACACGATACATGTAGCGTTCCAATAGATAAGTTACATTAAACATGATATATCCAGTGTTACAAAATACATGATGCATCAACACTTTCTAAATGTCCAAGCGCCCTCTTACAGTCTCGGAAGCCGGCTTTATGGTGTGGTCAAAGCCCACACAGTTCTCATCCACCATCCTCAGCGCTTTCTGGAAGGCCTCCTCGAAGCGCCTCCCAATAGCCATGACCTCACCTGGAGGAGAGGGGCAGAGGAGATGCTTGGACTGTTCAGTCTGCAAAAGGTGTGGCCATTGAACAGCGAAGACACTGACCATGGTGCAGCGTTTCCTAACTCTCTGGGCCCCCCGTGACCCCAGTCTCGATCAAATCCCTCCTGACTTCAAATCGGCTTCCACCGTTCGTTTTAGTCAACATTAGCGGTGATTAGTATTTCAAATCAAAAGGGTGGGTCATGGCTTTGTGTACACAGGGCTTTAGTAGACGCTTCCATAAGGATTTCCTCAAACCAAACATACCAAAACCCAAGCATCTCAACCCCACATGCACACGAGGCCCAGGCTGGGAAGCACGGCTCTTACCCACGCTCTTCATTGAACTGCCTATCTTGGTGGACACCCTGAGGAACTTGCTGAGGTCCCACCGGGGGACCTTCACCACGCAGTAGTCCAGACTGGGCTCAAAGTTGGCCGTGGTGGAGCCGGTCACAGAGTTCCTGGAGTTGAACAACATGGTTCAGGATCAGACTCAACACCCCGCCCACAGCCCTACAAAAAAAGATGAGCTGCATAGCTTGGCCTGGCTCCCGCGCTGGGAGACTCACTTCAGCAGAGGGAGAGGAATCCCCAGGCCCAGTTTAGCGGCCACATAGGCCAGAGGATAGCCGGTGGCCTTACTGGCCAGCGCCGAGCTTCGAGACAGACGGGCATTCACCTCGATGATGTAGTACTTGAGAAGAAGAAAAAAGAAAAAGAAAAAAGAAAAAGAAAAAAAAGGTTCTTTGGTTATTTGTGGGGTCATACCTGTAATGCAGTCAACCTGCGTGACAGAACATGCTGCAATCATCTAGTACACCTAATTTCCACCACCCCCCCCCCCCCCCCCCCCACCCCCGGGGGGATGAATCAATGACTGAACTCCAGGACTGGCATAGCCTTCCGCCACACCGTTCATGTCGACAGAGCATCCCGGACGTCTGCCTGCGCTCACCTGCTCAGACTCCGGGTTGAGGGCGTACTGGATGTTGCACTCCCCCACGATGCCCAGGTGCCGGATGACCTTCATGGCGGTGTTCCTCAGCATGTTGTACTCGTAGTCGTTGAGCGTCTGGCTGGGCGCCACCACGATGGACTCCCCCGTGTGGATGCCCAGGGGGTCAATGTTCTCCATGTTGCACACCTGCAAGCAGCACGCGCACTTTCCATCAAAAATCGACTCAACTGCATTGCTTGCGGCCGCATACACATGGCACACATCACATTGCCTAGGTCTGAGGTCCCAAAATTGACATGCAATTGGGTCTGGCTATTTTATTATATTAAATCTATTTTATTTCCACATCCACTTCACATTCTGGAAAAAACGAAAACCTCAAGACAAATGTGGTTGAACTCAAGAAAAAGAACTCTTACTGTGATACAGTTGTCATAGGCGTCTCGGACCACCTCGTACTCGATCTCCTTCCAGCCTTTGAGCGACTTGTCCACCAGGACCTGCGAGGTGTGGGCGAACGCCGCGGTGACCAGCGTGGTCAGTTCCTCGCCGTCGTTGGCGAAGCCGGAGCCCAGTCCGCCCAGAGCGAACGCCGAGCGCACTAGCACCGGATAGCCTAGCCGCTCGGCCGCCGCCAGCGCCTGTGAGGAGAAGAGACACACACAGGGAGAGAGACAGACACACAGACAGGGACGAGAGAGAAGAGACATGCACACACAGGGAGAGAGACAGATACACACACAGGGAGAGGGACAGACACACAGACAGGGAGAGAGACAGATACACACAGACAGGGAGAGAGACAGACACACAGACAGGGACGAGAGAGAAGAGACATGCACACACAGGGAGAGAGACAGATACACACACAGGGAGAGAGACAGATACACACAGACAGGGAGAGAGACAGACACACAGACAGGGACGAGAGAGAAGAGACATGCACACACAGGGAGAGAGACAGATACACAGACAGGGACGAGAGAGAAGAGACATGCACACACAGGGAGAGAGACAGACACACAGACAGGGAGAGAGAGAGAAGAGACATGCACACACAGGGAGAGAGACAGACACACAGACAGGGACGAGAGAGAAGGGCAGATGTGCAGACAGGGAGAAAGAGGGAGAGACGAGGGGGGGACGGGACACAGACAGCAAGCAGGAAAGAGTGTTAAGGCATTGCAACAGCAATATTACTAAAGATATGGCAATACAATAAATAAATACCACATTTTCTCCATTCAAACCAATTGGGTGTCTCCAAGTGCATTGGCTCAACCAGACGATGACCCTCTCTCACCTGTACCCCGGGCCCCAAACCAACGGGGCTCTGGGGAGAACCTGTCGCCACCCCCGCCCGGCCCTCCCGGCCCCTCACCTGCTCCACGGAGAGCGCCGCCTCGCTGGGGGCCACGTGCTCGCTGATCTCCTCCATCTTCTCCACAAAGGCCTTGCGGTCCTCCGTCATCTCGATGGCGGCCACGGGCGTGCCCAGGACGCGCACGCCGTACTTCTCCAGCACGCCCAGCCTGGTCAGCTCCATGCCGCAGTTCAGCGCCGTCTGCCCGCCGAACGCCAGCAGAACGCCGTCCGGCCGCTCGTTCTTTATCACCTGTCGGGGGGGGGGGGGGGGGGGGGGGGGGGAGAGTAGGAATTAAAGCCTAGTTTATAGCAGCTGTCAATAAATTGCTTGGGCAGTGCGCGCGCACGACCCGAGCCTACGATAATCTCCTAAATCCGTTGTGTAGCGGCCACTGTGTACGCACGTGACGGTTCAAACGGCCAATCGCAGGCCGGCCTCACCTGCGTGACGTACTCCGGAGTGATGGGCAGGAAGTAGACCTTGTCTGCGAGTCCTTTAGACGTCTGCACGGTGGCGATGTTGGGGTTGATCAGCACAGTCTGGATGTTCTCCTCCTTCAACGCCTTGATCGCCTGGGAGAGGAGAACATGTCATCCTTGAACATGTAGCTTTGAAACAAATGCCCGTTCTAGACAGAACTGTTCCGCCAACGACAATTGCATTCTGGGAGTTGTTCTCCAATCAGAAAACTTTAATTATTGAATCCCATTTGCGCTGCCGGTTTTGGTTCAAATGTTTCCATTTAGCGCTCGACACAATTTTGCGTCTGTGTAAATAACCTTTTGCACACCATTTACTATAATTGTTAGCATTGTAAACACCCACCAGCCATCATGTGACATATGAGCAGCGAGGTGATTACCATTACCTGGGAACCTGAGTAGTCAAACTCCCCGGCCTGCCCAATAGAGAGCCCCCCAGAGCCCAGGATGAGAACCTTCCTGGGCCGGACAAAGTCCTGGGGCTTCAGCGAAGCGGGGAAGGTCAGGTGGTCAGTCAGCCTCTGCTTCACTGGAACAGAAGAAGGTTTTCAGGAGGAACCTCCATTACTACAACACTTTCATGCCGCTATTGCACTTTGGACTGCTGCCCTGAACGCACCGGTGCCAGGGAACTGTTGGAAGTGACGATTATAAATGATCGATTGTCCGCTGTTTAAGGAAGACCAGCTAATAACCAGTGTTTTAACAGAGATTGCGTTCAGGGCAGTTTAAACTGCCAAAAACCTCCTTTGTCATCAGAATAACCAAGTATTATACTGTGCATTTGATAATGTACCATGTACATGTACCAAATATGACCAGTGCGTATTGCTATTCATGTGAACACAAAGAGAATAATGGAAGAGAACCTAAGAGGATATAATAATTGAACAACTGAATTTGTTGTTACCAGATCTTCCCGGCCTGCCCTCCTTGTGATCGCCGACCGTGTCGATAAAGACGTCAAACAGACCCACCAGGTCTGCGGGCCCGGCCATGTGCTCTGGGTGGAACTGAACACTAGAAAACAAAAAGATGAAACCGTTGTTCCCCCAGATGCTAGGAACATCTATTATAGAAGCAAACAGAAGTGTCATAGAAAGAACGCTAACGTCAAGTAGAGGCAGAAGAATTCTATTTTTAAACATTCACAAAAATGATTTTCAAGGAATAGTTTTTCTTGTTCAAATCTTTCGCACACCAGTGTTTGTTCTGATGTTGAATTACGAAATCATCCCACTAACAGTGTGGTCATGTGGAGGAAAGGAAGTAAACATTTCTGGAAATAACATCTGGTCTGGGCCAGTACTGACTCCCATTAGGTCCCAGTACCTGAAAGAACATCTGGTCTGGGCTAGTACTGACTCCCATTAGGTCCCAGTACCTGAAGAACATCTGGTCTGGGCTAGTACTGACTCCCATTAGGTCCCAGTACCTGAAGAACATCTGGTCTGGGCTAGTACTGACTCCCATTAGGTCCCAGTACCTGAAGAACATCTGGTCTGGGCTAGTACTGACTCCCATTAGGTCCCAGTACCTGAAGAACATCTGGTCTGGGCCAGTACTGACTCCCATTAGGTCCCAGTACCTGAAAGAACATCTGGTCTGGGCCAGTACTGACTCCCATTAGGTCCCAGTACCTGAAGAACATCTGGTCTGGGCCAGTACTGACTCCCATTAGGTCCCAGTACCTGAAGAACATCTGGTCTGGGCTAGTACTGACTCCCATTAGGTCCCAGTACCTGAAAGAACATCTGGTCTGGGCTAGTGCTGACTCCCATTAGGTCCCAGTACCTGAAAGAACATCTGGTCTGGGCTAGTACTGACTCCCATTAGGTCCCAGTACCTGAAAGAACATCTGGTCTGGGCTAGTACTGACTCCCATTAGGTCCCAGTACCTGAAAGAACATCTGGTCTGGGCTAGTACTGACTCCCATTAGGTCCCAGTACCTGAAAGAACATCTGGTCTGGGCCAGTACTGACTCCCATTAGGTCCCAGTACCTGAAAAGAGGTTGTGTGTTGTGCACGATGCCCTCGCTGGTCTGGTCGTTGGCGTTGGTGAAGAGGACGTCCCAGTCGCTGGGCAGGGTCTGGGGGTCCACAGCAAAGCCGTGGTTCTGGCTGGTGATGAAGCAGCGCTCTGTGCCCTTGTGGATACAGGGCTGGTTGTGGCCTCTGTTACCATACCTGCCAAGAGGATGGAGGGGAGAGGACTTATTAGTCCCTCATCACACCTGGCTGGTTAAAGACGGAACTTAAGCAATAGTACAGAACACAGTTCAGGGGAGATACTTGTATTCCATTGGATGAAAGGGATGGGGGAACATATAGATAGATTAATGGTACCGTCCTACAGAGGGCGATAGTGTATTCGCCAATGGTCAATCGGCATCAACGTTCTGTACTGCCACGGTTCATTTAAAATACAAATACTACAGGACACCGAAAGACCTGTAGACCTCCAATGCCAACTTTAAACCACACGTGATAACACTCAATATTGAATCCTAATATCGTTTCGTTATATTGACAGAATCGCAATAGAGAGTATCACAAAGCATATCGCATCTGCACTCAAAAATCGTTGTAAATCGTATTTTGAGGTCCCTGCCAACTTAATGAGAATGTTCACACATCTGACTCTTCACACACTGTTCCTGTCTCATAGTTCAGCATGACAGCATTCACAAACTAAGGTGATTTTTCTACACACCATGCAATGCAATCTTGTCATGTGACTCCAGAAAAGCGTCGTTTCCCATCAATAGTGTGTGTGTGAATGTTCCATGGTGGCGGTGGTAGAGGGGGGTGGGGGGGGGCAACCTTTCTCACACAACAAACCTTGTGACCTTGCTGTTGTAGAACAGTCCCAGCAACTATCTTCAAGACTGTTTTAGGAGGCCACACACACACACACACACACACACACACACACACACACACACACACACACACACACACACACACACACACACACACACACACACACACACACACACACACACACACACACACACACACACACACACACTGTCCTGAGTTCTCACAACAAGAGGTGGTGGCTCTCACCACCACGCCTCAGAGGGAGAGCCGAGGCCCTGCCTGCTGAGAGGTACAAACTCACACTCACAACGCTCCGGCCTGGAGTCTGGGGAGGATTTGAGGAGGGCTGCAACATTGACATTAACATTAAGCAGACGCTTTTATGCAAAGCGACGTACAACCATTCCTACTGCTACTGGGCAGGGGTCATGTAGGTTAAGGGCTTTGTCATCTCTGGCCATGTGTTGTGACGTAGCAGAATCCTCCACAGGCCACGGCTAGGATAAGCCATCAAAGTACCTTCATAATAATGTTGCTCTGTAAGAGTCATCTGACCGTGTGTCTCACATCTTATTCTAGTTTGAAAGTACTTTGATCATCTTTAAACCAGCAGGCATTCTCCATAGCATTCACAGTCCACAGGCACCGCCCTACCCCAGCGACTTCCCTTTTCCCACATTTTGCGGTGACATGTCAATTAGGGGGCGATGATAGTTACCAATCCAGAATAATAATAATAATAATTAAAGCTGCAAGCAGCATTTAATGGGGGCCAAGCCTAAAACAGACCATTAAGACCTTTTTTTGGTTTATACACGGTTGACAAAGCTGGTATAGCCTCAGCTTGGGTCTGGTGAAGCGCTTAAAAACGTTCATGACCGTATGACAAAAAGTCTTCCATCGATCGCTATAGCGCCCCCTATCGCCCTAATTGGAAAAGTGTCATCTTGTTCATAATTTTATGCTGAACAACTTTTCAACTTTACTCAAGATCATAGGAGTCCATCTTGATGTCGAAAAAAACATTTTAATTAATACGGACCATTTTGAACCTCTGGCAGCCATGTTGTTTCGCCCTAATTGGAAATAAGTGGATTTTATCTTGTATAGAATTTTATGCTGAACAACTTTTGTATTGGACTCAAGATCATAGGAGTCCATCTTGATGTCGAAAAAAGCATTTAAACACTTAGGGATAATTTTTTGCGTTTGGCGGCCATGTTGTTTTGTCAATCAACTTCATCTTACTTAATCAGTTAGAGGTTTTGACCCTGACCGTCCAAAAATTGGTCCCGCTCAAATCAAACAATCCGTCTAGGAACTGTGGTCATTTTAGTCACAGGCAACGGCCATTTTGATGCCACGCCCTAATTGAAAATATGTGGATGTCATCTTGTTCAGAATTGGATCCTGAACAACATTTGTATACGACTTAACTGGAGTCCATCTTGATGTCGATATAAGCATGTTAGTTTTATGCGTTTTTAAGCCACACCCTTGTTCAACGTTAATGGCTCCTGGGGGCTTTAATTTTTGGTGTATAGACTTCCCTTCTCGGGAAAGATATTGGTCCATAGATGGTATGTGACAAAGGATTTTCGTCTAAGTAAAAACAAAATAAGTTTTTAGTGTTTTTCACAAATTTCTAAATGGTGGAAAATCTATCCAGGCGGAAGTCATAGGTTCTTGAGGCAGATTTGTTCAGCATGCATGTGGGTACAAAGTTTCATGACTGTAGATCAAAGGGGTCAGGAGATATGCTTGTTCAAAGTTTGCATTTTCGGACGATTGCTATAGCGCCACCTTTGGGCTAATCAGTGTAATCTTTCTTCACTGATCATTAGATTAGTCTACAGCTGTGGAAAATTTCATAAAAAGCAACACAGCGGTTTTAGCTGTGCGAGTCATTTTGGCGGAATAATAATAAAACTAACAAATACAATAGGCTGCCTCGCACTTTGTGCTCGGCCCCTTAATAATAATTCCTTCAAATACAATATGTATCCCAGATACTCTGAACACCTAATAATGTTGCACTTTAAGAGGTATCTGCCTCTTAATCTAGTTTCCGCTTGTAGTGGTGTAAGTGAAAGAAGGGTGCTGACTTCATCTTGTAGGTCTTGGCGCCGATGACCAGGGACAGCAGCTGGTGTCCCAGGCAGATACCAAACACAGGCTTGGGCTGCTCCACACACACCACCTTCCTCACGTTCTCTATGGTGGCCTGGCAGAACTGGGGGTCGCCCGGCCCGTTGCTGATGAACAGGCCATCAAAATCTACAATGGGTTTCAAAATGGATGGGTGAGGGAAGTGGGGGGGGGGGTGATGATCACATGTGATTGCCATTTCATCTTTGAGGTATTCCACATGTAACGACATCCGATTGGGATCACTCAACAATGAATCTCAGTCGCATTCCCTTTCTCGCGACTTTTACATTCGTAATGGAACATCCGAGGTCACGGTAACGGCTCGACCTGGGCTGGCTGTGGGTCGCTGACCTGTACTGTCCAGGGGGTGGTCCCAGGGCACCACGGTGACGCGGGCCCCCCGCTGGGCCAGGCAGCGTATCTGGTTGTTCTTGATGCCGCAGTCCACCGCCGTGATGCGCAGACGTCCCTCTGCATTGAACACGCGGGGCTCCTAGAGACAAAGGACCCAACACACACGTTGAACGCTGTGTGTGTGTGAGTGAGTGAGTGAGTGAGTGAGTGAGTGAGAGTGTGTGAGTGAGTGAGAGTGTGTCAGTGAGTGAGAGTGTGAGTGAGTGAGTGAGTGAGAGTGTGTGAGAGTGTGTGAGTGAGTGAGTGAGTGAGAGTGTGAGTGAGTGAGTGAGAGTGTGAGTGAGAGTGTGTGTGAGTGAGTGAGCTAGTGAGAGTGTGTGTGTGTGAGTGAGTGAGTGAGTGAGAGTGTGTGAGTGAGTGAGTGAGTGAGTGAGAGTGTGTGAGTGAGTGAGAGTGTGTCAGTGAGTGAGAGTGTGAGTGAGTGAGTGAGTGAGAGTGTGTGAGAGTGTGTGAGTGAGTGAGTGAGTGAGAGTGTGAGTGAGTGAGTGAGAGTGTGAGTGAGAGTGTGTGTGAGTGAGTGAGCTAGTGAGAGTGTGTGTGTGTGAGTGAGTGAGTGAGTGAGAGTGTGTGAGTGAGTGAGTGAGTGAGTGAGAGTGAGTGTGAGTGAGAGAGTGAGAGTGTGTGAGTGAGTGAGTGAGTGTGTGTGTGTGAGAGTGAGTGAATGTGTGAGTGAGTGAGAGTGTGTGAGTGAGAGTGTGAGTGAGTGAGAGTGTGAGTGAGTGAGAGTGAGTGAGAGTGTGTGAGTGAGTGAGAGTGTGAGTGAGTGAGTGAGAGTGTGAGTGAGTGAGAGTGAGTGAGTGAGAGTGTGTGAGTGAGCTAGTGAGAGTGAGTGAGCTAGTGAGAGTGTGTGAGAGTGAGTGAGTGAGAGTGTGTGAGTGAGTGAGTGAGTGAGAGTGTGTGAGTGAGTGAGTGAGCTAGTGAGAGTGTGTGAGAGTGAGTGAGAGTGTGTGAGAGTGAGTGAATGTGTGAGTGAGTGAGAGTGTGTGAGTGAGTGAGTGAGAGTGTGTGAGTGAGAGTGTGAGTGAGTGAGAGTGTGTGAGTGAGCTAGTGAGAGTGTGTGAGTGAGTGAGTGAGTGAGTGAGAGTGTGTGAGTGAGTGAGTGAGCTAGTGAGAGTGTGTGAGAGTGAGTGAGTGAGTGAGTGTGAGTGAGTGAGAGTGAGTGAGTGAGAGTGTGAGTGAGTGAGTGAGTGAGTGAGAGTGTGTGAGTGAGTGAGTGAGAGTGTGTGAGTGAGTGAGAGTGTGTGAGAGTGAGTGAGAGTGAGAGTGAGTGTGAGTGAGTGAGTGAGAGTGTGTGAGTGAGTGAGTGAGTGAGTGAGAGTGTGTGAGTGAGTGTGAGTGTGAGTGAGCTAGTGAGAGTGTGTGAGAGTGAGTGAGTGAGTGAGTGAGAGTGTGTGAGTGAGTGAGTGAGTGAGTGAGTGAGAGTGAGTGTGAGTGAGAGAGTGAGAGTGTGTGAGTGAGTGAGTGAGTGAGTGTGTGTGTGTGAGAGTGAGTGAATGTGTGAGTGAGTGAGAGTGTGTGAGTGAGAGTGTGAGTGAGTGAGAGTGTGAGTGAGTGAGAGTGAGTGAGAGTGAGTGAGTGAGTGAGTGAGTGAGTGAGTGAGTGAGTGAGTGAGTGAGTGAGTGACCTTCATGGAGACCTCCCGGACCAGGTTCCTCTGGTCCGGGTTGTCCATCAGCACGCTGGACATGGGGGTGCCGTCCATCACCAGCCTGCCCAGCAGGGTGCCCTTCTCCCGGATCTTCTTGGTCAGGCAGCGGGTGTCCACTCCTGGAGGTGGGAGAGCATCACCACGGCCACAGATCAGCACTTCTGTCAACTAACCCACCGCTGTCTCCCATCCATTTGACCGCTGAGCCTCCATCCGTAACGGCGGGTTGGGACAGTGAACCCTGCTGATATCTGCAGGGTTCTCGCCAGGATCATTTTACATGGCGGTGGGAGGTGGGGGGGTGGGGGGTTTCAATTCTTAAATGAGACCTATACATCGTACGTGTTCACGCACGTTAAAAACTATTTACATCAGCCGTGATGCGAATACGCGGCATATTCCCATGATAATGGCGCCGGTGGAACGCCAGATGGAATACTCGACCTATACAGCCTAGTGAAGACGAGCTTATGCTGCGTCCTTTCACCAAAATATCCTATGTACGTAGGATTCAATTACACTGGAGTTTTACTTTAATCCAAGAGTTAAATAGTGTAGCGAATGGCTGTTCGCGGATGAGGGGGACTATGATAAGTGGGTGTGCATTCTTTAATACATGCATGTTTTGGCGACGTTCGTTTTTGAGGTTGTTTCCCTGTTCGATAACTAAAACAGGCTCACTCTTTCGTAGAAAGGTGGTTGCAATACAACTGCACACCATGTTATCAAAAGCAACCTATATTCACGTACCCCAGTGCAAGTTATAACATTGGCTTGGAGCGCCGACTGCTAGCAAAATGAATGATCAATACATAAAACAGATAGTGATAATTATAGGTCTATGATTGTAGTTTACCGCCATGGATGCAGTAAAAACACTTGAGAAACGTACCTCCACATTTCCTACAACTTGTACAGTGTCCATGGTGACTATGACCAATGCGGTTAATTATATTAAGGAGGCGACGTTAATATAATAATCATTTTGTGCCTAATATTATTTACTTAGCAAGAAAGAAATTTTATTGGTAGAATGCCCTCTAGTGGACAGAATGCCACATGCTGATAGTGGCATTGGCAATGTATAAGCCTGTGTATAGGTACATAATTAACATTAAAAGGCTAAATCTGAGAATTAAAGTCCGAATATAATTAGAATATAAAAAAATAATAAGGAATGAAATTGGAATAGGCTTATAGAGGAAGATTGACAGCTCTAATCAGAGGAAATACATGCTAGTCTCTACAGTGAAAACCTATAGGCCATTAGCACCAGTGCAACTAGCTAGTTTGTAGTTGCGCTTGGTGCAACCAAACTGACCTTCTAGTCCAGGGATGCCTTGTTCTCTAAGCCACTGGTCCAGAGACATGGCTGAATTCCAGTGACTGGGACACCGGCTCAACTCCCCCACTATCAGAGCTGCCGCATGGATCCTGGACGACTCAAACCACTGAGACAGACAGAACAGGAGACGTATGGCTGTTTCAAACACATTTTTGCCACCAGTATGGATTTTTATCCTTATAAAATCAGCCAATATAGATTACTGATCTACTATTTGGACCTCAAAGTATTTTGACCTCTTAGGCGCAAAGAGTTTCGGATCATTAAAACACCCGATACCAATGATTGAAAAGAGTAAATTTGCGGTTGTGGGTTCACCTTGCTGAGTCCAAACTTGCCCTCCTCATCGCGGGGGACCCCGTAGTTCCCGACCAGGGGGTACGTGAGCGTCAGGATCTGGCAGCGGTATGAAGGGTCCGTCAGAGCTTCAGGGTATCCCACCATGCCCGTCTGAAACACTGGAATCGCGCGCACACACACACACACACACACACACACACACACACACACACACACACACACACACACACACACACACACACACACACACACACACACACACACACACACACACACACACACACACACACACACACACACACACACACGTCTTTGTTTGAGCTTTAAGCATGTGTGTTTTAACACATTTAACACACTGCCCATAGTGGGTTTTTGGGGATGTTTTCCAGGTTGACTTTTTGTGTACGAATATATTTGTCGTTTTTCATTATGAGATCAAAGTTTTTAAACATTAGCGGTTCTTAACATGTTTTTTTGGGATTCATATTCACTTTATTTGCAATATTCAATAGATGTGTAATAAATGCAGGACACGTATAGGGTCGTCTTTGTAGACGTTATTGATATTTTGATTGCCATAAAAGTACTGTCTAAACTCAACTTATTGTTGCCCGTGTTTGTTGTGTATTGTGTGTGGAGCCCTTACGAGACGCAATGCTGTCAAGGCTGCATCAGAGGGTAAAGCTGCACTTGATTATTTTGTTTTCTCAGAAGAGAAATGGGGATCAAGTAATTGTTCCTGCTCTGACTTGCAAACATGTGCAAACAGTTCACTGTGTGCAGACAGCCAGGATGGGATTGCGTGTGCATTTGGGACTCAACCCGTGTGTGTGTGCGTGTGCATTTGGACTCGTGTGTGTGTGTGTGTGTGTGTGTGTGTGTGTGTGTGTGTGTGTGTGTGTGTGTGTGTGTGTGTGTGTGTGTGTGTGTGTGTGTGTGTGTGTGTGTGTGTGTGTGTGTGTGTGTGTGTGTGTGTGTGTGTGTGTGTTAGCTTGGCTTGAACTAGTGTGGGACTTTACACAAGTGGATATGATCACTTACAACTTTGCACTGCTGCGAGGTAAGTTACTGGATGAAAGAACTCGTCAGTCCACGAAAAGGTTGAGGGTTTATACTGTTCACATTATACATGTAGCTGAATGCCCGCGTGTGAAAGGGTGCCCACTGACATGAATGATGGTGAATATGAGGGGGAAAGGCACCAAGCTGGGACACGTCGTACACGATGCTAGCCAAACTTACCCACTTCTCCCGACACCGACACGTCTGCACCAAAAGGCTGACCTCTGAATATTGTCCCGTCTTCCAAAATCAATGATGCCATTATTTAAATGTAGTTTGAGTCGCTGACCTCAGACGAGAACGCTGTGTTTGTGTTGTTGAAACTTGAGCGCCCCTCGTTGAGCCACCGTCCACGTGAACCCCACGCTGTTCTGCCGGGATGCTGCCAACCAGCACGACTAACATCCGCGGTGAAAACGCGTGTTTCAGCACAAAGCGTGTTGATTGGACCAATGAAAACCACGAGTGACCAATGCGATGTTTAAAAAAAAAATGAAGAAGAAGGAAAAAAAAAAAGTTATGGTTTTAGATCATTTAGCTGTCGGCTCGACAGTACAACGTACCCACACTGCTCCACACGCCGCCGTGTGGAACTTAGCAGCGAGGCCGTGGTGCTTCAGCTGGGGCGTCCTGTTGTGACGTCACCACGTTGAATTGGAAGCCACGACGTCAGAGACGAACCTGTGACTGTGTGGTGGCGGAGCCGGCCAACACACAAGGGGCCATTCCAAAACGATGCAGTTTGGTTTGAGTTGTATTGAGTTTGGCATGTCTTGCACACGACATTTAAATACAGATAACATTTAAACACAATTTTATACACACAATATATTGCAGCGACCCTGCAGGACTAACATGGGAGAGACTCTTAGGGAGTTCATGGGTGGGAAGACGTTGCCTCTAGTTCAGCTGATTGGTCAGGTTCAGAAAAGGGGAGGGGCTGAGAAGGGAACAGAGAGGGGGAGGGACTAAGAGCAGAGCCGGAAGAGAGAGACCTAACTAGCTAGTTTCTGCTACCAGCCCTTTTGTTGTTTTGGGCACTCTTCCAACCCCGTTATTAACCTGTATTTTAGGGTAATAAAGCCGGTTCTCCGGTTAAACTTCAGCCACCGTTTCCTCATCATTCAGCTAGCTAGCAAGCCGTGCGGCGGAGCCGCGAAGCGCTATGGCAAACACATTACAACTCATTTAGAGCCACACCTCTTGTCTCCCGGTTGATTATCCTTCTGTAATAAACACGTGTTGTGTGTTGCCAGGTTATATTAGGTCTGTTTCTTTACCATGATAGGAAGAAAGTATGGCCACCTTTAAAAACATGAAACTGGAGAGATGGAAACGTTGTGTTGTCAGGCTGGACTGGTGGCCTGAGAACCAGCTGGATATGATATGCACACACTCATTTACTGGTACACTTCTTTATATAATGGATGAAACACAGTGTCATACACAAACTAGGATCTGTTCCTTTCCTGTAAGCATTTCACCTCCCAGTAAAAATGAAACATCCAACAAAAAGATGCGTATTAAGAGAAGGGGGAGCTTATTAGGTTTGTGTTGACAAATACGGGCACGCTGCAAACATGCGCAGTAATGTGAAAGTATATTCATGCATTTGAATCGAGTTTAATATGCATTCATATGATATAAAGACACAATAAATACAAGATAACAATAGTGTGGCTTGCTTTGCAACCACACAAATAATATGCCCTTGGTGTCCTCAGACCCTGACCCATACAATATGATGTTGACTTTACTACACATTTCCTACATCTCCAACAAGTCAACACAAGGGGGCAATATAGGTGATACTTGCCGCACCAAACATTACATGTCTGGGGTGGTAAAACACAACAATAAGACTGAAGGCAAAACAAGATAAAGCAATGGCTCACATTGGTCCTCTATCAAAAAGACCTCTTAGGTATGTTCAGCGGGTAGGTACGTAGTATATACGGAACTACACCTACTTCCCTACCTTTTTACTTACCGCCCTACAAACCTACTGCCTTACACCCACCTGAAAGACCATTAGATGCAAACACTCCCCTATGATAGGCCACATACTGTCATGACCAGTGCTGGCGGGGCAGCAGGAACAAAGAGGGATGGGATCCAAAATGCAGACTAGTACTCAGGAAAGTAACAAAAGTGCTTTTAATTAAGAAATTCAAAAAATCTCTGTTCCATTAACAGACAGAAAAAAGCACAAAAGGACAAAGGGACATGACAAAAACAACGAAAACTGTTGTTTGGAGCTTCCATGGTCACCTGGCTGGTGTTGTTCCCCAAGAGAGAGACATTGCCAAGCTCTCTCTTCTAAGTTCACCACAAGTTGTTCACCAGGAGAGAGACATCGCCAAGATTTCTCTTCCGAGTTCACCACAAGTTTTTCACCAGGAGAGAGACATCGCCAAGCTCTCTCTTCCAAGTTCACCACAAGTCTATTGTTTTTATCAATTTAAAACCTTGTCTCCATGTCTTTAATCATGTCTATAAGTTTATAACATTGTCTAAATAATTAAATAACCTTGTCTATAAGTCTATAACGTCGTCTCTTTAAGTCTATAACCTCATCTATAACCTTGTCTCCATAAATCTATAACCCTCATCTATATAAGTCTGTAACCTTGCCTCTATAAGTCTATAACCTTGTCTATACGTTTATAACCTTGTCGCTATAAGTCTATAACCTTGTTGCTATAAGTCTATAACCTAGTCAAGGCAATAAACGAATCTCTATAAGCCTATAACCTCATCTCTATAAGTTTACAACCTCGTCTTTGAGTCTATAACCTGGTCTATATATTTTATAACCTCATCTCTATGAGTCTATATCATTGTCTCTTTAAGTCTATAACCTCCTCTGTGTATGTCTATAACTTCCTAACTTGCTATAGCTAAAGTCTTTAACGTCACCTCTGTAAGTCTTTAACCTCATATGTAAGTCTATAACCATGTCTCTAAGTCTTTAACCTCATATATAAGTCTATAACCTCATCTATATAAGTCTATAACCATGTGTAGCATAGTCCCATACTACACGACACCTAGGTTGCTTTTCCCACTCCACCTAGTTGACTTTCCTCGGGCTCCACAGGGTGGTGATGTTGACAAACCGGTTTATTGTAAAGGTTGCGTAGAATGAGGCATGCAGATGGTGCTCCATGCTGCCATGCAGGAGAGCTCTCTCTGAGTGTGTGTGGTGATGGCTGGTTTAACCTGTGCACATTGATTGCTCAATGTGCAACAGGTGTGCAGCCCCACCCAGCCCCAGAGTGCAATCAGTCTCACTCGGGCAAGGTGAGGCTGCTTAAACCAGCCATCATCCACACACACTCCCACACCATGTCTCTAAGTCTTTAACCTCATATATAAGTCTATAACCTCATCTATATGTCTATAACCATGTCTCTAAGTCTTCAACCTCATATGTAAGTCTACAACCTCATCTATATAAGTCTATAACCATGTCTCTATACGTTTCTAACCTCATATGTAAGTATACAACCTCATCTATATAAGTCTCTAACCTCATATGTAAGTATGCAACCTCATCTATATAAGTCTTTAACCTCATATGTAAGTCTTTAACCTCACATGCTAGTGTATAACCTCATCTATCGACTTTTCTCCCACAAACAAGATGAACAGAACGACATGGAGCGATTCATTGAACTCTTCTTTGAGCTTCGCCTAAAATATAAACAATTAACATATTTTTCACACATATTAAGAGGTTGCTTCTTGCCAGAGGGTTTTTACGAAAATATACTCCAGTCTGGTGGACCTTGTCGTCTTCATTCGGGCCCAACTGCTCTGGACAACTTCATGGATACCGCTGGATGTACACCAAGTGTAGGGAACATGGCATGTGAACATGTGAGGGAAGAAGATGCATGAGGCTTAGTTCTCAAGGAGTTGGATCCTACGGAGCCCCGGGATGTGGACCAGTCGCCCTCTCTCACACACCGGAGCAACGCTCTGGTGTGTGAGCATCCACAATTTCCTCGCGGCAACAAATTTGTTGAAGACGCGAGATCCAGAATGGGTCTCATCTCCCCTGACTTCTTGGGAGCCAGGAAGTAGCGGGAGGAAAACCTTAGGCGTGACTCGAGGGGGGGGGGGGAACGACAGAGACGGCCCCCTTCCCCAAGAGACGGACCACCTCCGCTGCCAGAGCCTTGCTCGCCGCTGGATCCTGCAGCCTCGTCTCCACCAACCCCATAAAGGGTGGGGGGACGGTGCTTGAACTGTATGGGGTGGCCCCACCCCAACGTGTTGTTCCAACCACGTGGGTCAAACGCATCGCTCTCGCCAACACGCATGGCGCTCGGTGAGAGGGCGAGCATCCAACTGAGGAACGCTGTCCAGGAATGCTCTGTATTCCTCGGCCCCTACCGTCTCCGCACTGCGTGTGAACCAAAGGGGGGGCGTACCTCGAAAGGGAGGGGAGGGACTGCCTGCGAGCGGGTAAAACCGATGCAGTAGGCAAACCCACAGCGGGCAGCTCCGACGTCTCCCCACAGCCACCAGACTGTAGAGAGGAGGTCGAGGGGGCAAAGGTCGGGGTCCGGAAGACTGTGACACGAAGCCGCATAGACGGCCTCGTGCGACGAGTCTTCAGCCCGCTCGTGAGGCGCACGGGGACGCCGCACAGAAGTGGACGACCCCCGGGCTATGCTACGCCGCCTAGCCGCCGCCCCACAGCCACCGAGCCGAGAGGGAGGGAGAGGCTGAGGGGGAGAGGAATGCTTAAAGGACGTAGCTCTTTAAAGATGTACTGCCGTTCGGTCGAACGGGCTTTGGGATCTTTATTAGGGAAGGAAAAAGACGTTGGCCAGTCCCACGTGGGCGACCCCGCTTCCTGCTGGTCCGACTGGCCTGGTAGGAGGAGCCCGTGAGAATCGGTCCGAACCGGGAACGATTCTCACGGACGGACTGTAGGTGGGCGGGAACCTCCGCGAACCGAGGTCCAAGATGCCCGTCCGCGGCTAACGGACCCTGGATGAGGCCCGCCCTTTCTCTGTCAGGAACCGAGGTGAAGGACAGCCACATGGCCCGATGACCCATCTCTCGAACATAGGTAAAAAAATCTGTTTATATTGGTCATGGGTGGAATGGTAAATAAGCCACGCCTACAGTTTCTAATTTACCCAGGTAAAACTTCGGTCTGTCTTGGCCTGGGCGGAAGTTCAAGGAGGCCATGTTTGTAGTGTCTGACTCTGGTGTTAACACTACAAATATGTGGTCAAATGGGTACTGATGTTAGCTTGAATATCATGTGGTCTAAAGAAAGATTAGAATAAATTAATTTTACATCATCATCTCTTGTTATTAATTAGGATGCATATATTAGTTGTTGTGTAACGTTAATGCATATGTCATCTATGTATTCTTCTTATTGTAACCTGTGTGCGTGTCTATTTTGCTCCCTTGAACAAACTGTAAATATGTTTTATGTATGTAAATAAACTTTGAATCTCTCCGAGTGATATTGCCTTGTCACGTTGATTCCCGAGCTCTCTGCTTTGCCTACAGAGACGATCCAGAACCAGAGCACTCAGCCACATCAGACGACATAGAAAGAGCGCATAACAGATTCCGAACTTCGTAAGTCGGATCATGAATGAGCCCACTGGATGGAGAGCGTTACAACGGAAACATACTATAACGATGTTGTTTTTCTTTACATTTCTTACAATATATTTTCCCTCAGCGTCCTATATGGGGATGTAGCTCAGTGGTAGAGCGCATGCTTTGCATGTATGAGGCCCCGGGTTCAATCCCCGGCATCTCCAGGTGGTACTTTTGCTACATACTTAACAATATTAGAAACTGATTTTTGTATTGTCATACTCGTACTAAATGTAAAGTGTGCAACATTAATGTGACAAATGTGAATGTATTACGACACAAAAAGGAGGAGAGGAGATGAGTCGTCGCTATGGCGAAACTTCCGGTTTCGCCATAACTCTGTAAGCCCCGCGTGCCATGACAACGGTAACTATGGACAGCGATGTTTACTACCAAAATGTCCTCCTGTGTGTTTTACAGCAGTAGCGATTTGGTCGAAGGAGAATATTTACCTTGAGTGTCTTGTAGGATTAAGCACACAGGTACAGTCTTGTTGGTAGGACTTCCACCATTGAAACATGCAGCTGAAGCATCTCAAGACGCTGTTAACACCCCAGGTAAGAGAACTGGTAGGCTAGCTAATGTTAGCTGTTAACATCTACAGTAAGAAGACTGGTAGGCTAGCAAATGTTAGCTGTTTACACCCAAGGTAAAGGGACTGGTAGGCTAGCTGTTTAACCCCATTCTACTTAAAGGCTAATGGTACGCTAGTCGCTATTCTGTTTAAAACGTAACACAACGGATAGTCGAAATGAAGGAAGCGGTACCCGTCATCCAGTATGTCCATGGTCGGTCGCTGGGGACGCTCATCACCTCCGAGTCAACGAGTTGTTTTGTCATGAAACCAGGAGGGTGCTATGAAGGTGACATGCATGGCCTGGGCGCCGAACAGCAGCCGGCTGGCGGTGTGCACCGTGGACAGGGTGGTGCTGCTGTACGACGAGCACGGAGAGAGGAGAGACAAGTTCTCCACAAAGCCCATAGACGCAAAGGTACGGCAGAATAAATGTGGCTATGCTTTTGTTACCAATGTAGTCGTCCACGTACACCTAGACAATGAGCTTAGTTCCAATATTGTGTTGCAAGGATGTGCATGAGGGAATGGGCATGCACATGTGGTTCATGTCAACATCTGGCAAAAGGACATGTAAACGTCCAATATGTTCACCACATTTATCTTCCTGTCTAAATGACCTCATGAAATAGTCCCTTTCTCCAATGGTCCCCTTTGAAATTGTAACAAAGACCTGTGTCAATGGAATGTATACAATGCTAGATGTAGTTAATTTCTCATAAAGGAATGTACACACAAGAATGTATGTAATACGTGTGTAGGCATTGCAATGTAACCCAGTAGTACCCGCTGTTGCAGTATGGGAAGCAGAGCTACGTGGTCAAGGACATGGCTTTCTCTCCAGACTCTACTAAGATTGCCATCGGCCAGTCGGACAACATCATCTTCGTCTACAGAATAGGGGAAGAATGGTAATATCCGTATAATGATCTCCTTGTACATTTTATGCTTTAAACATCTGTGCATGTTGATTTACGGGACTCTTTTCTTCATTTCTCAAGGGGGGACAAGAAAGCCATTTGCAACAAATTTGTACAAACTGTAAGTAAATATGTCGTTTTGTATTTCAATCCAACCTGTTCAATTAACTGTTTTTATTTATTTACCTGAATGTTTTTAACATATGCATTTTCTATTATTTCAGAGTTCTGTAACATGCTTGCTTTGGCCAGCAGAGCACGCTATTGTCTTTGGTTTAGTGGAAGGCAAGGTGAGCATACCAGACTGCAGCTTCCTCACTGGTTGACAGTTAACTATCCAATCATTCATGAAAACATTTAATTTGAGAGCAAGAAATATTGAATGAGTGGTTGAAGAATACACAAGTGAACTGAGATCCATTTTGTTGTCTCAACAGGTTCGCCTCGCAAACACTCAGACAAACAAGTCATCTACCATCTATGGAACTGAGTCTGCTGTCGTTTCGCTGGCATCCAAGTAAGTGCTGGGCTGTCTGCTGTCGGCCTGTCTGCTGTCTGTTTGTCTGTTTACCAAGCAAGCTAAAATAGTTGTTCTTCTTTAAAAGTTGAATGATGATAAGACAAAGGAGATGTATTTTTCTTTACAACTGACAGTAGAAAAGCAACAATGAAGAGTTGTTGTGTCAGAGACTTGAATAGGTAATCCAATGAATACCTAAGACTCTACTCTACTCATTCTCAAGGATACACATGCTCCCCCTCTCCTTGCAAACCTCTCTCCAACTACAAGCTATCCTTCAAAGTGGAGTGCAGTCTTGCATTTCCTGTCTGTTTCATCCAAGACACGGTTCATTTATCCAGTGTTATACAGTTTGCTGTTGTTTCTGCTAGTGTTTCAGGGCAAGGCATCCTGTCTGGCCATGCAGACGGAACCGTGGTTCGATACTTCTTTGGTTCAGGAGAGTCTCAGGTAACCAAAGGCTAGTCGGTTATTATTTAAGATATTCCATTCATCAGCTCTAATATTGTGACGACACAATCGCTAGCACCTTAGTGGTAGTTTAAGCGACCAGTAAAGTGGTAAATTGCACATATTGGTATGAATGCAAAATGCCTACTTAGGCAACATTATCCTAAACATTTTGCTGTGGCATTTTGACATCTATACCTATTCTACAATCACTAGAGAGAGAGAGAGAGAGCTTCTCACTCACTCTTTGTCTCTCTATCTCTCTCACTATCTACTCTGTGTGTGTGTCTCTCTCTCTCTGGCTCTCTGTCTCTCTGTTGTGCTCTCTGTTTCTCTCGGTCTCTCACTTTATTTCCATTAGAACCTTTCTTAGTGTGTGTGTGGGTACACCATTCTTTCTGTTATACAGTATCTCTCTTTTCCCTTACTTATATTGTTCACAGACGCACTCACAGGGAAAGCTGTTTGTGCACCCGGTTCCGCCCTACGCCTTGGCCTGGGGTGCCAACAGCATCATGGTGGGTGGCTGTGACCGGAAGATCGTGGCTTATGGCAAAGAAGGCAATGTCCTGCAGACCTTTGACTACAGCCGCGACCACACTGAGAAGGAGTTGACCGTTGCTGCCACCAGCCCCAGCGGACAGTCTGTTGTGTTTGGCAGCTACGACCGGTCAGTGACAAGGAGTGATGGCTTCTAAACAAGGAACAATGGGGGGGGGGGGGGGGGGGGGGGGGGCAGGCTTTCAGACTCAGACTTCCTGAAGGCAAGGCTTCCCAACCTAGGGGTTGTTACTCTCTTTGGGAGACATAAGATAATCATTTAGTGTCATGAGGGGATATCTGAAATGTTGGAATATTTGACGAAGTGAATAATGATTACATTAGTAATAACATAATGATGACATAATGATAATGATTAATAACATAAAGATGACAAAAGTCATTGTCAGTTACAAATGTACAACAGTCATCATCTATAGAACTGAACAAGTAGTTGATAGTAGTTTTGATCCTGCTAATGAACAATGTGCTCGTCTAGTGTCCTTCTAAATGGTTCTGAATATTCTTCTGTCCAGGCTGCGTGTGTTTAACTGGGCACCACGGCGTGGCATGTGGGACGAGGCCAAGCCCAAAGAGATCCCCAACTTGTACACAATCACCGCCCTGGCCTGGAAGAAGGACGGATCCCGCCTCTGTGTTGTATGCACTCACTCTGTCTTCCTTGCTCTCTCTCTCTGTCTCTGTCTCTGTCTCTCTGTCTTTCTCTCACTCTGTCTTTCTTGATCTCTCTCTCTGTATCTGTCTCTGTCTCTCTGTCTTTCTCTCTCTTGTCTCTCACTCTGTCTTCCTTGATCTCTCTCTCTGTATCTGTCTCTGTCTCTCTGTCTTTCTCTCTCTTGTCTCTCACTATCTTTCTTGCTCTCTCTCTGTATCTGTCTCTGTCTCTCTGTCTTTCTCTCTCTTGTCTCACTCTGTCTTTCTTTCTCTCTCTCTCTGTATCTGTCTCTGTCTCTCTGTCTTTCTCTCTCTTGTCTCTCACTCTGTCTTCCTTGATCTCTCTCTCTGTATCTGTCTCTGTCTCTCTGTCTTTCTCTCTCTTGTCTCTCACTATCTTTCTTGCTCTCTCTCTGTATCTGTCTCTGTCTCTCTGTCTTTCTCTCTCTTGTCTCACTCTGTCTTTCTTTCTCTCTCTCTCTGTATCTGTCTCTGTCTCTCTGTCTTTCTCTCTCTTGTCTCTCACTCTGTCTTTCTTGCTCTCTCTCTCTGTCTCTGTCTCTGGCTTGCTCTGTCTCTCTGTCTCTCTGTCTTTCTCTCTTATCTCTCACTCTGTCTTTCTTGCTCTCTCTCTCTCTCTCTCTCTCTCCCTCTCTCTCTGTCTCTGGCTCTGTCTCTCTGTCTCTCTCTCTGTCTCTCTCTGTCTTGGCATGTCTTGGCAACTGTTGACATTGCCAAAGCAGGTGAAAAAATAAGCCAAAAGAAAATGGAAATTAAGTAAATTGTCAAAGTTAAATAGAAATATATATATACATATAAAAGATTATTAGAGAATGCACTTTCATGATTACAAACATGCTAATCATTAGAGTCCAGTGGGATAATTCTGTTGATGAGGAGTTTGAGAGAGCTTTCTCTCTTTCTGTTTGCCTCTCTTGCTCTCTCTCTGTCGCTCTTTCCTTATCTCTCTGTATGTCTCTCTCTCTGTCTCTCTGTTTATCTGTCTCTCACTTTATTTCCATAAGAAGTGAAACCTTTCCTCATTTGTGTGTATGTGTGCGTGTGCAACAGGGAACGTTGTGTGGGGGCGTGGAACAGTTTGATTGCTGCCTGAGGAGGAGCATCTACAAGAACAAGTTTGAGATGACTTACGTTGGTCCGAGCCAGGTACACCGAGCTGGATATATCTAGAAAATCAAATGACTATGTCTTCAATGTTTTCAAAGCAATCCCTTAGTTCTGATGATATTTGGTTTCTAACATGAATCGTTGTTTACTGTTCATTTTATTCATGTGGATATGATGGTCCAGCAGCATCATATATACACTACAGATATTCATTACATATATACACTACAGAAAATCATTACATATATACACTACAGAAAATCATTACATATATACACTACAGATAATCATTACATATATACACTACAGAAAATCATTACATATATACACTACAGAAAATCATTACATATATACACTACAGAAAATCATTACATATATACACTACAGAAAATCATTACATATATACACTACAGATAATCATTACATATATACACTACAGAAAATCATTACATATATACACTACAGAAAATCATTACATATATACACTACAGAAAATCATTACATATATACACTACAGAAAATCATTACATATATACACTACAGATAATCATTACATATATACACTACAGATAATCATTACATATATACACTACAGATAATCATTACATATATACATATACACTTCAGATATACATTACATATTTACATTACAGATATACACAACATATAAACATTACATCTATACACTACAGATATTTATTACATAGATACACTACAGAATCTAGTGTGTGTATATATGTACTAAATATCTGTATATTTGTATATCTGTAGTACAGATATACATTACATAGTATATACATTACAAATATACCCTACAGATATACATTTAATAAATTACACAATGTCATGAGTCATAATCTTTGAGGCATATAACAGAACTGACATCGGATATACAGCATATCGACATTAAATATAATTATATTTACAAAAATTAACAAAAGAAGCTTTTGAATGTTAGAACAAAATAATGAACAAATGAAAAGGGCATTCTTAATGGAAATAGCTGGTCACACGTTGTTTGGCTTAAAGTCTCACAAATCAGACGGGAGAATAGCTCCCGGGTGGAGGTCGCGGGTGGAGGTCCCGGGTGGGGGTCCCGGGTGGGGGTCCCGGGTGGAGGTCCCGGGTGGGGGTCCCGGGTGGAGGTCCCGGGTGGGGGTCCCGGGTGGGGGTCCCGGGTGGAGGTCCCGGGTGGGGGTCCCTGGTGGAGGTCCCGGGTGGGGGTCCCGGGTGGAGGTCCCGGGTGGGGGTCCCGGGTGGAGGTCCCGGGTGGATGTCCCGGGTGGGGGTCCCGGGTGGGGGTCCCGGGTGGAGGTCCCGGGTGGGGGTCCCGGGTGGAGGTCCCGGGTGGGGGTGGGGGTCCCTGGTGGGGGCCCCGCCCCGCCTCCCAGCGGGCTGCGGTGATGACAGCCCTGGTCGCTGTTCAGAGCGAGAAGTTGTCTCACATTGTAGGAATATAGACCTATAAAAATACAATAAACTGTGCGTTCTTGTGTTTGAGACGCATCGCCACGCATGAGGAGTATGGCTAGAGTTCTCAACAGCTTGATTCTTTATTATTTGTTGGTTCCTATAACTATAAGCCTAATTAAAATGGTAATGAAGGTTTAGAAAGAAGCGTACCACGGTGATTTTAGTTTGACAATGTTCTCTTACAAAACTAAATCGCTTCTTGAACTAGGACAGAATTCTTTCAGATTAGTCTTGGTCTAAAGACTGGACATTGGACAATATTTCACACTTTTAGATTGCTGATATTGATATTCAACACGTTTTTTCCTAATATCAAGGACATCGTGTGGCAGTCAGTGAAGTACGTGTGAAACATTGTCCAACGTGTAAAAAAGACTAAAATGAAATAAATCGGATCTCAATGAGCTATTGAGATTAAGAAGCAAAAACCGGGGGCATATTGAAGGTCAAACTGAAGTCATCATTGGGGATATCATTGTGTGTGTGTCGCCATCCGTCTAAAACATCCCACATATATTAAATGTCTCTTAAACGAATCAATCACATTTTACGGTAGGCTATAATATAAAACTAAAGATGCAATAAAAGTGTGAGTGTTGTTGGGTCATCGACTCAAGACAAGCGCGTCATCAGTTAAAGATACACCTTCAAGCGTCTGGCCCGGTTGTAATGGAGATGCAGATCCCATCCGCGCTGGGCTGCAGCGCTGAGTCGAACCGGGCCGAGCCAGGCCAGCATAGTTTAATGGAAGAACGCCATAATTGGCTAACACAAACTCGGCCAGCAATTAAACGTTACCTGCTGGGAAGACAAGCTAAAACATTCTGTCTGGACAACAACAGCCTAGGCTGCAGGCCTGAATGTTTTATGAATAGCCCAGGATCTCAACAAAAATAAGAATTGTGTGTGTGTGTGTGTGTGTGTGTGTGTGTGTGTGTGTGTGTGTGTGTGTGTGTGTGTGTGTGTGTGTGTGTGTGTGTGTGTGTGTGTGTGTGTGTGTGTGTGTGTGTGTGTGTGTGTGTGTAAGACAATGTCATGTTAAACCAATGTTAAGGGGGAATGATTCTCCATATCATTCAGATCCATGTCTTTCTTCCCCTGCTCTAATCCCCCACCCCCCCACACACACACTATCCAGGTGATCGTGAGGAACCTGTCCAGCGGGACACGGGTGGTCCTCAAGTCTCAGTATGGCTATGAGATCGAGGAGGTGAAGATCATGGGCACGGACCGCTACTTGGTGGCTCACACGTCAGACACCCTGCTGCTGGGAGACCTGCTCACCAACAAGCTCAGCGAGGTCAGCTCTTACCACTCAGTGTCCTCGCTACTCCCTACCACTCTGCTATACCACTCAGTGTCCTCCCTACCACTCTGCTATACCACTCAGTGTCCTCCCTACCACTCTGCTATACCACTCAGTGTCCTCCCTACCACTCTGCTATACCACTCAGTGTCCTCCCTACCACTCTGCTATACCACTCAGTGTCCTCCCTACTCCCTACCACTCTGCTATACCACGCAGTGTCCTCCCTACTCCCTACCACTCTGCTATACCACTCAGTGTCCTCCCTACTCCCTACCACTCTGCTATACCACTCAGTGTCCTCCCTACCACTCTGCTATACCACTCAGTGTCCTCCCTACCACTTTGCTATACCACTCAGTGTCCTCCCTACCACTCTGCTATACCACTCAGTGTCCTCCCTACTCCCTACCACTCTGCTATACCACTCAGTGTCCTCCTTACTCCCTACCACTCTGCTATACCACTCAGTGTCCTCCCTACTCCCTACCACTCTGCTATACCACTCAGTGTCCTCCCTACTCCCTACCACTCTGCTATACCACTCAGTGTCCTCCCTACTCCCTACCACTCTGCTATACCACTCAGTGTCCTCCCTACTCCCTACCACTCTGCTATACCACTTAGTGTCCTCCTTACTCCCTACCACTCTGCTATACCACTCAGTGCCCTCCCTACTCCCTACCACTCCGCTATACCACTCTTTGTTCTCTCTACCACTCCGCTATACCACTCAGTGTCCTCCCTACCACTCAGTGTCCTCCCTACCACTCCGCTATACCACTCAGTGTCCTCCCTACCACTCAGTGTCCTCCCTACCACTCCGCTATACCACTCTTTGTCCCTCCCTTAGTGGCGTTCTGCGTCTATACACGTCTCGTTGCATGTGTATCTGCTACAAGGTTTGGATGGATCAGTATTTTAACGTTAATTGTTTGACTGGTTCAGGTGGCATGGCCAGGCTCCGGGGGGAATGAAAAGTTCTTCTTTGAAAATGAAACGGTAACACACACACACACACACACACACAAAGTAGCACCATGCTACCTACTACACCATGATACTCACTTCACTATTATACTCACTGCACCATGATAATCACTGCTCTATTATACTCAATGCACCATGATAATCACTGCTCTATTATACTCAATGCACCATGATAATCACTGCACTATTATACTCAATGCACTATAGTACTCACTACACTATTATTCTAACTACACTATTATACTCACTGCACATGATACTCACTGCAAAATGATACTCACTGCTCATTGACCAAAACCCAACAGTGACAGTGGTGAGGTCATTCATGCATCCAGTACAGAGTGTAGGTTCCAATAAAGATGGTTGATGGATGTATTGTATGATGGTTTTCTATTGTAGTGACCTGTTGTTGTTGTGTTTCAGGTGTGCATGATATTTAACGCAGGGGAACTCAGCCTGGTGGAGTATGAAAACAACCAGATCCTGGGATCTGTCAGGACAGAGTTTATGAACCCTCATCTCATCAGGTTGGTGTAGGAGGAGAACACCATGACACCAAACCAGCTTGGCTTAAACATACAATATCACGTGTGTCACCATTCACTATATCATGACACATTCACTTTTGGACAGGGGAAGATGATAAATAATATTTGTATGTGGTATATCAGAATAACACAGCCCTGTCAAGAATTCGGCAAAAGACATATAACAGAACTATAAGCTTTAATCAACCAGTACTACATCTCGGTTGAATACCTTTTCTGAACCATTTAGTCAGATATCGACAGGAGATCATTTTCAAAACACCAAATAAGGCTAGCTTAGTCCTATTATTGAAGAAAACCCACATGTTAACACAGTATTAAAGTCCTATTATTGATCAACTCAGATTCTAATCCAGTAATATGGTCCTATTATTGTAGAAAACTCAGGCTGTAACTCAGTAATATAGTCCATTTATTGAATAAAACTCAGACTGTAACTCAGTAATATAGTCATTTGTTGTTACACAGACTAACTCAGTAATATAGTCATTTGTTGTTACAAAGACTGTAACTCAGTAATATAGTCATTTGTTGTAACACAGACTGTAACTCAGTAATATAGTCATTTGTTGTAACACAGACTAACTCAGTAATATAGTCATTTGTTGTTACACAGACTAACTCAGTAATATAGTCATTTGTTGTAACACAGACTGTAACTCAGTAATATAGTCATTTGTTGTAACACAGACTAACTCAGTAATATAGTCATTTGTTGTAACACAGACTGTAACTCAGTAATATAGTCATTTGTTGTTACAAAGACTGTAACTCAGTAATATAGTCATTTGTTGTTACACAGACTGTAACTCAGTAATATAGTCATTTGTTGTTACACAGACTGTAACTCAGTAATATAGTCATTTGTTGTAACACAGACTGTAACTCAGTAATATAGTCATTTGTTGTAACACAGACTGTAACTCAGTAATATAGTCATTTGTTGTTACACAGACTGTAACTCAGTAATATAGTCATTTCTTGTAACACAGACTGTAACTCAGTAATTAGTCATTTGTTGTAACACAGACTAACTCAGTAATATAGTCAGTATTTAGCAGCCAAGTATTTAGTAGCCAAGTATTTAGCAGCCAAGTATTTCTGTGGAGGCCAGATTCAGGCTAGTATAAGTTTAAATGTATCTCTCCCTCTGTATATCTCTCTTTCTCTCTCTATCTGTATCTCTGTTTCTCCCTCTCTGTATTTCTCTCTATTTCTCTCTCTGTCTGTCTATCTCTTTCTTTCTCTCCCTCTGTATATCTCCCTCCCTGTATCTCTCGCTTTTGCTCTCTCTCTGTATCTCTCTCTCACTCTCTGTATCTCTCTCTCTCTCTCTCCATACCTCTCTCTCTCTCTATGTCTGTTTGTCTCTCTGTGTATTCAGTGTCCGTTTGAATGAGAGAAAGCAGAGAGGAGTGGAAGATAACAAGAAGCTTGCATACCTGATTGACCTGAAGACTATCGCCATTGGTAAGGAGATGTGTGCAGTGAATGTTTTTTTTTTTTCATTGGAATGGCATTGATCAATGGAAAACCGTCCTAAATGCATAAAACCATAATGCATTCTAAATGAAACCTAGTGATCAGATGTATACATCTACAGGGAGAAGGCTGACAGTCAAACTAAACCTAGTGATCAGATGTATACATCTACAGGGAGAAGGCTGACAGTCAAACTAAACCTAGTGATCAGATGTGTACATCTACAGGGAGAAGGCTGACAGTCAAACTAAACCTAGTGATCAGATGTATACATCTACAGGGAGAAGGCTGACAGTCAAACTAAACCTAGTGATCAGATGTGTACATCTACAGGGAGAAGGCTGACAGTCAAACTAAACCTAGTGATCAGATGTATACATCTACAGGGAGAAGGCTGACAGTCAAACTAAACCTAGTGATCAGATGTATACAGCTACAGGGAGAAGGCTGACAGTCAAACTAAACCTAGTGATCAGATGTATTCATCTACAGGGAGAAGGCTGACAGTCAAACTAAACCTAGTGATCAGATGTATACAGCTATAGGGAGACGGCTGACAGTCAAACTAAACCTAGTGATCAGATGTATTCATCTACAGGGAGAAGGCTGACAGTCAAACTAAACCTAGTGATCAGATGTATACAGCTATAGGGAGACGGCTGACAGTCAGATTATGCGTCTCTCCCCCGCAATTGGGCGGCCCCGCCCCCTTGTTTGCATCCGACGCCAAGCCACGCCCCCTCCCGCCACAGGATCTTTTTTAGTTATTGTTTCTTTGGTGAATGCTTAGTGATTCCATGGATACATCAAATGTGTATATGCCTTGACTGATATTATTTCATCCCTTGCCATTAAGAAAGGGAAAAGCTGGGGTTCTCTCATGATCGCCCAATTATCCAACCATGAAAGTAGGCCAACACATTTTATGTGGTATGGAATGCATCAGGTACCATTACTAGTGGCATTTAAGGAACATTCCAATGATGGATATGGGTCTTCTCCTTGAACTCTCCGTAGCATGAGGTTTAAACACTGCCACGCATATATCCTTCTCTTCTCTAAAAGTCTCTCTCTCTCTCTCATTTCCTCTCTCTCTCTCTCTCTCTCGCTCTCGCTCTCGCTCTCGCTCTCTCTCTCGCTCTCTCGCTCTCTCATTTCCTCTCTCTCGCTCTGTCTGTCTGTCTGTCTCTCTCTCTCTCTGTCTGTCTGTCTGTCTGTCTGTCTGTCTGTCTGTGTCTCTCTCTCGCTCTCTCTCTCTCTCTCTCTCTCTCTCTCTCTCGCTCTGTCTGTCCCTCTCACTCCCTCTCTCCTTCCCAGTGGACTTGTCTGGAGGGTACAACCTGGGAACCATCAACCATGACTCCAGAATCGACTGGCTAGAGCTGAACGAGACGGGCCGCAAGCTGCTCTACCGGGACAAGAAGCTGCAGGTGCGAACCACGTGAACCCTGGGGGGACTAGATGGAGGAAAGGAGCTTGCACACCCAAAGCAACTGGATAGTCGACATGGGATAGTGGAAATGGATAGTAGAGCTAGACCGTGCATTTAGTTTAGTTTGGATTTTTATTTCAAGAGCCAGTGAACCCAAAATCATCTTCAAATGTGTGAGTATGTCTTCTAAGATCTTGAACATAGTAATCGATTCCATTTTGTCACCTTTACTAAAATGATGCCGTAACTCATGATGTTGGACGTCAATGCTTAAGCACCTCATCATTACGGATCGGTTAACACCAAAACCCAGCACCTCTGACTGACTTCCCGTCGGAACAAACCAACACAATCATCCTCCTCCGCTCATGGTGCGAGCACCCCAACTTCGTAGCAAGTCCCGTTCAGTGACATAGTAATCAAATTGATAATAATCCCAAAATATCAGATCTCTTTAAACGTGCTATATCAGAGTTCTCCATAAACCCCGGCTGCCGGCTCGACAGCCACTTGGTGAGCTATTCCGGCCGGCTTGCTTTCTGACTTAACTACATGTAATGTCTAGAAATCCCCTCCGTGTTTTCTCCTTCCATTGGTTCTAAACACGCCAACAACAAGTTTACAAAGACTTTTCCAGTAGCGAGATATCTATAAAGGTTTTGAGTTTCCTGAATTAAGATGAGACATATATATATATATATAATCGTATTTATTAGTTAACCTTGTACATCAACCCTTGCAAGATCGAACAGACTGCAAATAACGTGTTGTTCCTACATTAGCAGGCCTGGTGTGCAGCATCATACAGTTTTGGATTGGATGCCATAATACTTATATTCCTCCCATATTTCCTCAAATACTCAAATAAATTTTAAATGAGAGATAACTATTGTGGGACAGAGGGGAGATTGAAATATTGAAAACGACACCTTCAGAAATAATAAGCATTAACCAAAACTTTAGTGTGAAAAATGAATACGTACATATGAAACTTAGAGTCAAAATAGTCACAGACTCAAAGTTAAACAATAAAAGAACTACCCATTCTGTTAAGAATTTATTGTCGTCTCGCCTTTCAACCAAATAATAGAAAAGTATCGATAGTGGTATCGATAAAGACTCGGATCGTTAAGCAGTCTCGAAAATGGTACCAATATCAGTCAAAATGAAGATCCCGTCCTTACCTGTAAATATGCTTTTTTATTTATATAGTTTATTTTGACTAGGACAATTGTGACATAAATATTATCGTACTGTATTCTCCTTTTAAAGTGAATAAAAATATCCTATTATTGTTCATGAAACAGGTCGGCAGCAGAAGTCGAACCATATTCAACTTTTGATTTCATCTACACTCAAAATGTGAGATGTGAATGTCCAAATGTTTCAAAGATCCTCCAGTGTGGTCACTTGTCACTGACGATGAGGTAGTGAGTAGAAAAGTGCACCATTCACTCCTCTATTCAGCTCCCCCCTGTAGGACGTCGAGAGCGCCGTAAAGACCACCCTGCTGACGCCTCTCTCTCCTCTCCGGCCTCCTCCAGCTCCACCTGTACGACGTCGAGAGCGCCGTGAAGACCACGCTCCTTTCTTTCTGCTCCTACGTCCAATGGGTGCCCGGCAGCGACGTGGTGGTGGCCCAGAACCGCGCCCACCTCTGTGTGTGGTACAACATCGATAGCCCCGAGAGCACCACCATGTTCCCTCTCAGGGTGGGTGATGGACGGCTTCTGCTTGTGTTGAAGGATCACTCAATTCAAACACGCTTAATCACCATTATGATAATCAACGTATTGTTGTTTTACTTGAAGGACGAAAAAACAAACTGCTTCTTAGATATTTGAACAAATGCAATTTGGTTGCTTCATCCTGTTTTGAATTTGAATACTTGAATACTTTAGTTTTTCTTGGCTGAGGTCAGACAAAGCAAGCCCATTTAAAGACATCCCATGTTGCTGTTACAATTGCTCAGAAAAATAGTTGAAAATTGGTAAGGCATGAAAGTATATTAAAAAAAAAAAGGATTTGTTTCAAAAAGGTGTATATATGTACGTATGTAGATAACCAAACTGGGCATATAACATTTACATGGACTGGTGACGACCATCTGGAGATACATTCTGTTGGTCTTCATCTAAAGAGGCATAATATTGGTGTAGATCTGAAGGTGCGGTCTGTTGGTCTTCATCTAAAGAGGCATAATATTGGTGTAGATCTGAAGGTGCAGTCTATTGGTCTTCATCTAAAGAGGCATAATATTGGTGTAGATCTGAAGGTGGAGATGAATTATATTGATGTTCTCCTGGAGATGCATTCTGTTGGTGTTCATGTAGCTATGTGTTGATGGTTCGTTCGCACAGGGAGACGTTGTGGACCTGGTCAGAGCCGACGGCAAGACAGACGTCACTGTATCGGAAGGCGTTGGGACGTCCAGCTACACGCTGGACGAGGGGCTCATAGAGTTCGGCACGGCGGTGGACGACGGTGACTACGACAGGTGTCTGTTTTCTTGGATTTGAGCTAAATGCATGATGATTGACCAGTGCGCATGAGCTTATGAGCTTATTTCCTCTGTGTGTGTGTGTGTGTGTGTGTGTGTGTGTGTGTGTGTGTGTGTGTGTGTGTGTGTGTGTGTGTGTGTGTGTGTGTGTGTGTGTGTGTGTGTGTGTGTGTGTGTGTGTGTGTGAGTGAAGAGCTACAGCATTCTTGGAGACTCTGGACATGTTGCCAGAGACGGAGGCCATGTGGAAGACTTTGAGCAAGCTGTCGCTGGAGGCCGGCCAACTGCACATCGCTGAGAGGTACACGCACACAAACACACACGCAACTTTCCTCGAGCCAGGAATCTAATCGATTGTACTTCTCTGAGATGGAGCCCTCCGTCTTTGGGTATAGGGGAAACACAATAAGTGTCCACCATCTTGTACAAAGAGCAGAGTTTAATTTGATTACCTGGCGTAAGCAGGTCTCCAAAAAGTAAAGAACCGCTTTGGCGACAGGGGGCTATAACTTCAAACCTGGCGTGCTCGTGCGTTAGCCTCGCTAGCATGAGCATGTTAGCATGCTCACGGAATGTTGCTTAAACGACGAGTTGGCTCATGCAACCACACACATTTTCTTCAGAAAATTCACATGCCGCGACATGTCAAGTTGGTATATAATAACAGGTCTGCCTATCAATGGTACAATTCCTGGCCAATTATGAATAGTATTGATAAAGTATAAGATATAGTATTTTTGTGTATCTTTTCCTCATTTAAGAAAAATTGGAGAGTAAGACTGAATGCATTCCAGCACTTTTAATTTGAAGTCAATATGTTTAGCTTTGCTCTTGACTTTTTATTTTGCCTTCACTTTTGTTCTATTTGCTGTCTATTTGCTTGCTCTCCCTTTCCCCGACATCTACACTTTTTCATTTTCCTTCTTTCCGTGTCACGTCTAGATGTTTTGCTGCCTTAGGCGATGTCTCCACCGTGCGCTTCCTCCACCAAACCAATCACCTTGCTGACAAGGTG
>JACYXH010000001.1:305000-325000 GCA_026745465.1 Lota lota | reverse complement strand
GGGTATGTCTAGCTTTGTTCAAACCAGAGACTGTACGAGTGCAGTTATTTTATTTGTCTCCATCTAGAAGCACACAGAGCACTATCAGCTGAAAGGGATAGGTGATTTACTTCACTTTGACTTGATGAGGATGGCAAACAGTGGATGAAGCGACACCTTTTCCTAGCATACATGTTAGATGGTCAATTGGTACTGTTACGACCCCTAACTATATTTGCATACATATATATACAGAGAGAGAGAGAGAGAGAGAGAGAGAGAGAGAGAGAGAGAGAGAGAGAGAGAGAGAGAGAGAGAGAGAGAGAGAGAGAGAGAGAGAGAGAGAGAGAGAGAGAGAGAGAGAGAGAGAGAGAGAGAGAGAGAGAGAGAGAGATTATAAAAAGAAAATAAGGAGAAGACTGATCAGATCTTATGTTTGGATTTCATGTCCCCCCCCCCCCCCCCCATTATTAAAGTGTAGTCGTTTGTTCTTCTTTTTGTGAAAATATACCATTCAGTTTGTTTAATACTGTCTCGATAGCGTAATCAACAGACCGTTCTGTGTCTACGTGACAGAATTTGTTTAAGAGCACATTTCAAACTTAACATCCAGCCGTGGCTTAAGCCAGCCATGGCCAATCTAAGTCTCTTTTTATGTTGTGAATATCACTCCATTGATGAGAATCAACGGAGAATCATTTACACCAATTGTTTCAATGAAAATGCTCGGTAGATACTAAAAAAAGCATGATCTTGGGAAGACAGACAAGACAGGCAGTCTGTCTGTCTTCCCAAGATCATGTTCCATAATAAACCCAATGCTTTGCTGTCAAGAGTGTCTTAGAATAACAGATGTTCCCACTGTTCAGCGCCTCCATGAAGGCCATGGAGGCGGCCATTGGAGCACGCCAGTGGAAGAAGGCTGTCCATCTGCTGGAGCTCCAGGAGGACTTGTCGTTTGGGAAGTACTACCTGAAGATCGCTCAGCACTACGCCTCTGTACAGGACTATCAGGTACAAGAGCAGGAGGAAGTGAAGGACACGGGGTAGTGTAGCAAGTTTTTGGTTATGTTTAGCACTGACCCAGTCATTATTGACGTAGCACACTTGGTCCTCTATAGTTGGTAAACCTGCTGTCCTTCCTGTTAGTAGGAGGTGTTTCCAACGGCTCACAACTGTCCACATCGTAATTCGTTATTATTTGTTCGTTCCTATAAATATAATTAACAAGGGTAACAAAGATAGAAGTGCACTACAATGATTTCATTTTGACGATATTCGCTTGCAAAATAAAATAGCTTATTGAAAAAGGACTGATTTCTTTCAGATTAGTCTTGTTCTAAAGACTGGACAATGGACAATATTTCACACTTTTAGATTGCTGACATAGATCTTCAACACGTTTTTTTCCTTATATCAAGGACAATGTGTGGAACTCAGGGAAATATGTGTGAAACACTGTCCAATGTGTAAGCAAGACTAATCGGAACTAAATTGGCTCTCAAATGAGGGTGAATATTGAAGGTCAAACTGAATTCATCATTGCATATATAATTGTGTGTGTTGGGTCTGTCTGAAACAAACCAAATATATTCAATCTCTTTTAAACGAATCAATCAAATTTGTGATGGGTTATAATATAAGTACAATAAGTGTGTGTTTGTTTGTCCGAAGTCGGGACACATCGACATATGCGCAGAGCTGAGTTCTCAGCTGCTTAGTTCGTTACTATTCGTCAGTTCATATAATTATAATAGTAGCCAGTGTTTCCCCTAGAACAAACGAGTTGCGCGCTACAAACTGATGATGCACTAGTAGTGCATTACCAAGTACAATCAACATTGATTATTTCATTTGCACAACAATCTCACAGGCGCTATCTTTCTCTTGGTACCAAGATTACATATTTTAGCCATTGCAGTTGTGGAGATAGTGTGGCAGTTTGCGTCAGGCAGGGCTGACTCGGTTGTAAACACAGACAACAGCAGACAGGCTGTGGGCGAAAGTAACAGGGGTTCGTTCAAAAAATGGTGAGGACAAGGGGGGGAGGGTGAAAGTCCAATGTAACTTCTTCCCGGTCCGGGGTAGGTCCCCTGGTAGGGCTTCAGGGGTGAACTGGAGGCTGGGTGGAGGACAAAGGAAACCGGGGTGAGACACAGTAGGCGGCACACACAAAACGTCCTTCTCTCCTAGCGTCTCTGCTCTCCTAAGGGGGTTCCTCTTCCGGGCCAGTGGCCGCTTACCGTACTTCAGGAAGTTGCCACAGTCCTTCCTCCAGGGGAGAGGTTCTCCCTGCCTTTATAGTAAGCCAACTCTGTTGTGGCCACATGGCCGGCAGGTGTTCCCCATTGGCAATCCTGCAGCAGGTGTGCCGGATAATACAGATGATCAATGACTTTCCCCAGTGCTTGTCTTTTGGGGACAGGCCGTTGTCCATGGTGCTGATCTCCTTTTCCCCTTGTGGAGGGTGTCTACTGGATTACTGTTTTCGTGTGTTTCCCCAGAAGTAAGGGGGCAAAGGGTAACAACTTAACAAAATATATGACATAGGTCTACTCGTATTTATATATATATATATATATATATATATATATATTCAACAGGTGTGCAGCTCCAGAGTCCAATCAGTCTGACTCGGGCCAGGTGAGGCTGCTTAAACCAGCCGCCCTCCACACACACACTCCCACACATGGTTTACCCAAATGTACTTGGTGAGCGCTATGTGCTGAAAACCACCATCATGCGTTGCGGCGATGCACATGTTCACATTCTTTTGGTTCCCTCGGCCAACCCTCATTTCCTGATCCAATGTTTTTGTGTCTGTGTAACTCTGCTGATGCGTGCCTCCATACTGTGTTTGGTCATGTTATGCCTGATGCTGCATAGACTCACGGTGGGAGCAAATGAACAGCCCCTCCTGAAATCCCATATTGCCGGAAGCACACACACACACACACACACACCACAGCTGCAGCTAGGAGCGTTCAGTTGATCCAATAATCTGGTTGGCCAGGTCGTCTTCTTCTTTCTCAGAAGACACTTCCTGGGTCATTTCCACAATGAGGAGAGCATCTGATCCTGGGTTGGGGCCCTCTGTTTGCCATTGGTTGGAGCCTCTGGTCAGCCCATGAATGGAGCCCTCTTTGTCCGAACCTCTGGTCAGTTCATGTCAGTTGCCCGTGGTTGTCTGTCTGTTGGTGCCCTTTTTGGGCGGCTGGCGTGGAGCCATTGCAGTTGGTTTGGTCAGTGGTTAGGACTGCAGTCCTGGTTATCGCAAGGATTTCAATCGATTGGCTATTTTGGGTGTCCCCGACCTTCCTCCGGTTGAGTGATTTGATAAGGACTTCGTCACCGGGCAGGAATAGGTGTGGGTTGATCTGTGGGCATAGGACGGGAGAGAGACTCACCACCATAGATGCCATTACATTTACCTTACATTACAAGTGCATCGGTGTAATCACACAAAACTGTGTCCATATCTATCTCCAATGAGATATGGACCACCCCAACCCCGCACCCAAGGCGCTGGATTGGTCGATCCATTAATACCTCAAATGGAGATCATTTAACTGTGGTTTTTGGAGTCATTCTGAGTTCGGCTAGGATGGCAGGCAACATGTCTATCCTTGGTTTCCCTGAGTCTAAATTAGTTTGAGTTACCTTGTCTTTGATTGTTATATTCATTCGTTCCACTATGCCTGATGATTGTGGATGATAGGTAGTAATACCATATCTCTGTATTATCTCTTTAGCTAGGATTTTACCACTGTGCATTTTCTTTTGCACATGGAAACACTTAGATAATTGATTCATCATGATAATCATGTACTTTAGATGGCCTCTAGGAGGCATGTGTATAACATGTAAAGACTGAAATGGCGCTGATGGAGGAGTTAGGGCATCATGGGATACCCCTTACATTATCTCGCACACGTCAGACAAGAGCTATGAATCAATTTCTCAATTTGTTGTACTCCAAGAATATCAAATCTCGCTATTATGTCTCTTATGACGCCCTTTTGACTGATGCGACGTACCATGAAAATGTTTGACAAGAAACAGAAGATGCTGGTGTTGCCAGTGATTGTAGAATATAGGGCTGTAGTCAACCATAGAAAATCGTGGTTGACTTGTTTTTGGTTGATAAATCTGCATGTTATCTCTTGATTCACTTACTTGGCCACAGTGCACTCTTTGTATCCAAAATTTCACGTAAGTGCTGTTTGGGGGAAGTCAGTGGGTTTCAGACCCAGTCTTTGTCCTAGTCCGACTCGGTTACAGCAGAGCTTCAAAATAAAGCGGGTCGCACACCAGACGAGCCAGGGGGCGCCGCGTAGAAAGACAACACACATCTTAATGTATATCATAGTGTATTCTTTTAATATGCATCATAATGTATTATTCTAATATTTATCATAATGTATTATTCTAATATGCATCATAATGTATTCTTCCAATATGTATCATAGTGTATATCATAGTGTGTTATTCTAAGGTATATCATAGTGTATATCATAGTGTGTTATTCTAAGGTATATCATAGTGTATATCATAGTGTGTTATTCTAAGGTATATCATAGTGTATATCATAGTGTGTTATTCTAAGGTATATCATAGTGTATATCATAGTGTGTTATTCTAAGGTATATCATAGTGTGTTATTCTAAGGTATATCATAGTGTATATCATAGTGTGTTATTCTAAGGTATATCATAGTGTATATCATAGTGTGTTATTCTAAGGTATATCATAGTGTATATCATAGTGTGTTATTCTAAGGTATATCATAGTGTGTTATATTGTGTTCACCCCTGCAGGTGGCTGAGCGGCTGTATGTGAAGGGAGGTCACATTAAAGACGCAATAGATATGTACACATTGTGCGGACGCTGGGAGGAGGCTCATAAGGTCAGTGCACACACACAAACTCATACACAGTGCAATAAAGTAGAAGTCAGTGTCAAATAATAATAACACATTACTAATATCATTTTGATAATATTATTACACTAGGCCATACGTGTTTAATGTTGATTCCTGTTTTATCATTCACTACATGTATGAACACCGCTCGCCCTTTTGCCATTTGTTCTGCAATGTTTGATGGTCAACACGGGTACTGTACTTTGGTTAAAGTAACGTCAAAGTAAACCCAAAGTAATATTGTAGCGTAACTTATTACTATCTATTGGCATTATACGTAATGAATACATTTAGTAAGTAACTTGCACAACACTGCTCGTTTCACCCTGCAGCTCACTCGAGTGTGTGTGTGTGTGTGTGTGTGTGTGTGTGTGTGTGTGTGTGTGTGTGTGTGTGTGTGTGTGTGTGTGTGTGTGTGTGTGTGCGTGTGTGTGTGTGTGTCCATAGCTGGCGGAGGAGTGCATGAGTGCTGATGAAGTGTCTGCCCTGTATCTGAGCCGAGCTCAGGACCTGGAGAGGCATGGGAAATACAAGGAGGCTGAGAGGTAACTGTGTGTTTGTGTGTGCGTGCCTGCTGTGAATGGAACCACAAAAGCTGCAATGTTAGCTGTTGAAATCGCTCATCTGTGCCAGTCCTTTTTTTTTTCTTTTTACTTCCCAAGCACGACACAGACTCAAATGATGCTCAGTTTCCAACACTGCTCAACAGGGCTAGAGTCTGCTAACATGCTGTGATCAATCCTAAAACAAACTAGGGAAGATGTTGTTGGCGCAGGACCGTAGTATATACAATAAACTCAATGTGAATAACCTTTTAAAGCTAGGGTAGGCAATTTGGAGAAACCAGCCAGAGTAAGCTGGATTTTGAGAGTATCCAACCGATAAAATCCCACCCCTGCATTCAGACCTCCCTCCAAAGCCTCTCCCCAAAAGTACGTGACTAGCTTGCTGGCTTTAGTAATAGGTCTGCGAGCCTTGTGGAAGACTCCGGTCATGCACGATGTGAGTGCACGCAGGTAGCCTGGTAGACAGGTAGACAGACCGGTAAGACATCCAATTATTTTGATCTGCAGTCACAGATATCAGATTTGATTATTGATTTTTTGTCAGAGCATTTGATTTATTGATTGTTGTCGGGATGTAAAACTTAAACAAGTATGACAAAAAATGCTTCTAAAATACATTTGCTACCCTAGCTTTAATAAGCCAGTCAGCCATTCAACAGTTTGTGTGTGTGTGTGTGTGTGTGTGTGTGTGTGTGTGTGTGTTGACAGGCTGTTTGCAGCCGTGAAGCAGCCCGACCTGTCCATCACCATGTATAAGAAGAAGAGGCTGTTTGAGGACATGATCCGCCTGGTGGCCAAGCACCACCCTGACCTGCTGAAGGAAACCCACCTCCACCTGGCCAAAGTATGTTGGAAGACTGATGGTGCAAACCTTCTGGGAATATTCCACCAGCTGACTTTATCTAGCTCCAATAGTATAGATGCACTTTGTTGAGCTGTGCCATGTTTTGGTACTTAAGGAAAGTAGAAGAAAGCACTTTAATATGGGACATCTACTGTGACTGTTTGCAAGACCACTAACCACTCAGTTGTATTAAACTAGGCTGGGCAGCACTATACCCTTTTAAGTGTCTACTCCAATTGTGATTGTATGCGTCCATCATCACCATGTGTAAGAAGAAGAGGCTGTTTGAGGACATGATCCGCCTGGTGGCCAAGCACCACCCTGACCTCTAGCGTAATGTACCAGGATGATGTTGAGGCCTGGTGACTGTATCTCCTCTAGTGTAATGTACCAGGATGATGTTGAGGCCTGGTGACTGTATCTCCTCTAGCGTAATGTACCAGGATGATGTTGAGGCCTGGTGACTGTATCTCCTCTAGTGTAATGTACCAGGATGATGTTGAGGCCTGGTGACTGTATCTCCTCTAGCGTAATGTACCAGGATGATGTTGAGGCCTGGTGACTGTATCTCCTCTAGCGTAATGTACCAGGATGATGTTGAGGCCTGGTGACTGTATCTCCTCTAGCGTAATATACCAGGAGGATGTTGAGGCCTGGTGACTGTATCTCCTCTAGCGTAATGTACCAGGATGATGTTGAGGCCTGCTGACTGTATCTCCTCTAGCGTAATGTACCAGGAGGATGTTGAGGCCTGGTGACTGTATCTCCTCTAGCGTAATGTACCAGGAGGATGTTGAGGCCTGGTGACTGTATCTCCTCTAGCGTAATGTACCAGGATGATGTTGAGGCCTGCTGACTGTATCTCCTCTAGCGTAATGTACCAGGATGATGTTGAGGCCTGGCTGACTGTATCTCCTCTAGTGTAATGTACCAGGATGATGTTGAGGCCTGGTGACTGTATCTCCTCTAGCGTAATGTACCAGGATGATGTTGAGGCCTGGTGACTGTATCTCCTCTAGCGTAATGTACCAGGATGATGTTGAGGCTTCGTGACTGTATCTCCTCTAGCGTAATGTACCAGGATGATGTTGAGGCCTGGTGACTGTATCTCCTCCAGGAGCTGGAAGGTGAGGCGAGGATGGCGGAAGCAGAGCACCACTACCTGGAGGCCGGGGAGTGGAAAGCTGCCGTGCACATGTACCGCGCCGGAGACATGTGGGAGGATGCATACAGGGTGTGTGTGCATGTCTGTCCGTGTGTGCGTGCGTATGTGGCATGCATTTGCGTATATGAAAATCTGTGTGTTTGTGGGTGGGCCTGTACTTCTCCATGTGTTTGGTATGTTTGTGTTTGTGTGGGTCTGTACTTCTCCTTTTGTGTGTGTGTGTGTGTGTGTGTGTGTGTGGGGGGGGGGGGGTCTTTACTTCTGTGTGTGTGTGTGTGTGTGTGTGTGTGTGTGTGTGTGTGTGGGTCTGTGCTTTCCGTGTGTGTGTGGGTCTGTACTTCTCCATGTGTGTGTGTGGGTCTGTACTTCTGTGTGTGTGTGGATCTGTACTTCTCCATGTGTGTTTGTTTGTGTGTGTGTACTTCTCTGTGGGTGTGTGGGTCTGTACTTCTGTGTGTGTGTGTGTGTGTGTGGGAATGTACTTTTCTGTTTGTGTGTGGGTCTGTACTTCTGTGTGTGTGTGTGTGTGGGAATGTACTTCTCTGTTTGTGTGTGGGTCTGTACTTCTGTGTGTGTGTGTGTGGGAATGTACTTCTCTGTTTGTGTGTGGGTATGTACTTGTGTGTGTGTGTGGGGGGGTATGTACTTCTCTGTTTGTGTGTGGGTCTGTACTTCTGTGTGTGTGTGTGTGGGAATGTACTTCTCTGTTTGTGTGTGGGTATGTACTTCTGTGTGTGTGTGTGTGTGGGGGGGTATGTACTTCTGTGTGTGTGTGTGTATGTACTTCTGTGTGTGTGGGTCTGTACTTCTGTGTGTGTGGGTCTGTACTTCTGTGTGTGTGGGTCTGTACTTCTCCATACATAGTGTATGTACTTCTGTGTGTGTTTGGGTCTGTACTCCTCCGTGTCTGCGTGTGTGTGTGGCTCTATACTTCTCCGTGTGTGTGTGCGTGCGTGTGGTTCTGTATTTCCCAGTGTGTGTGTTTGGCTCTTAACTTGTTCCATTTGTGTGTGTGTGGTCAGGTGGCTAAGACCCACGGGGGGCCCGGGGCCCAGAAGCAGGTGGCCTACCTTTGGGCCAGGAGCCTGGGGGGAGAAGCTGCAGTCAGGCTGCTCAACAAGTTCAGCCTGACCGACTACGCTATAGACTTTGCTTCAGACAATTGGTGTGTACCGGGAAGAACAGCACGGTGTCCCAACACCCCACATACCAGTGGCTCGTTGGATGTGTTGGGGTCCCAACACCTTACTGTACCGCTAGACATAGTGGCCCTGAGTCCCATTAGAGACCCCCCTTCTGCTGACCAAACCTGGGATGGACAACGTGATTTAAAAAAACGTATCGCAGAGGGATGTATCCACTACACACCTACCCAATAGCTTGTCAGGAAAATATCCGATGGTATAAGAATATACATATTAAAGTCATGTATTTATAACATAATTAGTAAGTCAATTATAAGTCAATTACAGATTTCTGTCCATCCCATTATTGCTCCATCTCCTATTCAATGATTGTGACTTTATTGTCATGTTAATAATGTCCACTGGACGGCGACTCAGAATGACATACGGTTGAAATTGATTGCTTGCTCATCAATAATGTAACCTAATGTCATGTATTTACGTGGTATGGTTCCCATCCTCAGCTCATTCGACTTTGCCTTTGAGTTGGCCCGGCTTGCGAGCAAACAGAAGATCCCAGAGATCCACCTGAAGCACGCCATGTACCTGGAAGACGAGGTGGATGCAGACCCCCCCGCAGAGAACCACCCCTTTGTCTTACCTTCCTTAGACTCTTACTCTGTTTATTCAGAAAATATATTCTTTAGCATGAGGATCTATGGACTTCTATTATTAAAATCGAATCGAATCTATGCCCCTAATCGGCACCTATCCATAGGCCTTATAGACATAGAGATAAAATACATTTACTTTTCAACCTGGTTCAGAAAAGATGAAAAGAGACGTGTATTACTAAACCTTTTGAGTTTTGTCAGCATTGCGGAAGACCCACATTTCTTTACCGCTACTGATATTTAGTCACATCTTTCACAGGCTACTTCTGCTTGTAAATCGTTTCCATTCACACTTCTGGTCACCACACTCTGAGTAACCTTCTTCCATTATCTCCATCTCTATCGGCTGTTTATCATTCCTCTTAAACGTAAAAAAAATTCATTCCCTGCTACGGTCAAGTAATAACCCCTCAGTCTGTTTTCGTCGTCACACTCCGGAAACATGCCTTCCGCTAAATGTCAAGTGTTTCACGCTAATTCTGCGTGCTATCTATATTTCCATTTAAAGGGCAAGTTTCAAGAGGCGGAGTGGGAGTTCATCAAGGCCGGGAAGCCCAAGGAAGCGGTGCTGATGTAAGTAAAAACGTGACTGAGTCCACATTCAATTGGCTGTCAGCTGCTAGCCTGGCACCACACATTAGCAACATGCTAAGTTCAGGTACTATAGCAGCACCACACATTAGCAACACGCTAAGTTCAGGTACTATAGCAGCACCACACATTAGCAACATGCTAGGTTCAGGTACTATAGCAGCACCACACATTAGCAACACGCTAAGTTTAGGTGCTATAGCAGCATCACACATTGCCAACATGCTAAATTCAGGTACTATAGCAGCACCACACATTAGCAACACACTAAGTTTAGGTACTATAGCAGCATCACACATTAGCAACATGCTAGGTTCAGGTACTCTAGCAGCACCACACATTAGCAACATGCTAAGTTCAGGTATTATAGCAGCACCACACATTAGCAACATGCTAAGTTCAGGTATTATAGCAGCACCACACATTAGCAACATGCTAAATTTAGGTATTATAGCAGCACCACACATTAGCAACGTGCTAAATTCAGGTACTATAGCAGCACCACACATTAGCAACATGCTAAGTTCAGGTATTATAGCAGCGCCACACATTAGCAACATGCTAAGTTCAGGTATAATAGCAGCACCACACATTAGCAACATGCTAGGTGTTGCTAACACGCTATGTATCTGTCCACATGTACAACATGTGCCTGCATTTTTATGGTTCATTTATTAAAAAAGGATGCTGGGATTTGCAGTGCATAAAGCTAATGGCACTTTTCAAATACTGTTTTATGCTATTATGTTAAAAATAGGAAGCAATCCATCTGCAATTCTGTGCTTCCAGTCCCACCGCACAAACACAGAACACTTATTAATATTATATATATTCCTATTCATGATGAACATCTGGTATTATTCATGATGAACATCTGATATTATTCATGATGAACATGATTCATGTTGTATGAGGATCTGGTATTATTCATGATGAACATCTGGTATTATTCATGATGAACATCTGGTAGTATTCATGATGAACATCTGGTATTATTCATGATGAACATGATTCATGTTGTATGAGGATCTGGTATTATTCATGATGAACATCTAGTATTATTCATGATGAACATCTGGTATTATTCATGATGAACAAGATGAACATCTGGTATTATTCATGATGAACATCTGGTATTATTCATGATGAACATCTGGTAGTATTCATGATGAACATCTGGTATTATTCATGATGAACATCTGGTATTATTCATGATGAACATCTGGTAGTATTCATGATGAACATCTGGTATTATTCATGATGAACATCTGGTATTATTCATGATGAACATTTGGTATTATTCATGATGAACATGATTCATGTTGTACAAACCTTTTGTGTGTTTACTGTGATCTGAAAAGGCTATGCTGATAATTGTTCACCTGTCACTAGTCGCACAAATCAGACTTTAGATTCATATCTAAAGTCTGATAGCAGACAAGCTATAATCTGGGGGAGATGGGGCGTTTCACTTTCTTCATACATCTGCATACATCTACATACATATCCAATCATGTTGCCAGAGGCGGGATCTCTAAGAGCATAATTGGCCATAACGGCAAACAAAAGCACAGCCAGCAGTATTAAACAGTAAAAAAGGTTCTGAAAAGGTATGAAATCCGCCACACACTGTAGCGTTATACTATATGTGTCTGGGAAGCCTTACCCTCGGACGCAGGTAGGTCTGACGTCACGAAAAGAACGCCACCTGCGTCACAGCAGAGTGGAACGGTCACGTGGTGTTTTGGGGAGCATGGCCAAATCATAGGATTTATCCCTTTGCTCTCTAAATTGGGGACTTATTTCAGTAACAGTGATAAAATTGCTATGGTGATGATCATATAAGACAAATTCCCACGTTTAAAACAAAAAAATGGGGTTTGGGTTCACTGCCTCTTTAAGACAAAAAAGAAATAAATAGGAATCATCAGATTTGTGAAAAAACGTTTTGGATTTGCCTAATCTTTGTGTGTGTGTGTGTGTGTGTGTGTGTGTGTATGCATGTGCCTTTTGTGTGTGTGTGTTTTTCTGCCTTTGTGTGTGGGTGTGTGTGTGGGTTTGTGTGTTTCCGCCCTCCAGGTACGTCCACAACCAGGACTGGGCCGGTGCGCAGCGTGTGGCTGAGGGTCATGACCCGGACAGCGTGGGGGAGGTTCTGGTGGGCCAGGCAAAGTCCTGCTTTGACCAGAAGGACTTTCAGAAGGCCGAGGCATTCCTTCTCCGTGCCCAGAGACCCCAGCTGGCTGTTCAGTACTACAAGGTAGCTAGAAAGACCCCAGCTGGCTGTTCAATACCACAAGGTAGCTAGAAAGACCCCAGCTGGCTGTTCAATACCACAAGGTAGCCAGAAAGACCCCAGCTGGCTGTTCAATACCACAAGGTAGCTAGAAAGACCCCAGCTGGCTGTTCAATACCACAAGGTAGCTAGAAAGACCCCAGCTGGCTGTTCAATACCACAAGGTAGCTAGAAAGACCCCAGCTGGCTGTTCAATACCACAAGGTAGCTAGAAAGACCCCAGCTGGCTGTTCAATACCACAAGGTAGCTAGAAAGACCCCAGCTGGCTGTTCAATACCACAAGGTAGCTAGAAAGACCCCAGCTGGCTGTTCAATACCACAAGGTAGCTAGAAAGACCCCAGCTGGCTGTTCAATACCACAAGGTAGCTAGAAAGACCCCAGCTGGCTGTTCAATACCACAAGGTAGCTAGAAAGACCCCAGCTGGCTGTTCAATACCACAAGGTAGCTAGAAAGACCCCAGCTGGCTGTTCAATACCACAAGGTAGCTAGAAAGACCCCAGCTGGCTGTTCAATACCACAAGGTAGCTAGAAAGACCCCAGCTGGCTGTTCAATACTACAAGGTAGCTAGAAAGACCCCAGCTGGCTGTTCAATACTACAAGGTAGCTAGAAAGACCCCAGCTGGCTGTTCAATACCACAAGGTAGCTAGAAAGACCCCAGCTGGCTGTTCAATACCACAAGGTAGCTAGAAAGACCCCAGCTGGCTGTTCAATACCACAAGGTAGCTAGAAAGACCCCAGCTGGCTGTTCAATACCACAAGGTAGCTAGAAAGACCCCAGCTGGCTGTTCAATACTACAAGGTAGCTAGAAAGACCCCAGCTGGCTGTTCAATACCACAAGGTAGCTAGAAAGACCCCAGCTGGCTGTTCAATACTACAAGGTAGCTAGAAAGACCCCAGCTGGCTGTTCAATACTACAAGGTAGCTAGAAAGACCCCAGCTGGCTGTTCAATACTACAAGGTAGCTAGAAAGACCCCAGCTGGCTGTTCAATACTACAAGGTAGCTAGAAAGACCCCAGCTGGCTGTTCAATACTACAAGGTAGCTAGAAAGACCCCAGCTGGCTGTTCAATACACAAGGTAGCTAGAAAGACCCCAGCTGGCTGTTCAGTACCACAAGGTAGCTAGAAAGACCCCAGCTGGCTGTTCAGTACTACAAGGTAGCTAGAAAGACCCCAGCTGGCTGTTCAATACTACAAGGTAGCTAGAAAGACCCCAGCTGGCTGTTCAATACTACAAGGTAGCTAGAAAGACCCCAGCTGGCTGTTCAATACTACAAGGTAGCTAGAAAGACCCCAGCTGGCTGTTCAATACCACAAGGTAGCTAGAAAGACCCCAGCTGGCTGTTCAATACCACAAGGTAGCTAGAAAGACCCCAGCTGGCTGTTCAATACCACAAGGTAGCTAGAAAGACCCCAGCTGGCTGTTCAATACCACAAGGTAGCTAGAAAGACCCCAGCTGGCTGTTCAATACCACAAGGTAGCTAGAAAGACCCCAGCTGGCTGTTCAATACTACAAGGTAGCTAGAAAGACCCCAGCTGGCTGTTCAATACTACAAGGTAGCTAGAAAGACCCCAGCTGGCTGTTCAATACCACAAGGTAGATAGAAAGACCCCAGCTGGCTGTTCAATACCACAAGGTAGATAGAAAGACCCCAGCTGGCTGTTCAATACCACAAGGTAGCTAGAAAGACCCCAGCTGGCTGTTCAATACCACAAGGTAGCTAGAAAGACCCCAGCTGGCTGTTCAATACCACAAGGTAGCTAGAAAGACCCCAGCTGGCTGTTCAATACCACAAGGTAGCTAGAAAGACCCCAGCTGGCTGTTCAATACCACAAGGTAGCTAGAAAGACCCCAGCTGGCTGTTCAATAGTACACGTAACATCAGCTCACTATGGTGCCCTTACATGAATAGTTCAGATCCTGGTCAACATCAGCTCAATATGGTACTGAATGCAAACACTCTCTTTTTGTGTAAATGTTTGATGTTGTCCCCAGGATGTTTCTTAAGTCTCTGCTGTCTGTTGTCCCCAGGATGTTTGTTAAGCCTCTGCTGTCTGTTGTCCCCAGGATGTTTCTTAAGCCTCTGCTGTCTGTTGTCCCCAGGATGTTTCTTAAGTCTCTGCTGTCTGTTGTCCCCAGGATGTTTCTTAAGTCTCTGCTGTCTGTTGTCCCCAGGATGTTTCTTAAGTCTCTGCTGTCTGTTGTCCCCAGGATGTTTCTCAAGTCTCTGCTGTCTGTTGTCCCCAGGATGTTTGTTAAGCCTCTGCTGTCTGTTGTCCCCAGGATGTTTCTTAAGCCTCTGCTGTCTGTTGTCCCCAGGATGTTTGTTAAGCCTCTGCTGTCTGTTGTCCCCAGGATGTTTCTTAAGTCTCTGCTGTCTGTTGTCCCCAGGATGTTTGTTAAGCCTCTGCTGTCTGTTGTCCCCAGGATGCGGAGATGTGGAGCGATGCCATGCGGCTCTGTAAGGAGTACTTGCCCAGTAAGCTGGCCCTTCTGCAGGAGGAGTACGATTCAGAGGCCGCCAAGCAGGGCCCGCGGTGAGACACCAGTGGAGTGTTGGGGTGCTGCAGTCAGGGTTGGGGTGCACTACACACTACACACTACACACTACACACTACACACTACACATCCATGCTACATCCAAAGAAGGAGCCGGTCGCCACCATGTCCCCAAGTGAAGTAGATAGTCAGTCCACTCATATTAGTATCATAATATAATCATACCCCATGTGGTATCAAACAGCTGGTTACCAAACAGCTGGTTACCTGCTGAGGCTTCAAACAGCTGGTTACCTGGTGAGGCTTGATAGACACGTGGTATCAAACAGCTGGTTATCAAACAGCTGGTTACCAAACAGCTGGTTACCAAACAGCTGGTTACCAGGTGAGGCTTGATAGACACGTGGTATCAAACAGCTGGTTACCAAACAGCTGGTTACCTGGTAAGGCTTCATAGACACGTGGTATCAAACAGCTGGTTACCAAACAGCTGGTTACCTGGTGAGGCTTCATAGACACGTGGTATCAAACAGCTGGTTACCAAACAGCTGGTTACCAAACAGCTGGTTACCTGGTGAGGCTTGATAGACACGTGGTACCAAACAGCTGGTTACCTGGTGAGGCTTGATAGACACATGGTATCAAACAGCTGGTTACCTGGTGAGGCTTGATAGACACATGGTATCAAACAGCTGGTTACCTGGTGAGGCTTCATAGACACATGGTATCAAACAGCTGGTTACCAAACAGCTGGTTACCAGGTGAGGCTTCATAGACACTTGGTATCAAACAGCTGGTTACCAAACAGCTGGTTACCAAACAGCTGGTTACCTGCTGAGGCGTAGCCGTAGGTAGTGGTTACACATTGGGGCTTAGTGCTTAATGAGCGCTAAGCCGGCCCCACAGGCACGTGTTCATCTCCATCACAACATGTTCTCAGCTCTGTGTTGTCGTTTAGGGGAAAAGTAAATATAGAACTGGATATCATTGGCAGAACACTGGTAGGGGTTAATCCAATCCAAGAGCTTCCTCTAGAGAACAGGAATAAGGGGGGATTTATTCCAGGTCTGAATAGGATCTTTACACTGTTACTTCATTTGTGTGTGTGTGTGTGTGTGTGTGTGTGTGTGTGTGTGTGTGTGTGTGTGTGTGTGTGTGTGTGTGTGTGTGTGTGTGTGTGTGTTGTGTGTGTGTGTGTGTGTGTGTGTGTGTGTGTGTGTGTGTGTGTGTGTGTGTGTGTGCGTGTGTGTGTGTGTGTGTGTAGAGGTATGGAGGGGATGGTGGAGCAGGCCCAGAAGTGGGAGCAGTCTGGAGAGTTCTCCCGCGCGGTGGAGTGTTATCTTAGGGTGAAGGACAGCTCCAACGTGGCCCTGATGGAGAAGTGCTGGATGAAGGTAATCTAGATCTACCTCACCTGGAATGTTTATATTTATTTGCAATTACGTGAGCATGGCTAATACTCATACTGTGTACATAGAAATATTTTCTGTGGTTGTTGTTTGTAGTGTTTACTGTACCAAATGTTGTGTCTTTTTGGGTCTAGTGGTACCGTAGCTGGGCCGCAGGGCTCTAGCGGTACCGTAGCTGGGCCGCAGGGTCTAGTGGTACCGTAGTCGGGCCGCAGGGTCTAGTGGTACCGTAGCTGAGCCACAGGGTCTAGTGGTACCGTAGCTGAGCCACGGGCTCTAGCGGTACCGTAGCTGAGCCACAGGGTCTAGTGGTACCGTAGCTGAGCCACAGGGTCTAGCGGTACCGTAGTCAGGCCACGGGCTCTAGTGGTACCGTAGCTGAGCCACAGGGTCTAGCGGTACCGTAGCCGGGCCGCAGGGTCTAGTGGTACCGTAGCTGGGCCGCAGGGTCTAGCGGTACCGTAGTCAGGCCACAGGGTCTAGTGGTACCGTAGCTGGGCCGCAGGGCTCTAGTGGTACCGTAGCTGAGCCACAGGGTCTAGCGGTACCGTAGCCGGGCCGCAGGGTCTAGTGGTACCGTAGCTGGGCCGCAGGGTCTAGCGGTACCGTAGTCAGGCCACGGACTCTAGCGGTACCCTAGCTGAGCCACGGGCTCTAGCGGTACCGTAGTCAAGGCCCGGACTCAAGCGGTACCGCAGCATGAGCCACGGGCTCTAGTGGTCTACCGTAGTCAGGCCACAGGGTCTAGTGGTACCGTCTGCTGGGGCCACAGGGCTCTAGTGCTTACCGTAGCTGAGGCCACGGGCTCTAGTGGGTAGCCGGTAGCTGAGGGCCACGGGCTCTAGCGGTACCGTAGTCAGCCACCGGCTCTAGCGTACTACCGAAGCTATCCAACGGTCTCTAGCGGTAACCGTAAGCTGAGCCACGGGCTCTAGGGGAAACCGTAGCTGAGCACAGGGTCTAGTGGTACCCGTAGCTGGGCCACGGGCTCTCGCGGTACCGTAGTCAGGAGGCCACGGACTCTAGTGGTACCGTAGTCAGGCACAGGACTAGCTAAGTGGTACCGTACTGGGCCGCAGAGGGTCCTAGTGGATACGTAGCGGGCCGCAGGGTCTAGTGGACCGTACTTTGGCCGCAGGGTCAGTGGTACCGTAGCTGGGCCGCAGGGTCTAGTGGTACCGTAGCTGGGCCGCAGGGTCTAGTGGTACCGTAGCTGGGCCGCAGGGTCTAGTGGTACCGTAGTCGGGCCGCAGGGTCTAGTGGTACCGTAGCCGGGCCACAGGGTCTAGTGGTACCGTAGCTGGGCCGCAGGGTCTAGTGGTACCGTAGCTGGGCCGCAGGGTCTAGTGGTACCGTAGCCGTTCATTTAATTCATTATTCATTTAAAAACTTTGTTTTTAAATGAATAGATAAATAGGAAATACACATTTTGTTAGTTTTATCACCAAGTTAAAAATAACTGAACTGACTAGGCTTCAACCAGTAGAATCAATGAAATAGAAATGGCGGCTTGGGAATTCCCCGACCTATCACATTTTCAGGGTGCGATAGATGATGGCTTTTGAAGCCTGTCATGAACACAAATGTTTCAGGTTCAACCTATCCGAGATTGAGTGAACTCGTTCCTTGATATTCAGATCAGCTGTTGCGAAACCAAAAATCCGAACAGTCCAGGGAAGCGCTCTCTGGTTTAAGTTTGAACACATCCTAAGCTGCTACTTGAGTCAGAGTGCTGGTTTAAGTTTGAACACATCCTAAGCCTGCTACTTGAGTCAGAGTGCTGGTTTAAGTTTGAACACATCCTAACCTGCTACTTGAGTCAGAGTGCTGGTTTAAGTTTGAACACATCCTAACCTGCTACTTGAGTCAGAGTGCTGGTTTAAGTTTGAACACATCCTAAGCTGCTACTTGAGTCAGAGTGCTGGTTTAAGTTTGAACACATCCTAACCTGCTACTTGAGTCAGAGTGCTGGTTTAAGTTTGAACACATCCTAACCTGCTACTTGAGTCAGAGTGCTGGTTTAAGTTTGAACACATCCTAACCTGCTACTTGAGTCAGAGTGCTGGTTTAAGTTTGAACACATCCTAACCTGCTACTTGAGTCAGAGTGCTGGTTTAAGTTTGAACACATCCTAACCTGCTACTTGAGTCAGAGTGCTGGTTTAAGTTTGAACACATCCTAAGCCTGCTACTTGAGTCAGAGTGCTGGTTTAAGTTTGAACACATCCTAACCTGCTACTTGAGTCAGAGTACTGGTTTAAGTTTGAACACATCCTAACCTGCTACTTGAGTCAGAGTGCTGGTTTAAGTTTGAACACATCCTAAGCTGCTACTTGAGTCAGAGTGCTGGTTTAAGTTTGAACACATCCTAAGCTGCTACTTGAGTCAGAGTGCTGGTTTAAGTTTGAACACATCCTAAGCTGCTACTTGAGTCAGAGTACTGGTTTAAGTTTGAACACATCCTAACCTGCTACTTGAGTCAGAGTGCTGGTTTAAGTTTGAACACATCCTAAGCTGCTACTTGAAACAGGGCCCAGGTGACTGTATGGTGTACTATATAATGTTGGGAGCTGAGCTAGACAATGCGGTATAGCGGATGAAACAACAACGCATGATGATGTCATGTACACACTGTGTCTTCCCAGGCTGCTGAGTTGTCAATTAAGTTCCTGAGCAGAGAGCGGGCTGCTGAGGTGGTCCATGTCGTGGGACCCTGCCTTGCCCAGCTCAGGAAGTACAGCGCTGTGAGTTCACACACACACACACACACACACACACACACACACACACACACTCACTCTCACTCTCACTCTCACACTCACACTCACACTCACACTCACACTCACACTCACACTCACACTCACACACACACACACACACACACACACACACACACACACAGAGAGAGAAAGACTCACACGTACTTCTTGCACACTGTTCTCTCTCAACCTCACCGATCGGCCTCACCCCTTCCTCTCCTCTCCATCTATCGCTCCTCTCCTTATGTCTTGTTGATTCCCGGTGGCGGCAGGCGGCAGAGTTGTACCTGAACGTGGAGCTGGTGAAAGAGGCCATCGACGTCTTCATGGAGGGGGAGGAGTGGAACAAGGCCAAGAGGGTGGCCAAGGAGCTGGAGCCAAGGTGTGTGGGAAGAGAGGCATCGGCCGTGTAGAAAGTACTAGAAAGTCCTACTTGAGTTTAAGAACAGATGTTTTAGTTAAAAGGGACTCTGGTGAAAGGTGTAGTCATCCGTACGATTTGTCTTAACTTTTTCATAAAAAAATAACATTATTCATGAACAAGAACAGAACAACAAGACAACAAGACAACAAGGCAGTAAACAGAGAGGTAGCTATTGGTTGGTTGGAAAAGGAATTAACCCTAACAAGAAAAACAGAACAACTAGGCAGTAAACAGAGAGGTAGATATGGGTTGGATGGAGAAGGAATTAACCCTAACAAGAAAAAGAGAACAACTAGGCAGTAAACAGAGAGGTAGCTATGGGTTGGATGGAGAAGGAAGAACCTCCAACTGTAAATTATCCAAGCGGTACTGTCTGCATTTTTCTTGGTAATGTGGGCCATTTTGCGTACTTATGTTGCAATGGGTTGCTACCTGTTGGCTATGAAAACAAAGTACATATACTCCAAAAAACGACATAAGTACAATAACAAAGTACTTATACTTTATTACGGTATATATCAGTACTAGATGGTAACAGCTATAGTGGTAGCAGTAACAAACAACTCCAAAGGGTAAATAAAAAAAATGCCAACAAATAAACTGTAAAATCAGCATCAACAAAGCAGCTAACATTACCAGGAGTGACTAGCGAAGACTGAGCAAAGGAAAGCACAAAATACTTTTATGTTAGATTCCTTTGAGACTTGAGTAGGGCTTTCCTTCTGGCTAAATCCTTGACAAT